>VZRS01014847.1:313985-511297 GCA_013398055.1 Ifrita kowaldi
GCTTCCCTGCTCCCCAAGGAGCTGCTCATAATTATTTTGAGAGAAAAGGAAAATACTTGGACTTTTCTGGTATAAAAATATCTCAGGCAAGTATAAAAGTCAGGTAAAGTAAGTGTTTAGCCTTGACTTTAAGTTTTTTTTTTTTTTTTAAATGGGCCTCACATCCTGAGGTTAATGTATATTAATCTGTTCAAGCCTCATTGTAGCATCTTGCATTGTGTTGCACAGTTATTCCCTGCCTTTCCCATGGAACTTTTGGGTCTGTTAGTCCTTTTTGGACTGACCTAAACCCGTTGTGTAGCTCTGCATTCCCAAAGCCAACACCGGTGAGGGGAATGCTGGGCCTCCCTTGCACCCACGCCGGGCTGGCAAAGCCAGGCTCCCTCTTGCTGGCATGTAGTTTTTGGAGGGGTTTGCTCATTAATCATCGAGGGCTCCAACCTGGGAAGGTGCAGGATGTCCTGAACTCCTTTTGAGTCAATGGGAGTTCATGGCGCTCAGCTGCTTGAGAAATCAGATCTTCTGAAAGGCGGGGCACACAAAACGTTTGTGCTTTTACCTCACAAAGCCACAAGGCTCTTCAGAAAAGGGCATGAAACGTACTATAAATGAAGTATTCAGAGGGGAAAACAAAAATTTCCTGACTTATTCTTGGCACCAAGTGTGTAATCATGACATTTGGTCTAAGAAAATGTACAAACTCTCAACATTGCCAATTTATTTTACCCACAAACCCACAACAGACTGATGATGTGCATGCAAAGGTTATTTATTTTGAGCTCAGACAGGGAATGTGAGTATTGCAAGTGCTTCCTTTTATCTCCCCGTGGGATCTGTTTAATAAGTTGCATAATATTTTTCTGTATTAGAGGATGGTAAGATAGGCATGGTGGGTCTCTTCTCTACTTAAATGCACTGGTTATGTTTTCTCTTTTCTTCTCTGAAGGAAATGCAAGCAGAGAATGAATAGTTTGTGAACAGTATTAAACTGAAAAGCATGGCTTCAAAGGCCTTTCTAACAATTTATTCTGAAACTATCAGCCAACAGATGATGTTCCAAGTAAAATAACTAATTATGGGGGAAGTTAAGCAAGCATTGGTTTAATTTTTGGTTTCTTGGACTGGCAGATAATTCTTTAATAGCAAGAAAAAGAATACATGACTTAAATTTCTGAACTTGAGTCCAGGTAAAGCTTCTTCTGAGGACAAGTTTATACATAACCTGTAACAATTTTCTTGGAAAATGTGAAAGCCACTTGGATATCTTCTGTGGACCTTGGCTGACTCTAATATGCTCCCCATTAGAGATGGAGAACAAGGTTAAAGAAGGATAAGGGAGTGCCGCAATGAAAGTATTTTAGTTGTTTGAAACTTGTGTTAATTTAGAATAGCATTGCTCTTGCAGAATGTAAGGGTATTTATCTGGAATATCAGGCACAGTTTGACAGTGATCATGTTACTAGGAAAAGCCAGTGGGGCTTAGCAGGCCAAACATCATTACATATCATCAGCACATGACAAGGTAAGACTCCAAACACATAACTTCAGCATTGAACATGTGGAGACGTGGAGATAAAATTCCTTTCTATGCACCAGAGTACCAAACCCTTTCTCATTTTGGCAAGAGTGTTAGGAAAAGGGGGGCTCTCTGTGATTGCTTGTTTTCTGGTTTCTTCAGTTCTGGTGTAACTTGTGATGATGTTTCTGCTTAGCCTGTTCTGTGCATTTGCTTGTGGCAAGTGATTGTGCCAATTCTAAATTGCTCGGGGTGAGCTGCACTCTTGGCCCTAACTTGTGCAACAGCATAAAAAAATCCATCAAACAGCCTTGACTTTTGGCTGCAGGTTTTCATGAATTCTTAAGACCAAAATGTCGCTTGCTGATATATAAATTCTGCTTGGGGAAAGAATCTGGACATTTGGGATTTTTTCATCAGTTATCTAGGACTGAAAAAAAAAAAAAAGAAAAAGAAATCCTCAGGCTCTCAGTGAGGCTGGTTTTTCTTGAAGCAGTAAGCTTGAGTTAGCAGGGTTTTTTTAACAGTCTTTGTGAGTGCAAGTCGTGACAGCATGAGTATGTTATGTTTGTTTGTAACGCTTGGGTATCACTGCTGACTTTTTGTGCCTACTTGTCTAGTCAGTGTATGCTGGGTTTTTATGTTCATATTGTATGTGCAGTTTGTGGGTTTAATTTTATCATGCAGAACCTGGTCTAATGTGACCTGTGCTTGTCTTTTCTAGGAGTAACATGTATGGAAGTACTTGCTGTTGCTGATCACCTGTACCCCGGCACAAGAGCTCCAGCTTAATCCTCTTCACACTCTTCTCTTAGAACATGGGGGAAAATGATGATGAAAAATACAATCAAGCTGGCCAAATATTTGAAAACTTTGTACAAGCATCAACATGCAAAGGCACCATTCAGGCCTTCAACATTCTCACTCGCCAACTTGAATTAGACCCTTTGGACAATAGAAACTTTTACACCAAACTGAAATCGAGAGTGACCACGTGGAAGGCCAAAGCTTTGTGGAACAAGCTTGATAAAAGAGCAAGTCACAAAGAGTATAAACGTGGAAAGTCTTGTATGAACACTAAGGTAAGTGGAGTTCAGTTATGGATTTCAGAGCTTGGAAACTTTTAAACTTGTTTTTCTGCAGAAGCAAGGTTTCTACCTTCACATACAGTGTCTCTGTTCATGTAACCCTTCCTTTAATATGCTGAAACTGGTTATCAACTGATTTGGTAAAATTTTAGGGTATTTTTCTTCTGAAAGTTCTGTGGAAACACACTATATAAAAGAGTGGGCCTTAAAGCGTCCTGCTTTCCCGTCTGTCTCAGATACTCTGTCCTTTTTATACATCATCACCCAACAGGCATGAGATGCAAACTTCTGAAGAAGTAGGCCACATTCATTCCAGGCTCTCAAGAACTACTTGCTTTATTAAACAGGGCTTTGCAAGGTACAAACTGTAACATATTCAGCAGGCTCCTCAGCTTTGTGCGTGCCATAAGAGATCAGGCCTGGCCAAATGTCTTCCAGCAGCAGTTCCTAAGCTGCTCTCTCAAAGTGCTGCTTGGAGGTGTGTGGATCTGTCTTTGTCACCTGGCATTGGCTCTAATTGTTAAACAACAGCAGAAGAAAATCCTGCACTATTGATGGATTGAAGTCCTTTCCTGGTAGTGCTTTTTTGCCAGCAGAATGTGGCTGATTGCTCTGTGGTAGTTACTGAAGGAGGTGGCCTGCTTGGTTGTGGAGAGGACAGGAAATGATCTGCTTTTCACAGAGAATGCCATACATGTTTTGATAGAGAGCACCACTGAACACTGGTATAAATCTTGCTGACAAAACCATGCAAAATACTCTACTTCCTGCCAGTTGTTTCATCTGGCTATCGTAGAATGTTTCTACTAGCTTTGTCCCAAGAGCAACTCACTTATTTGCTGCCAAGTAATGGCTAAATGTTGCCCAAGAAGGGTAACTTGTAAGAAGCTACTCAACTGTAGAGAGATGGAGCAGAGAGGAGGGGCATACTGAGCGATAACTAGACATCAAAATGTGGAGAACTTTTTAATTAAAACTATCACTGAAGTGTTCTTTCATGGACTCAGTAGATAGGCAGTGTTGAAGGTCTCTTTCTTCTGGTTTGTATCATTGACCGAAACTTCTCAAAAGCATGAGGGAAAAGGACACCAAGTTACCTTCAGTACATGTAGAGTCCTCTGGTTTTATTCATTTTTCATAAGCTCCCAATGATTATTAATGTTTTCTGAGGTCATAAGGGTCCTTAATATAGTTTTATTTAGTAAAGGAGTGTCACTGCAGCTATTTGCACTGTGTTCCTGGCAGGCTCTGTTTTTCTCCTTTCCTTTTTCCCTTCATTTCCCTTTTTGACCTGTGCTTCCTTCCTCCCTTTTTGTTCTTTGGAAAAGTCCTTGAACATATGTCATGGAGCATCTTTGTGATGAAAACAGACAGGAAAGGGAAGGAATGAGAAAGTGTCTGACGATTAACAAATTATAGGAAATATTCCACATGCACCTCACCATACGCATACAGCCCTAGGTCCAAATTTCCATGGTCCTGAGTTTGAGGAAGTATTTGCAACACAAAAAAGCAGTTTTAAGACCCATGTGAAATATTAAAACTAAGTCTTCTCTCAGATGGTGACATTACAAAGCCAAGGCTTTGTTCTGTAAACTTTCTAAGCAAAGTGATTAATTTTTATTTTGTGAGAAGACTTGTGGAAATGGTTTAGTACATAAAATATATAGCCTGTGTAATGCTTTACAAGGTTGCCAAGAAGAAGGCTAATCAACACCTTCCACAGTGTTGAAAGTATGATATTACTGCCCCTTGAGATTAAAGATTTATTTTTAGTGGCATGGTGTAAGTATTTGCAGAAATTAATGGACATTTCAATGATGCACATATGACCAACTTGCAAATGAATATAGAATGTCTGTATGTGAAGAGTGTGGGTATAGATATTCCGTGAAATACTTGGAGATGTTCATCATGAGTCTGGACCGTGCCCAGACCTGCACTTCACTGTGTCATCGCTGATTTAACGAGAGAAACATGAATCTTCAGATTGCTGGGAATGAGAGCAGCAACCGCAGTCTGCGGGCTCGGTGGGGCTATCTACCAAACATTCCTCGGGTGTGAATCACAGGCTGCTGCAAAGCCTATCTGTGCCTTTCCCTGGGGAGAGGAGGCCTGATGTGCCGGGAGAGGAGGGTGGACCCCCTGATCATTGCGGTGGTGGGCTCTGACAGCCCTGCTTACAGATAAGGGATTCTCAGAAATGCTGGCAGCCCAGCCAGTGCAGAGAGATTAGGCTGCAGCATGCATAGCACCCTTTCCCTCCAGTGCAACTGGTGATTCTGGCTTTCTGTCTTACCTGTGCTCTGTGCCAGGTGCTGTTTCCAGCAGTGAAACAGGAGTTCACAGCTGGATCCTGGCAGTGCTGCCCAGCGCTCACCTCTGTGGGGCTGCCTGGGGACTGCTTGAAGGAGATCAGCCCAGAGTAAAAATCCTGCTTGTTAAAGCAGGATCACAACTTGAGCAATGAGCTAAGTGGATTTTTGCAACTGCAGCTCTGTAAACAGAGCCAAGGTTGCTAGTAGGCATCATTTAAAAAAAAAATACATGACTTGAAGGCTTTAACTGAGGTTGTGGCCTTGGACGCTCAAGCTGAGCCTGCAGCTCATGGTTTTTAGATATGGCTTTGCAATCTTCCTAATCTTTGGAGGAGATAAGGGAGATACAATGTAATTGGGTTCTAAATTACTCAAGGAGGTCTTTGGTTGGGTTTTATTGTTGGTTTTTTTTTTATAAACAAAATGAAAATCTGCTGCTTCATCCCAAAACTGTTTGGGGTTTTTTTTTTTTTTCTTTTTGCTTGGTATTTAAGAGCTGAATGCTGTATTGTTGATTTTTGTGCTTGTAAACTCTTCAGCCACACTTAAGTTACTCATTGCAATATACACAACTTTTGTACATACAGAACGTTCCACTCCAGCTAAATAACAATAATCCTGTGTCTTAACTGCTCTTGAAGAACATTGCCAAATATGGCTCTCAAAGTTTCTACAATGATACAATTTTAAGCTGGATGAATAAAACCGGTTGAGCAATTTTCAAGAAGTTCAAACCCACTGCTCTTTCAGAGTTGTCTTACTGGGGGCATTATTTTTCCTTGAATTCTTTGTAGAAGAAAAAAAACCACAAATGCCCCAAAATAAAACCAGAGTGTTGTAAAAAGACATGCACAGAGTTGGGGCAGAAATGAACTTTCTGAAACTGTAGGAGTCCACCTGTATGTATGAGTATTAAATCTGTACAAAACATGAACTTCCTTCACTCTTGAGCTTGTAAGTTGGGAATGAGTCCTGTTCAAAATTTGTTTCTGGAGCTGGCACTTACCCAGTTCACCAGCTTTAGACAGAAACAGAAGTTTGTACTAACCAGGCAAAACTGTAGATACCACACTGTGGTTTTTGCAAATATGTCCAGAAAAAGCACACATTTTTTATGCTGACAAAATTTCTCTCTAGTTTTCATCTTCTACTAATTAATGCAGAGGAGCACAGTTGGACTCTGAAGTGGACAATCGAAGAACATCAAAGGTTTTAATGCATGTTGTTCCCTATGCTAGGAGTTTGTATGTGAGTCCAAATTTCTGAACATGCAAAACATGATGCAATGATGACCAAGAATTCATCCAGCTAGTGTTAGTATATTCATTAGCCTTTTAAAGACATCTGTGAGTGTTACCTCTCTGTATGGAGCAGATTCATTACTTGCACTCGATTTACGTTTACTTTCAGTTTACACAGGTAAATGGTACAAATATGTGCATGCACATATAAATGAGGCTCCCTCTGATGTTTGAGAGAGGTATAAATATGTATCAGTGGGTAGGACCTGGCTCATGCTGTGCACCTGAAATTCTGGCGCTCCCATGCTTCAGGAGAGCAGAGATTTCTGTGCATGGAAACATCCCATGGCTTACTCTGAGAGGTGTTGGTTCTCTAAAGCATGCAAATGTGGTGTTGCCTTCCCCTTCACAGGTGCATGCTGTTTTTGCAAAACACATGCTTACACTTGAGAACTGAGAAAACTTTGTTTAAAGTGCTACCATGTAATTATCAGCTGCCTTGGTAGACTCTGGCATTTCTCTCCTAATGGACGAGTTTTGGATCAGTGGAGGAGGGACAAATTCCTGGGCACAGCTTTGGTCTTCTGAGCATTGTCTGTATTTTAGACCCCACCTTGGGCAGTTTCTGGGTTGGGGACTTGTACAGTCTGAGCTGCTCTTTCAAGGCTGAACAATATTAGCATAAGGCGAGGAAATAAAATTAAGCTGAGAAGTTTTGAAAGGTGTGCATTTGAGAACATACATATATGCATTTGTAGGCATATGTGTATATGGAATCATATAAAATCGTAAGAAACAAATTCAATGATCTTGAAGTCTATCACAGAATCTTTAAAGTTGGGAAAGGCCTCTAGGATTGAGTCCAGCTGGTTAACCCAGCACCACTTGTGTTCACTACTAAACCAGGTCCCCAAATGCCTCTCTGGTTTTACCCACTCCTGAATCTGACCTTTCAAATCTTGTTTGACAATAGATGAGGTTTCCTTCCAAAAACTCCTGTTGGGAGACTTTTTGCAAGAGAATGACTCTAAAATTATTTTAACCATGTTTCCAGGACTTACATAAGAATGGAGTGGCTCTTTTTGGCACTGTCATGTGCTGTCAGTCTGACTGGGACTCGCTGGCTTCGGTGTCCCTGATGCACAGAGGGCTCCATGGTGATGCTTTCAGCCAATGCAGCATTACAGAGAGCGTGTGGTTTCAGGGGAGCTGGGCCAGGGTGAGTCAGCAGAGGAGGAGCCCTGGGTCAGAACTGGGGTTGGAGGTTTTGTGACTGAACCTGAGCCATGTCTCCCCATCCTAACCACACTGGTGTACCCGTGAGTGATAAAATGGGGGATGGTCTTTGTCTGCAAACCCCTTCCGCTCCTTTTCACATTGTCTCCATTTCTAGAGACGGCCAAATGAATACCTTGGGAGTTAACAAACCTACTTTGCTGGTGCTCTCCTTCCCACAGAGCTGAGAAAGGGAAAGGAGCTCCTGGTCTGTACCAGGTGCTGCCGTGTTCCGTAGCCGCAGGGTGATTGCAGGACGAGCAGTGGGTGCCAGGTCTCTCGGCTTGTTGAGAGGTAGAAACTGGCTTCCTACCAGTCCTCACTTGTTTGCAAACATCCTATTCTGCAGCCTTGCCCCTCGTGGTAAATCAGGCAGGTTGTTTTCCACATGTCTTCCTCTCCCCACCTTCCTCTGTCGTACTAAACAAATACTTGTCTCCTAATTAAGCAAATCATCCAGCGTGTATAAACCTGCAGGTAAGGTGGCCAAATTTCCTCCCCAGGTGCTGGCATTTGTTGATCCTTCAGAGGCAACTGGGATTTTCAGCCAGGTTTCTCCAGTGCTGTACATACCAGTACAGAAGCCAGTGAGTTTGAGTGTTCAGCTGACCTGACTGATTGCATCCCTCAGGACAAACATTTGGTTTTTAATAGAGTAATTGAATTGTAAGATGAAAGAAGGGAAAGCCAGTTATGCTCCAGTGGAAAAATATCCATATTATAATGAAAACTTTAACCTCTTTACTCCATAAAGAGTAAATACCCATCCCTTTTTCTGGATTTATTAATTTCTTCAAAATAATTATTGGAATGGGGAGATTTCCAAACCTTACAATCAGGGTTTATAATGGACACACCAAACTTGTTGCAGATATATTAGATAGTGTCGCTAGCTTGCTTATCTTAATAAAAAGGCATTCCTGTGAAGTCCACGAAACTTGAACTAGTCAGCTAGAAGATGACTGCCAAGTTTAGGAAGCTGAGTGAATGAAAGGTTGTGGCTTTTTACAAAGAGACATTCAGCTGCATTTTTTGTGTGTGTGTGTGTTGTTTGTTTTTTTTAAAAACCAAACAAACAGTGCTTGGATAGTAGAATCTAGAAGCTGTCGAGGTTTTTGGGAGTATTAAAGGCCACATGTTCTACTGACTTTTTAAGTGGCACCTAGGTGTGTTTGGTGTACTTGAAATACAAGCTGTTTATCTTGATATTGGCGCTTCTTTGCTTTTGCCTTTTAGGACAGGGCTTCTAAAGCCTTGCACTGGATTTCCGTTGTGGATTTATTTTTAAGGATTTTAATAAGCAACTTCTGTTTCAAAGCTGGAGAAAATATGGGACTAATGAGGATGAGTGGCAAGGAAGATTTGCTTGAGATGAGTGGAGAAGCAGTAAATTACATATAAACATGCAGGGAAACCACAGTTGTTGAACACTGCATTTTCGTTCATTTCTCGAAGGATTTTTAGAGAGGGGATAGGGAGAAGCTGGGGTGATGACAGGACACACAGCAGACAGTTCTTTGAAAACAAAGCAAAGTATTCGACTCTTTGTGATGTGTTTTAAACTGAGATTGGGCCAAATTACATCAGCAAAAGCAAATGTTTGGCATGTGATTTGGTAATGAAATCACTTTATTTTCATTATCCTGGAGACACTTCCACAAACACACAGTTTTTTCAGCTTTATCAGTCATGGAAAGCAATGAAGCCTGGCCAAAGCAGAGTAATCAGACAGTCTAGATAAGACTTTTTAGGCATTTGGAATGTAAATTTTTTTTGGCTTGGAAGGTAACAGTAGCTTTACATCTCTATTTTAACAGAACTGGGCTGTTTCTCTGTCCCTCACTTAATGGCTTTGCAAGTCATCGAGAGAAGGGAGCTGTCCCACCCTGACCTGATTTCCTAGATATTTTATAAAGATTCCCACAGGGAGTGACATGCAGTTACTTTCACACAAACCACCACTATTGTCACGACAAGTGGCTTAATTAGGTCTGAATGAAACAAAAGGCTCTGACAGGGTGTGTTCCCGCGACCCTGGCTTTGTAGGGCTTTGTAGGGTTTTGGGGTTTGGTTCTTTGAGGCAGCTGGCCGTGTCCATCCACCAGGCAGGCTGGTGTGGGGGGCAAGGGGAGCTCCAGGGCAGGATGCTTTGCTCGGATCAGGTCTTTCTCCTGCCTTCCAAGAGACCCATGTGGATGTTACGGGGTCGCTGCCAGATGTGGTCGTTAGGGGTTTGCTGTTAGCTACGCTTCCAGCTTCGCTCCGGTAATGTTTGTGTACTGATAAGTGAGGAAATACATAACTTTTGCTACCAAGAAGTGATTAAACACTTGGCTGCTAAACCCCAGATTTTAGACAATAAGGCAATTTCCTGTCTCCTGCAGCTGAGGTCCTTCCCGGGGTTCCCATGTCTGCCCTGGGAACGGGGTTTTGGGATGTGGTTGCTCTCTTTCTGCTGACAAATGTACTTCTACATTATCTGCTGTTTAGGTCTCAGTGCAGGTAGGTTTTAATACACTTTTCAGAGAATGTAAAATATCACCGTTCTAAGATGCTGTATAAGAAGAGAAAATGTAAAATATTAAGCAAACAAAAATATTTCTATTTGCGCTTTCTCTCTAAAAAGCCCTAACAGTGATGGCATTCATGGTGAAAAAAGAAGTTTAGCTGGTATATGTTGGAAAGAAAAAGGAGAAATTCCTTTTCAATGCCCTTGAAATTAGTTTAATTTGCTTTACTTTCTTTGCTACACTGTTTAAAGGTGGATTATTTTTGTCAGACAGTTCTTGAAATTCCCACCTTCCATAACAAGTCTGCACTTACAAACAAAATTTGTTTGTGTCTGCAAACTGTTGTCGTCTCTGGGATATTTGTGTCTTAACCTGAGAAAGACAGGGTAAAATTGCTAAAACCTACTGGAAGATTGTTGGACCCTTCCAACAGAGGAGTGTAATACCTGGAGAAAATTTGGAATATGCCACAGAAAATGATCTGGTGCTTGTAAGGACCCACACATCCAACCACCTTCTTGGTGCAGGTGAAACTCCAGCAAAAATATTCTGGCAGATAAACTGGAGCAAGTCCGGAGCAGAGCAGCCGGAGTGGTCAGAGCTTTGGAGAATGTGACCTGCAGGAGAGGCTTCAATACCTTCACCTAATCTGTGTTAGGGAAGGCCCCAAGGGGAGCACCACGGGGTTACTTGGAGCACAACCAGAACTGCTGTGGCATTTCACCTTCTGTCTCTTGTAGTCTTGCTGACGCTGATAGATCAAGTTCTGATCAGCTTTCCAAAGTTGGTGTTTTGCCCTGGACATTTGCTGCTCCTGAAGAACAGCTCGTGTTTTTCCAAGGGCATGCTGTTTCTACTTGACAAACCAATCCAGAGATACTGCCTGCCTTGTCTTGCATCACTCTCTGAGTTTGTTCATCTGACTGAGATACTGTCTGAGCAGGAACCATGTGGTTCTGCCACGCTGTGAGTTAGCCTTGTGTTGTTTCCTTCTCCTGCCCCTTTGAAAGATTTCCGAGAGCAGCTCTGAAAGGACCTGTGCAACAGCAAGTGCTCCTTCCTCCCGGTCCTGTCCCACCTGCACTCTGCCATCCTTGCAGGATTTACAATTCAGATAAAACAGCTGCTCCGGGGTAAATTGCAACTCAGATTAGAAGACATTGCAGGAGATGGCACTGAGCTTCCTGCCAAGGCCTACACACCCAGAGCAGTAATAACAAGTTATGCAGATCAGCAAGTGCTCAGTGGAAGGCAAAGGCATTTCTCTCAGGTTTCTTCTCCCCCACTTTTTCTCTTGTTTGTGCTTCAGCAAGGTAGGAAATAATGGCATTGGGTAGGAAGCCATTCCTGGCTGCTGGGGCAGCTGCTGGGTCTGCTCCCTGCTTGGCCAGCCATGGTTCTGCGTGTCCTGCCTGGCTGGAGGCACCTGGGGTAGGAAGTTCACTGCCTGCCAGCCCAGATACAGCCCTGATAGTGGCAGAACAAGCACGGCCGGTGTTGTTGAGGCAGGTGCCTCCATCTGAATTTCAGCCTGCCTGGAATGTGAAAACAGACTCATTAATACGTGTAAATAAACACTGGTCTTCTGTGTATGTTTATCTCCCTTCTCTCGTGTCGGATGTTGGTGTAAAAGAGACTATTACACCTCCTGATGTGTAATTTGCTGCCAAATTTTATGTCCTCAGCTCTCTGCCCCTCTTTCTGAAGCATGCTTCTTTTTATGTTTTTTAACCATTTTATATTTAATTTTATTTTTCGAGCCTCTTTCCCCCAGTAATAAGGGTTATTATGTACCACCTTTGTTTTCAACCAAAAAAGGTTTTGGAAATAAGAGCTAGAGGTGCTGAAATTTAACTTTCACTGTGTGACATGCTGCCAGCAGCCTGGTTTGTGGGTTCTGTGACTGCTGTTAACTTTCCCCGCTATCAGAAACCTTCCTAAAAAATGTAATGCTAAGGGTAAATATTTTTAATTCTGGTTGTTTGGAAAATTCAAGTCCATCTTGCTTGCTGGCACTGCTGGGTGCTATGGTACTAAGAGGCGCTGGTTGGTAATTCATAGTGTTCTCAAATTGTATGAAAAACTGTGAAAAGTAAAGGCATTGTGTACCCATGGTAAACTGGTTTGTGCAAGCGACCAGTTAAACTAGAAAAAAAACCAGATTATTACCCTTTTTGGAGCTGTATTTAGATTTACTAGTTAAGTGTTTGTAAGTGCCAGCAGTGGAAATGCAGTGACTTTGATGACTGCATGATGAGCTGGAAAAAAAGAGACCCCAGGAGCCCAGAATTGCTGCCTTCTTGTACAGTGTTGCATTTTGAGCTCATCTATAGCTGATGTACACTGCTGTACAGTCATTCTGCTTAGGAGACCTGGGAATGATGAGATTAAATGATAAAGATCTTTAAAAATAAATAAATATAATTTAAAAATCTGGATTCTGACTCAGACCTGATGTCTGGTTCTATATGAGCTCATTTATCCACGACTGGCCTCTAAAAGCCACATCTTAAATGGGTGTTAGTTAACGGTTCATCTAATAGGAGAATGTATTTTAGATCATATTTTAAAATATTCTGTGTAATAACCCTTAAAGTAACTTGACTCCCCACTCACTTGAAAAAGCCAATTTCCAAGTGGAAACTCAGCTCATTTATTAGATTGTTGTGAGGTTTGGTTGAAATTTCCAGGGCCAGGCAGGAGCAACGAGGGTGTATTTTTAAAGCGTGTTACCAACCTCTTGCTGTAGCAAAGCCATGGTTGTGGACCAACCTGCCTGCATGCTTTAGATGCCATAGAGCATGAGAAATCCTTTCCTCTGGGTACATAGACAAGTCCTTTGCTGGCTGGCCAGCCCCTGCCCCTGGAAACCATGCAGAGGATTAACCATTTTCTCTCAGTCACGACTCACAAAGCTCCCAAGACTCAAGGCTTGATCTCTGCTGTACTCAGAGGTGAGGCTCTTGATGCCTTTATTCCTTTATCTCTCTTCATCAGTTCTTTGTTTCTCGATGAATTCTTTTGTTTCATGGTTTTGTTTTGGGCTTTTTAAACTAAGTTTTTAAGTATAGCCTTGGAGCACTATCTCGGCGTGACAGGCGTAAGCCTACGAGAAACAGGCCAGGTACTTACATGCTGCCAACCATGTTCATGGCTGGGAGAGTCAGGCAGCATTCTTTCTGCAAGGTTTATCTTGTTTTCATTTTGATTGTTTAAGCAACTGGCCAAAAAAAGTAAAGAAAGCAATCTCTTCTGGGTTTTGGGTGTGGGCCTGGGGTTTTTTTCTTCCTTGTGTTTTGGTTACAATGAAAGGCAGGTAAGAAAACAGCAAACACACTTAATTCCAAAGGATGTTAGAGGGCTTATTTTGTGCTTTATTTAATGAGATTTTTGGGTTAAAGCAGTTGCCTGGTTTCTGGTGGATATGTTTACTGAAATTAGTGGAACATTTCTTGTTAGTAATGTCTGGGTTTTTTGGATAACTGTAACTGGTGCAGGGGAACAGAACGTTTCTGGGGATACTTTCCTGTGTTATGACTATCAGTTGCAATTTTTTAAAGATGTATTTTTGCAAATTGTTCTAAAAGATCTGAGATCAAGTTACCATATTTAAATACAACCAATGCCACCTGAGAGAGCTCTTCAGAAAAGCTCCAAAGTCCTGACAGCTCTGCTGCATCATGGAAGGCACTCTTGACCTTCTAACACCCTGAGTACACACAGCCCCTCTTTGTGTGGCATAGCAGAATATAAGTTTCAAATGTCTTTCATACCATTGTTTTAATTTCAAACTATGGAAAGGGGTTTTTTTTAATACACAGATCTAATATTAGTACCTATATCCATGTGACAGAGAGGATGGATGGACAAGTGTGTCCAAATACATCCAGGAAAAATGAAGGCACATGCTTTTTTCCATGCAGAAGCTTATCTTCCAAAAAAGAGAAAAAAATCCCAGTAAAGATGAGCCAAATGAATGCAATAAATGTACTAATGTTTCACTTCTGGCATTTTGACTCAATAAAACAGGAGGGCAATAAAGATAGATCCTGTGATCCCTGGATTGTGCTGCGTCCAGCTGTGAGCGCAGCAGCTGCTGGGCACAGAGCTGGGGACAGAGCTCTGGCCAAAGTCACCCTGTGTTAGGTGGCCTCAGTTCTGTGTTATGGTCTTAGAAGGAGAAAAAAAATAAAGCTGTGGCTTCATTTATGCCAGTCAGTGACCTGGGAGAGGATGAAACTGCACATTTCTGAGGTGCTCAGCTGGGGGTACAAAGGATAAAATACTGGTGGGATTGGAAGTGGAGGTGGACTCGTAGAGATGCACTGAATTCATGCCTTGACACAGGGTTTTGTTGCAATTAGGGGGGTGTGAGCCTCACTGTTTCAAGCTGCCTTTGAACTTACCCCAACAGTGGTATTTATGTGGTGTTCACTCTCCAAAAATGCCCATTCAGGAAGATCCAGCTAGCCTTAATAATATTTTAAGGTAGATTTTCGGAACTATCTGTAGTGTATTTAAGCAGTGTCCACATAACCTTTTGGAGAGTTAGGATCTCTCATTAAAATACATCTAAGTGAATGTTATTTTTGTCAAATGACACACTTTTTTTTACCTTACTAATTCTATAAAGAGCTCATAAAACAGTACAACAGAGAAAAATACCCTTTTAAAGATTACATCATCTTTGTGGTGCAAGTTTAGTTAGCTCCTAGGCCTTCTCCCCCCCTTTCTTGGGGTGGAAGATGGAAGAATTAATTTTTATTAAAAATAAAGCTTCAGCCTGTGACGTTTTTAATGTTGTCTGAAGTGGCATATAAATTTTCATTTTTCAGTGTCTTCCATGAGGATGTTTCAAACTTTAAATTGATTATTCGGTGGGTTCAGGGCACGTTTGGCTGCAGTGTTGTATCCGGTGGCTGTCAGTGAATGTGTGTGATAAAATCTGAGGCTGCAAATGGGAGATGAACTGTAAGTCAGTAAGTCAGGAATGTCCCACTGAGCAGTCCTATTTTGGCCAGAAGCATTTTCATATCTAGTAAAGGGGATGGACTGAAAGGCATTGTGGTGGAGAAAGCTTCTGGTAGCCGTCTGCCTTAGCTGCTTATGCAGCTGTTTTTCTCTGGAGCCTTTCCAGGGGAACAGTCGCTGCTGTTCCAGAAAATGTGTTGTTTCATTACATTTCGTGCCTGTCTCGTGCTGCAGCGCATTAAGCCCTATCACTAATAAACACTTGTCCAAATCCATGTAGGATGTGACCCCCTGAAATCAGCCAAATTAGTCCTTGGTGCGCCCCTGTCACTTTGGGTGTCGCACAAAGGCCAGGGCCGGTGTGAAAATTGTGTTCTCTCACAGTCCCAGATCTGCTGACTGTGGAAATGAAGGTGCCTGAGGCCCAGAGCAAGGGATGGCAGAGGGTTTGCCATGGAAAAGCAAAGCCTTGTCCCACTGCGTCCTACAGGCAGAGCCTCCTGTCACTGGAGCTGCTGAGGACAGTGCAGCCACGAGGGTCAGGGGGCTTTGAGGGGTGTGGGGAAAGCCACCTCTTGGTGCTCCTTTCTGGGAGTGTGATCCATGCCTGTAGGTCGACTTCCAGTTGATGGTTTGGCTAAATATTGCATATGACCTAAAGGCAGTTAAATAACCTGAGCAGATGGTTTTTGCTGGTTTTTTACCACTGTGTGTGTGCATTTCCACTGAAGAGTAGCAGTGGAGCTTCTCGCCTGGCATGCCATAGGACAATGCAGGGGGTGGGTGTGTCTATCCAGCTATTGTTGAGCTGGAGGCTAAAATTAATATCCTCTTTTTCACCACCATAACAACTGAAAGGCAGAAATGAGGAAATATTGGATTCCTGGAGTGATTGAAGCTTCTGCCTTCATCCCAAGAAAATACGGGGAGTGGATCATGATTTAACACCCTTTTATTTTCCAGGATTAATTTAATGTTTCGGTACCTTGGGCAGGAGAGGAGTGAGTGATTTAGAGTGGGATGACAACAGGGGGATGATGCATGGGGCTACAACAGGATTTGTCTGTTCTTAACTATGCAAAGAGATGCTGTTTGTTGCATCCCCCCATCCCCACGCCACTACCAACTGGTAGATTCCTTGAGCATGTAAATGCTGACAGCTAATGTTTTTTCACTTTTTTCAAGGTCAATGAGTAGATTCTGCCTTGCAGTTATAGTGGATGAGATTTTTGTGACTAGGTTGTTGTGGAATGTTATTTTGAGGTGAGGTTTTTTTGTAGTTTTTGTTGTTGTTGTGGGGATTTTTTGTTTGTTGGTTTGAGGTTTATTGGTTTTTTTTGTTGAACACAGTGGTGGAATTGTTGCCCTTTCACTCTTTTCTTCCAAGCCCTCCATTGTTTCTGCAAGCTTACTTTACTGTGTGAGGACCAACGGAGGCATTCTGCAAATTCTCAGCTGTTAAACTGCATATGGTTTTTCCAGAATGGGATGCAGGTGCCTGGATTCACAGGCTGCCAGTTTAACAGTGGAGGAAAGGTGTGGGATTGCAAGAGGCCTCTCCATTGTATCCCTCTCCCTTTCCTCCCCTGATATTTTGAGTCCTATATTTGTACATTTTATACAGGAGATCATCTCAACATCCCATGCCTGGCACAGAAGCCATTGTGCTGTTGGAGAGGTAATTTGTGCTGCCATTTAGCTCAGCACTAGGAATATTTCCTGGAGATTTTCAAGGCACTGCCATTCCTAAACATGCTCACAGAGAGAAAGTAGCATCTCTTAGAGTCAGACAAACCCTTGAGTGGAATTGAGCTTATGAGACTTACCAAATGCTGTGTGTGTTTATTTTAGTACAAGTGAAAATTTCTGATACATTTTAATTGTAGCAGGAAGAAATCCATGAAGTTCTGCTCTATTTCAGTCTGAAGATAGATAATGCATTGTGTACTGTGCTTGGTTATTGCGTGGGACAAGATTCATACAGAAACAATTATCTTTTAGGGAATAGTAAAATACTTTCTAACAGTATCATAGAAACATAGTACTTACTCAGCAAGTTGAATAAACAATTTTTATAAAATATGCACGGGTTTATTAGTGTTTTATTGTGAAGTGCAACAATGTCCATGCTTTACTTACTAAGTATGAATTTAAGCTGAAATAGTCATAAGTTAGTCACTAGGCAACTATTATTGGCCCGGAAGCCTGCATTAATGGGAATTTTGTAACCCATATTCTTTCTGTAATTTTGCCTTAACATAAGTGCTGTTCTTGAGGAATGTGTTAAATTCGATGAAGCTTCTCATTTGACGGGAAATACTCACATACCTCTGCAGGCAGAAGATCAGCCATTGATACTAAGAGGTTTTCACCAAGAAAATTGTCTTCTCTCAGTATTGTTATCTTGCACTAACATGGTGTACTCTCAGTAGTAAAACAAGATGTAACATCCCAGCATGATAACTGATTCTTCAGGCAGGTCACAGAAATCTGGTCATGATCTTGTTCTTTCATAAGGTGCCCTGTAAAACTATACAAGACTTTCTTCATTTCCAGCTTGAGCAAGAAATATGCAAAAGCTCTTTGTCTGTTCTTTTCAGCAACTGTTAGTTGGAATAATTTGTAGGAGATGCTTTGAAAAGTCAAGTTGCCCTGTAGCTTTGTAGGGGATGATCTGGCACTGTTAAAAGGCAGTTGATGGGTAAATGGTGATGCGGATGTCAAGAAGCTGTTGGCATTTGTTCATTCAGGATTGATTGTTTTGAGACTCCCTTATGTGATGCCAGCTGTCATGATCTGTGTTAAATTGCAAGAAATTAGTTTCAAAAGCAGGCCCTGACGAGCCAGGAGACTGGGATGCCAGGAGGGGAAAATAAGATGCCATTCAAAGTTTGTTCTAGGCTGGCTGCAGGAAGGTTTCTTGGGGGACTTTGTTGGCAAGCAGACCGCTGGGGAGTGGTAAGGACCGTTCCCTTACTTAGTAAAAAAAGGAACACAAATATAGTAAGAATTACTTTTGCAAGGGTTTTGTGCTGGTTTTGACCCCAGAAGTTTCAAAATTAGCTGAAAAAGTGCCAAGAGTAAGTTCTACACCAGCAGTTAGTGTCCTCAATAAATCAAAGAACAAATAGCTCTGTGATGTAGATAAATATGTTTCTGGAGGTAACCATGGATGATGGCAAACATACAACCATTTTTCATGGTATCTCTTGGCAAGTATGAAGATACTTTGTCAGTGGTGATAGGAGGAGGGGAGAGGGCAGAATCCTCCTTGAAATTCTAACATACTGTGTTGCAAAGCACCAGGAGGAACGAAGGGTTTTCTGTGTGGGTTTTGTTACTTGGCAGGATCCACTATGACTAAATCTCCAAAGACTGCAGTTTCATTTTATTCTTCATTTTCTTTGAAGTTGCTTTTATTTATATATAATACAGTTTGTAAGTGAAAAAACCAACCTCACCTTATCAGACCATGTATGGGCTTTATTTGTAACGTGTTTCCAGCTGCCTGCTCAACATGACTGGAAAACCCCATGGCTGTGAAGGCTCCATTGAGTCACTCACTTGTCAGAGCTGAGAGTCCCCATGTTAATCACAAGAAGCATGTGCAAAAGAGTCTGACCCGGATCCACCAGTGATCCTCTTCAGCTGGGCTACAACTGTGCTCTATTTTCTTCCTTTATATTGTTACATCTGGTGATTTTTTATTTTTCTTTTTTAATATTCATCGTGCAATGAGGAGTGTTTTCCTGAAATTGTGAATTAAATATGTTCTTTTAAGAGGAACAAAGCCAAGTGGCTAATGCAACAGCCTAACTTTAATATCTCTAGTTGACAAAACACTTGCCTAAAGCGAAGCCAAAGCACCTCACAGGAGTTCTTCTTTCAGTGGGAATTTATTCAAATTATTTATTAAATTTAAAAAAGACATTTTTGCACTTTTATGATTTGGATTGGACAAAAGTCAGCACCAGATACTTTTTGCTTAAGTTGTTAAAGTTGAAAACAAATGACGGCCAAACCAAAATAAATAAATGACTCTGTTTTCTGAAACTGCAATGTAATGGGAACCAGGCTCGAGTCCAGCGAGCCTGCAGATAGAGCCCGTGCTTGCTTTGAGACTGCAGTCAGTGTCTGCCTCTGTGTGCGGGATGCACAGGAGCGTGTCTGGCCTCTGACATCATGGGCTGGGATTTGCAGCACGGCCCAGCTCGGCTGTGCTGGAGCTCTCCCATCCTCCCAGACCCACCTCAGCTCTCCCTGCTCCAGCCACCGCAGAGCTGGAACTCATGGCATGGATTTTGTGAAACCTGTGGGGGTTTGGAGGAGTGGAGGGGGTTCCTGGGAGGTATGGAACAACAGCAGTGTCCAGCTATAAAACTGTTTCTAATCAGTTTTTAGTAATCAGTCAAGGAAATGTAAGCATTAGATATGCTTTGGGTTTAATTAGTTTGCTTTCTGGAAATCCTTTGCCTGTTAGTCTGTGAAAAATTACAGCTGTCGACTAAAATTTGGGCAAGAATCCTCTGTAATCATTTTGGAAGTAGTTCTTGTGAGGATGCCCAAACTTAGATTTAAGTTCCTGAAATGTGATTGTCCTAAAAGTGAGGATGTTTAGCACTGGGTGAAGTGGAGTAGCGCAGGTTGAGTGCCCTGCCAAAGCCAGGACAAGTCTGCTGAGTTCCCTTGGCATGTCCTGCTTTACATCAGTGAGTGAACCAGGCTGTTAAATCCACCCTTGCCTGGAAGAGAGTAGCTAATCCTGTAAGGCTACTGGCTTATTGTAGGTTTGTCTAACAAATCTAGTAAATGTACACCCATTTCCTCTTTAAAATAAATAAAGCCTACACTAAGACTGCTTACTTCCTTTCCCCTCCCTTTCACACAACTGTAGTGCTGTTTACTGCAAGCACTTCAGAAACGCTGAATGGGGGTTAGAGATTTGCGAGCAGACGCTCAGAAGTGTTCGGCTTTTTGCTGTTTCTTCTGCCATTTCTCTTCACCAGGTTCTTGTGTCTGCATTAAGCACAGTTTATCCTCTTTTATAAATAGGCTGAACACTACATGCAAAAAAAAAATTTTCATTTTCATTGATTTAAATAAATGACTTGTGAGCGCTCTCAGTAGTGCAAGTCCAGTTGAATTTCAAGTCATACCAATAGAGTAAGTTGGAAGCTGTGTGGAAGTAATACAAAACCCTGTGTCACACTCCTCCTTTTCCCTGCCAGTGTTTAATTATTGGAGGTGGCCCATGTGGCTTGCGGACTGCCATAGAACTTGCCTTCCTGGGAGCCAAAGTTGTTGTGGTGGAGAAGCGGGACACTTTCTCGAGGAACAATGTGCTGCACCTCTGGCCGTTTACCATCCACGACCTCCGGGGACTGGGAGCAAAGAAATTTTATGGAAAATTCTGTGCAGGATCTATTGATCACATCAGTAAGTATCCGAGGGCATGGGCACTGTTTGGATAAGAGGTTACCAGGATCAGGTTAATGGAGACTTTCTTGGTTTGGCAGAAAGTTCATCTGCCTTAAACATGTGCAAGTGCACGTGTGCACACAGAGAGGGAAAAAATGGTCTCATTTAAGCAAAGTGGCAATAGAACCAGTCTTATGGAGCAGATTTTTTTATTAGTCTGGCTGGACTTGTTAAACAGTAAGTTTTGATTATGAAGTATGAACAATATTGATACTCATTCCAGCACACTGAAGGTAGATGAAACCCTGATTGAATGAGAAAATACGCAAAAGTGGGCTATTTTCCAAGGAAATATGCTGTAAAATTTTGTATTCTAAAATATGCTGGTTAGCAGATCCTTTGAATATCATTGAGGCAAACCTCTACAGAAGTATTCTAAGAAACTCAACTGAAATGAGTTTTGCCCGCAAGGATTGTGCTGCAAGAGGAAAATGAGGCAGAAGAGAACAACATCCTGTGGTGGTTGCAGAGTTTGCTTTCATTACAATATGGGAAATAGAAATGCTACATGCTTGTGTTAACAGTGAATTTCAGTTCTCCAGCAGGCTGGTGGCAGCAATGATTGCTCTCTTATCAAACACATCATTGTCACTTGCTGTCCACAGGTATTCGACAGCTTCAACTCATCCTCTTCAAAGTTGCACTTATCCTGGGAGTCGAAATCCACGTGAACCTGGAATTCGTGAAAGTCCTGGAGCCTCCTGAAGATCAAGAAAACCAAAGTATTATTTATCATAATATAGTTCTGTTCACAGCAACTTCTTTTTGTGCCAGGTGTTATGTGAAGGCATGCAAGGCAGTTGAACTCTGTTTAGAAAGAGTTTTTTGCCCTTGTTGCTCAGCCAGCCTTGCTCTCTGCAGTTACAGGCATGATAAGTATCAGTGTGACAGAGCACTGATGAATCTTAAAATATGACCCAGGCTGGGAAGCTGAGGTTTTGCACTCTGCCTTCTGACGTGCGTTTGAGGCTTTGTAGGGAGTCTGGTGTGGCTTCTTGGGATCTTCTTGCAAAAACAGATTTTGATTGATAATATAAATATTGAGGATGGATTAAGCACCCAGGGCCTTGTTTTGCTTTCGCATTTGATATAACTCCCACTGGCACACAGAGTCTTATCAGCATTCTTATGCAGGATTTTTAAACAATAGAAAAAGATTTCTCGTTTTCTGTATTTTTTTTAATATTAGTATTTACGATGTTGCATCGCTAAAATATTTTAAAATTTTACTTTAATTAAAATACTATGATATCTCTTCAAAGGGTCATATAGTGACAGTAGAACAAGTCAGTTGGTTTAAGTAGTTAAAGTACAAACACTTTCACATAACCACTTTGTAAAAAGAGTAAATGTAGCTTTGTGACTATGCTTCCACTGAATTTCTATTTAAAAGACAATTTCTATTTAAAAGACAATTAAAAGCATTGATGATGGAATGTTATTTTTCTTCTTTTAAGAGCCAGCTCTCCCTTGCTGTAACCACATGTATGTACTGTCCTGGTAAGGTGGTTGTGGGGTTATTTCTGTGAGAATGAAGTGCTTGAGTATCTTCTTGTGGTGTGGCTCTGAGAGGGAGTTAACTGCGTTAGGTGATCCAGAGGATTAGAAATGCACCCTTTATCTTAGTGCCCTTTCCTCAGACTCTGAAATCACTTCTCCACTGTAATACTGAAGAACGAATAAATATTGCTTGTGTTTTCAGAGACAGGTTGGAGGGCTGAATTTCTCCCCATGGATCACCCTTTGTCAGAGTATGAGTTTGATGTTATCATTGGTGCAGATGGCCGCAGGAACACATTAGAAGGTGGGTGAATGTGTGTTTTTAGACTTATTAGTGGTCTTTACGGTATCTTGAAAGTCAGAGGAGAACACAAAGCACCAGGTCACCTTTCAATCCACTGAAGTTGGTGTGAAAGCTGTTATTTTTTGTGGTACGTTTTGCTTTTGTTGTTAAGTTGTAGCTCAAAATAAAAGACATTTAGTATAATTACTGCTTCTGAGCCCTGTGTATCTGCACTGCCTACAGAATGCATCATGGTGCCATGGGGCTTGCTTCAAGGTTAAGTAATTATATGATGATTTAACTCGAAGGAGGCTGACAAGATAAGTGTCAGGAATTGCATAGCCTTTGCTGTTGTGCTGTGAATTTGCCCTGCATGCTTGAACTAATGACCAAAAGGTGACTGCCAGGTATTTAATGAAGGCAGCAGAGGCATTGCTTCTTTGTAAGTGAGAATGAACTTCAGAAGCAGTTCCTTTAGAAACAATAGCAAAAGATAATAAATAGCTCTGAGGTGTGTGGGAGGAGAGGGGGGAGATGTTTCCTGAGCTTGAGTCACTGCTGAGAATTCAGACCATCTGAGCTGTGGTTCTTAGAGAGACACTGGCTAAGCTGCTCCTGCATCACACCAACAGACCTGTTACTTAATGGTGTATTTCCCTTTTAACTCTAATTATATCCATGCTAGTTTCCGTTCACTAAGTACACTTCTTCCTTTTTTTTTATTAGCCTCATAGTTTGTCTGCTTATTCTTTTATCTGCCAACCACAATGCACTTACAGTTAATTCCTTATAATGCTGTACTGGAAATTTCCCTACATTGTTGTCCAGCTGTGCCCCGTAAAGGACTATTTAAATAGTCAGGTACCAGCAAAACCTAATTATTTTTACCTCACCTGCAGACTCCATTGAGAGGTTAATGTTTACCATCATACCAGGTTCTAGGGGAGTATTTGGTGCACTGAAGATATGTGCAGAAGCTGGTGTTGTCATATCAAATCTGTGCCAGTGAAATAACGAGAGCATATCAAGAAGCACAGAGACAAAAATTCATAACGAATTTATTTCTTGTTATAAAATACACATATTCTCTGAAGTCATCTGCAATGGGCTAAAAATACTGTAAGGGTCCTCTGGCCTACTTCATAATTTAATTACGGATGAAGGGAACATACAGATGGAAAAACTTCAATGTGTGGTTGCAAGTTGTGGCTTAGTGGGCTTTTCTCTGTGAAAAGTGGAAGCAAAGATAGAGCAAGGAGCTTCTCAGTCAGTCTCACCTTGCAAATACAACAGTTAAGCCACCGAATATTTTTCTGCCCTGAGTATCTTTGAAAAATCTCATTAGCTGGTGGTGTGTGCACCTAAGCACTGCTACAGAGGTTTCTATTTCTCACATCATTCTCTGCTGCTTTTGACTGCTGATCTCTTGTGTCTTTTCTCATGAGCTGTTTACCACCTATATAACAAATATCTAATTTGCCATTTAGCATGTTAAAAATGTCTCCCTCCACTGAATTTGACCTGTTCTATTTCCAGACATGTCCAAAAAATTTTCCATGTTTTCCTTTCATCATAATTTTTCCTTAACTTCTTCCCTTAGTTCCCCACCCAACCATTTTTTTTTAATGAGACTGTATCTTGAATGCAGCATGGCTGCAGTTTTGCAGCTGAAAATGGGCAGAAAAGACACTTTACATTCAAGAGGATTTTGGAGTAATGGTAGAATCTACTGATGGTGTGTTGTTTGATGAACTGTAGGAAAGATACTGAGCTGCCTTGAGCTGACTCTCCCTGAAAGTCCAGTCTGAAGTTTCCAGTGGTTTTAATTCTTTTCCTTGCTCACCAGGCTTCAGGAGGAAGGAATTTCGTGGAAAGCTGGCTATAGCAATCACTGCCAATTTTATAAACAGAAATACAACTGCAGAAGCCAAGGTAGAAGAAATAAGTGGGGTTGCTTTCATCTTCAATCAGAAGTTCTTCCAGGACCTCAAAGAGGAAACGGGTGGGTACATCCTCATTTTTTCCACTACCAAATACAAGAGGCAGCAGAGGAGCTCTTTATGTGCCAGGCCACCCTCTTGTTACTGGTAACATCAGTTTTGAATAATCTGTATAAAAAATTTCCAAGTGATAAAATGTTGTTGATGTCAGAAGCTTGCAGATAGAGGTGTCCATTTATGGTACAGTGGGATATTTTTTTAGCTTGGGTGTTGCCACATCGTGGCTTGTTTTAATGTTTAGATTTTTCTCAACTGCAGAAATGTCTGCTATGTTGAACAAATTTGGAAGAGCGTTTTCAGGACCCAGAGATTTTCCCTTAAGACGTGATTTGTTTTGTTTCTATCCATTCACATGCTGAACAGCTTAAACCCTTTGAAAAAGTCTCTGCCCATCTGGGAGGAGTTTATTCTTGCTTTTTGATGTGTGGAGCTGATAAACTGAGAAGAACTGGAATCTGCCATAAATACTAAAAATAAAAACTGTGAAGTACATCTTAACGGAAAGGCGTTTTGGAATAGTTGTGTTCACTGTCAGTACAATCAATTGTATTCTTGATTTACAGCTGATTCTTTTTAAATTATTGTTATAATTGAAACCAAACCCCCTGGTTAGACCCAGTGCCAGAGCCCTAGCAACCTGAAAACCACTTTGTTCCCTTGGCACCCTGTTCTACCTCGGAAACTGTTAATGCTGAGTTAACTGGCTGGTCCCTGAAAGAATGCTGAATAACTTTAAACTGTGCTGAGAAAAGCTCTTGTTGGGTGAGACCAATCTCCTCTTTCATTCTGTTCCATAGCATTTTGCCCACTAATCCTTCCTCCCAGCTGGGAAAGTGAGTGCATCCCAAGAAGGAAAGGCACCTGTCGGGATCAATCACGTGTTGTTAGTAGATGACACAGACCAGGCACTGCACTTGGTAACAAATGTATATCTCTTTTCAGGGATTGACCTGGAGAATATTGTTTACTATAAAGACAGCACTCATTATTTTGTGATGACAGCAAAAAAGCAGAGTCTTCTGGACAAAGGAGTGATTATTAATGTATGTAAAAATGCTGGTTAAACCTTGTTTTATTTACTTGGTGCAGAATAAGTGTGAACATCTGTATAAACATTGTTGTGTGGTAAAGAGGGTGTTTACAGTCTTAATCACTTCATTCAAGCTCAGGTCACTTAGATCTTACTCTGACGTTTTTAGAATTTGCTTTTCCCTTCAGTCAGCTCAAAGTTTCTGTAGAGAACTGCAAACAATACTTCCTAAATTTATCAGTTCTGAAACTGGCTGAAATGGGATCTTGACTCACCTTGGAAATATGTGGTGGGATCATCACACCAGTAAATAAAAACCTCAATTATTTAAGGGTGAACTTAGCACAGCTATGTCCAGTTTTATCAGGCAAATAAGGAAGCATAAAAACCTACCCTAGGCTAAATTGCAAATTCTCTGAAGTGGGTGAAACATGATAGAAGAAGGCTGAACTTTCAGGAGTACTTGGGATTTTGAGGTATTTTTCTCTTTTTCTTTTTTTCTTTTTTCTTTTTCTGTAAAATGTAGGGGTTTATTTTCTTTTGTTTCTAGAAAGTGTTATGGCACCACTTAAATTTCCCTTCCTGGAAGCCCAAGAGAGGTCAATTTTTCTTGCAAAGTAAGACAGTGCCAAAACAGCCAAGTGTAATTTCCTGGAGGAAGTACTTGTGGGGAACTGTCAGAAGGCCTCTTGGCTTTCTGATGGGACTCCTTAGCTCAGTGCCATGATTCCCTGACCTTTGGGAGGCCAGGGGCTCCCAGGGCAGAGCTGCTGTCCATGACCAGCCAGGGTGAGAGAGGAAGGGCGGAATCCCTTGGGGGAGTGGGTGGTGGGCCCTGGGGTTGTGGGGCTGGTGTTTGTAGGTGGGGGCAGTCCTAGGGAATGTGTGGAGAGTCTGGAGCAGAGGAGCAGCAGCTGTGGCTCATCAGAGCTGCTTTCCTGACCTACTCAGGTCTGAGTGGAAAAAAAAAAAACAAGCACCCCAGTCTGTCTGGAGCAACTGGGCTAATAGCGGTTCTGTGGTATCATCTGTGATTAGGGGTCTCATCCACGATTAGGCTGGAAATAGAACCTGCCTTATTAATAACCACTGGCTTTAAGTAGGATGACCTGTAAAGGCAGGGTCCTTCACCACTCTGGCCAAAAAAAACCCAGCCCGAAAGGGAACAACAGAAAAGCTGCTACGATCCAAATTTGTATGTGGTGGTGTTACTGAGATGTCGAGTCAAACGTTGAGGCCGAGCCCCACATGTTACAGCATCAGTAACCACGTCTGTCATTTCAGACATGGGGTGCACGTGTGCAGAAAAGCATTGCAATAATGTTGATAACATTTTTTGATGTGAGGGAAGTAATATCCTGAAAATAACACGTAATCAAAGAACTGGGACAAGCTATAATCTGTTGCAAACAAAGCTGCTTGCTCAGTGTCGGCAAGGAGAGTTTCTGCAGGGGTGGTACCTGTGTTTGTGCATTGGCCTTTTAGAGGAGATGACAAGTCTCACTTGTTTCTTGTTGCTGTGTGGCTCCCAGTCGTGCTGTGAGACTGCAATGTTCCAATTCAGAGAGGATATTGGAGTCTCTCATCCCACATCCTTTTCTCCTTGCAGGACTCCATTGATACTGAGCTGCTGCTCTGTGGGGAAAACGTGAACCAGAGCAATTTGCTGTCCTACGCCAGAGAAGCTGCTGACTTTGCAACCAACTACCAGCTGCCTTCGTTGGATTTCGCAATTAATCACTATGGCCAGCCAGATGTAGCAATGTTTGATTTTACTTCCATGTATGCATCTGAAAACGCTGCTCTGGTGAGAGAGAGGCACAGACATCAGCTCCTGGTGGCACTCGTTGGAGATAGTTTGCTTGAGGTATATCTTGGAATGCCTCCCAAGTAGTATTTTTAATTTTTAAATTTTATTTCTTTAATCTAACCATTCAGTCTACCCTCCAATATAAAATGTCGTCTTTTGCATGTCCTGAAACAGTGGTACCTTCTTTGGAAGAGATTTTTTTTCTTTTCTCTTTTTTTATGCCATAGTTTGTCATAGCTAATGCTTGGCTGGCAGCCTCTGGCTGAGATCCCATTTTGCTTTATGCAAGTTGTGTTTCTGTCTGAAAACTGTGAGCTCTGTGTCCTCAGCTTGGGTGCATGGCATAATTTTCCTGAATTCCATCATAGACAAAAACTTGATCCAAATTATTATTGCAGTCTCTTTGCCTTAGTATGTTCCCTTTTTTTTCTTTCTGGAGTGAAAAGTGTATTCTGCAACTTTTTTTTGTTTAATCTCATGCTGACAGCTTGAGGTGTTTGAAAAGAACACTCCAAAGCAAATTTAGATGAAAAGGGCATCTTTTTTTTTTCCTTCTTTTCCTTGAATAATTCTTGAGTCTTCTTTTTTTTCTCAGCCTTTACCTTTTGAGGCTAAGAAATATGTTTTTAAATATAGAAGTTAAAAAAATGAAAAAATGAAAGAAGTAATCTTTTTTCCTTACCTAAGACTTAGAGGAGAGACACATTTAAAACCTGCAAGTGTTGCCTGTGTTGCATTTTGACTCTTTCTGGGCTATTTTTCCAAGACAGCACGAAATCCTAGAGTCCAAATTCGCATTGGAAGTTACTTTTGTAATAAGAACTTAAGAAATACAAGGAATTAAAGTGTAAATGCTTCTTACAGCCCTTCTGGCCAATGGGTACTGGCTGTGCAAGAGGCTTCTTGGCTGCCTTTGATACTGCGTGGATGGTGCGGAGCTGGGCTCAGGGGAAGCCCCCGTTAGAGATCCTGGCTGAACGGTGAGTGCTGCTTTGGTCTCCAGCATTTCCAGTGTTTCAAAGAGCCACAGCAGTGGGAGAAGGCTGTGGATTCCAGAATGCTATCAGGAGAAATATTATTAGGGTTTAAATCACTGATGTATGTCGCTTAATTAAGTGTGATCCTTAAGGAAATAAACCAAAACAAAAAAGCAAACCTCCAACCATCTCAAGACCTGTTTTTTTATCATAAAAATAAAAAAAAAAAATCCTGAAAGGACTCTAAATAAATTCTTCAACACTAACAGCTTTCAAAGTTGGTCTCTGTGATTTTAACACTGCAGTTTGGCTTGATGGTGCTCTCTTTAGGCTGATAAAAGTGTGGCAAAGGAGAATTGTTATAATGCTGCACCAGAAGCTTTTTTTGACTGGAGCAAAAAATCTGTTGTTAAGTACAGCAGCAGTCCTGGTGTCACCATGGCCTGATGGTTGAAGTTGCTGACTCTGGTCCTGCTGGCAGCCCCCCTGCTCTGCTGCAGCTGCCCAGGCTGTTTTGGGGCAGATACGTAATAGGAATAGTCATGGTTGTGGTAATGCAAGCAGGAGCTTCGCTAACTACAGCACTTTGAGAAGTTCTAAGATAGAAGCCTGTGGGATGACTCAAACACGGCCTAGTCCCAAGTGGAAAATTGAACAGCATAGTGAAAAAAGCTGTGGTGGTTATAGGAATTGCAGGATGACAGGATTTAGTGCTGTTATGTGGTAAAGAAGTTACTCCTTGAGTGGATGTTAAAGCAAAACCAGATGACTGGATGATGTAACCTCCTTTTTTTTTCTTCCTTCTTTTTCTTGCTCACTTCCTGCCTCAGGAAAATATGGGCATAAGCTCTAAATGTCTGTCTTCTTGACCTTTTTCTGTCTGGCATCCTTCTGTTGAGTGGGGATAAGAAATGGGATGGATGCATTATGCATTTAGTCTGTAACACTTGTCCTGGCAGAACCAAAATAAGGTTCAGGCAGCTGCAAAAAACCCCCAATCTCTTTATATAATAAATATTTATTTTAATACATAATTCTTGCATCTTTTTCCTCTGTAAGAGAGAGCATTTATCGACTCTTGCCTCAGACGACCCCTGAAAATATTAATAAGAACTTTGACCAGTACACCATTGACCCGGGAACAAGATACCCAAACTTGAACTCGAGCTGTGTTCGACCTCACCAGGTCAGTACTTAAAAGGCTTCCTTGTGAAATCAGTTCTTTTTTTGTCTAGGATAAATAGAGCTGTGAGGAGTGCGTAAACAAAATCTTCAGGAGACTCCTTAATTTAGAACCAGCTGCTGATAAAGTTAACCTGGAAGCAAAACTGGTTTTTTTGTCTGACATTATGCTGGTAATTGCTTTTCCTTGTAGGTGAGACAATTATATGTTACCAATGAGCTACAGCAGTGTCCTCTTGCAAGAGTGAGCTCCATTAGAAGATCAGTGAATCTCACAAGACAAGGTAAGTGGCATCTCCTGTTTGCTGTGGCTTAACGTTTGTGGCCTTCTGGGCATGCAAAAACTGACTGAAATGTTTGGTCTCCTGTTTCTGCAGAGTCAGATATTCGGCCTAACAAGCTTCTGACGTGGTGCCAGAAGCAGACAGAGGGATACCGAAATGTTAATGTCACTGACCTGACCACCTCCTGGAAAAGTGGCCTTGCTCTGTGTGCAATCATCCATCGCTTCAGGCCTGACCTCATGTAAGTGACATCTGTGGAGCTTGTTGGGTGGGGCATTTACCAAAGTGTAGTGTAAGACCAGCCAGAACTACCCTGACACTCCACAGTCCCCTTCTATGGCTGCTTTCTGCAAGGAGGTGCACACCATAGCCAGGTTTGGGGGGTGGAGAGGGTGTGGTTGGTTTTGCTTTGTTTCTTCTGTATGTCCTTGCATACCATTTAAAATGAAATAGAAATGCTTTCAAAGAGCTAGGAAGCCTTTGAACCCTGACTGATCATGTTTGTGGGAGTCATGTGTCTATTTCAAATGAAATTTGCAGTGCTGGGGGAATGTGTAGAGCTGTGTTCCTAGATCCCTGGAGACAGGTTTTTAGTGTCCCTTTGAAACCACAGCCATAAGGCACAGTCATGTGTTACAGAAACACTGAGTGAGCCTGGAGTGAACCATCCTCCTTGTGTTGTACTGGTTGTTGTATCAGTCAGGTAGGGAAATGTTGGACAACTGCCTCTCTACAACTTCCTGCAAGGAGTTTGTAGCCAGGTTGGGGTCGGTCTGCTCTCCCAGGAAACAGCTGGCAGAACAAGAGGACACAGTCTTAAGCTGTGCCAAGGGAAGTTTAGGTTAGATGTCAGAAAAAAAATTCTTCACTGAAAGAGTGATTGTGCACTGGAATCGTCTGCCCAGGGAGGTGGTGGAGTCGCCGTGCCTGGATGTGTTTAAAAAAACACTGGATGTGGCACTCGGTGCCATGGTTTAGTTGATGAGGAGGTGTTAGATCATAGCTTGGACTAGATGATCTTGAAGGTCTTTTCCAACCTAGTTCATTCTGTGATTCTGTGTGACCATGGCAGTGGAGGTTTTGCACAGCTCTCTGTCCAGGAGAGCACAGAGCCCTTTCACGTGGGCACAACGAGGGCTGGCCCTTGAAAATTAACTGCCCTAGGTGTTGAGTGTAAGCCAGCATTCCCCTTTTGGCAGTGTTTTTGGGGTCCTAATACTGCATGACCCGACTTCATGCATCTGAATATTTTGTAATGACCCTTAGTTAGATACAGGGGGGTCAGTGTGTAACAGGTGTCTGGGAATGGCAATTGCTGGCACTGCTGGGTGCAGTCAGTGGGGTGACTCTCTCTTCTCACCAGTCTCCAAAATGCAGTGGATGCATTCTCTTGTCTTCCTACAGAGCGTTAGGAGTCACACAGGGGTTACTGTCAACCCCCCTTTATTGTGGATAAACGAAAGGCATGATTGAGCTCTTTTATGAGGTGTGATAAATTGGAAAAAATAGGAGTGGTACCTAGGGTGCTTGTTTGTACAGTTTTGCCAGAGGAAGAGCTGAGATTTTAAGAATAGAATAGTTTTTTTTTGCCTTGGGTTAGTTTAAAACAATAAGAATTATGGATATTTTTGGGGGAGAGGGTATAGAAAGCAAAGTAATCTCTGCTGCCTGTGGAAAACATGTTCTCTACACTGCTCTCTACAACGTTGATAAATTTATCTTCCTGAGCTAACAGACCTCCTGCTGTTTAATTAACATTGTGTTTGGATTTTGTTGGCGTTTTGTATCCAATGAGCCTGCTGAAGGACTTGGCCAGATGAAAGCCAGGCAGGCAAGAGAGGTGGCTGCCAGTGACAGCCCCCAGCTCCAGAAATGGGTAGTGGGTGGGTGAGAGAAGAGGAGAAATTCTTTGGGGAATCAAAAACACGCATTCCGTTGTGAGGAGAAAGAAACTACCCTGCCTGGAGCTTTGTGATTTATTCACATGTTTATTTTAATCATGCATTTTGGAAGCTGTTCAAAAGATCAGAGTCTTAGAATAGGTCCCATAGAAAAAGGATTAGAGAGTGGATAACGGAGTTCCAGATGTGTGATGTGCTTATTTAGTGCACTGCTAAATTCGGTTATGACCTGGACAGGAGGTGCCTGCTCAAACTGCATGTGTAACACCTTAAAAAAGGAAGGGTAGTGCCTATGCATGTGTGTGCAAATGCACAAATAACATGCAACTTCCATAGAGTGCGATCCTAAATTTAGTCCTCCTGGCTTTGATGATTTATGGAACTAATTGAACCTAAGTAATCTGTTCCTAATGGATGAAGTCTGTAGTAGTTCAGCTGTATTTGGAGAGGGAAAAGGTTTCTTAGCACTTCTGAGGAAGAATTGCTTTTCTCCATGTATAAGAGGATTTTTTTTGTGGGACTGTGTCAAGATCCAGTTCAGTGAAAAAGCTTTTAAATTACATTTCTGGCAAAGCCAGTATTTGTAATAATGGGATTTGTGTGAGCTCGTACCTTTGGCGTTGTGCGGACTCTGTAGCTTTGACCCGGGGAGGTTCCTGTGCCCTCATTCCTGGTGCTGCTCTGCCACGGGCACGGGGGCACTGTGTGTTCCCAAAGGGACAGGGAGCAAACGCTGCCCCCGTGTTGTGCCCGCAGCGACTTCGACGCTCTGAACGAAGAGGACGTTGTCAAGAACAACCAGCTGGCGTTCGACGTGGCCGAGCAGGAGTTCGGCATCCCCCCGGTGACCACGGGCCAGGAGCTGGGCTCGGCTGGGGAGCCCGACAAGCTCAGCATGGTCCTGTACCTGTCCAAGTTCTACGAGCTGTTCCGGGGCACCCCTCTGCAGGCAGTGGGTAAGGCACACCCAGTCCCCGCAGCTTTGGGAGCTGGGGCTGGTGGGAGAACTCCATCCAGGCTGCTGATGAGCACTGCTCTTGAGCCAAGAGTCCTTTCCCAGCTGAGCCTTTCTGGCATGCTTGTCTGCAAGAGTTACCTTGGGCTTGACACAGGAAAGGGGAAAAAACTTGATTGGAGACCAAGGTTTTGTGGGTCCTTGGTGGTTTCAGGGAATAGGAGCAGCTGGATAACTGCTGCTTGACATCATGAAGGTCGTGTATCAAATTGTTAGTGTGATTCCCTGGTAGGGATGACTGCACACGGCACATTCATGCTTGTGTTTTAATTTTTCTTTTTTTAAAAAAGTCACCCTACATTCTATGTATTTACTTTTATTTGCCTGTGTTTCTTATATGTAATTGCTGGCAGCACTCGACTGGAAAGCTTTGGCTTAGCCAAAATAATTTAAAACCAAATCTAAGTATGTATCCTAAGCAGTTGTTTTTTGGACAGATGCTGCTGAGAAGCAAAATGGAGAAAATAATGACCTTGGTTCAGCAAAATCATCGAATTTCATCTTTAATAATTACATCAATTTAACTCTACCAAGAAAACGAGTACCAAAGGTAAGTTGTGAAGGAAGACTTGCCCTCTGATTTTTTGGGTTGGTTTTTTTTTTAAAAGATGAAAATAACTTTCAGGCTCAGAAATAAGGCATTTATATATACACTGCTGTAATTTTCTGGGCTATTTCTACCTGTAAGAAAAAGAGTCCTGTAGCTCTGTATTCCTGGAGTTATATATACACCCATTCTATTATATACCAGTTCAAATAATCAGTGCTATGCTGGGCTGTTTATTGAGTGGGAGGTAGTGCTGCTTTTTAAAAAAAGCAGTGATTTGCATGGTTTGTGGATGCTGTCAAGGTTCTGAAGGGAAGCTTTCCAGCTCTTATAGAAGAATCCTGCAGTGGTAACAAACAGTGGGCAGGTTGATCAGCAGCTCTGGGATAACGATCTCTTAGTCATGCCCAGGTACTTTTCTCTCTTGGTCACTTATTAATGAAAACTTACTGACAGGCCCTGTTATGTCCCTGTATTATAAAAAAATCCATGCCCATACATGCTGTGATTAAAGACTTCAGAGCCTTGAAGATTTACAGATGCCTGACTTAACACATGTAACCTCTACTGCATTTCTCAGTATTTTAATATACTGCTTTTTAAATTTGTTGCTCTCTTGTCTTGTAGAAATGTGATTTCTACTTTTTTCACCTGAACAATTACTCCAGAATTTCCAGATACTTCCTACACTGACTTTTGTCTTGAATATTTTCCATCCACAAACACTTTTTCAAAACCTGTGGACAGTCAATTGTCCAGTAACTTCATATATCCTTGTTAGGAGATTATCTTTTTCCCTGCCACCCACATATACACAAAACCAAGTGACATGGTTCCCAGCTAACCAAGCAGTGAGAAACCAAACAGGCAAAACAAACTTTGCTTTCTCTTGTGGGTGACTTCTTTAGAAGAAAAACCTTTATCATGACCACAATGTTGTTTTTCAATGAGTTGTTTGCAGAAGTAAATAGACTTTTAGCAGTGGGGAGAGCTTTCCATTACAAAGCCATACAGCCTCTGATTAACCTCCTGCCATGAAATAAGCCTCCTGTCCTAGCAGGAGCTGTAGTTCTTGGCAGTACATGAAAGCATGAGGTGATTTGCTTGAAGGGCCCCTCTGGTTTCACACTACAGGGGCTCGTTGGAAATGAGAAGTGGAAGTGGTATTTCCCCAGTCAGCTTGGGAAACAAGGCATTTTGTGTGAGGTTTTGCAGCTCTGTCATGGATAGGGTGTGAAACCAAGCAAGATGGGTTAGGATGCTTGGGTTAGGACAGGCTTGGGAGTGCCATAACCATGTGAAACTAGCTGGGAAATGAAGCTCCTTGGAAAGCAGCTGCTTGAGTTCCGAGTTTGGCTGTGGCTTCAGTTTTACAGTTCTTTCCCCTGCAGAAAGTGGTGCTGAGCATTATCCAGGTGTGTACCTATTAAATGTTCTATGCAGGCTTTAGGAGAGCACAGAGTGTTGCTAGCTGAACTTTCCATGGCTTGCAGTTTGTCCTTTGATTTGGCTGGAGGAAGGATCCTTATCTGGGCACAGGCTGTGAGAGACCAGGAAGCGGGGCCTGGAGCTGGTGTGGCTGTAGCTGTTCTGGCAGCCTGTGCTGAGCTGGATCATGTTTTCCATTCTCCTCTGAGTGTCAGCCCGGCTGGAGAGGAACTGAGATTTCCTGTGCTCCAGACTAATAAATGAATGGAGGTGTTTACACAATACAGGGCGCAGCCCTTTTGGAGTTCTGCTCGGCAATTAAATTGCTTTGTCTTTCACTTCTTTGTCAGCATGTTAATGAGAGTCCTTTATGTCAGATTTCTGAAAGGCAGCATCTTGCTTGCTGCATTCACTCAGGCAAATTCTGCTTTTATGTGGCACGGGCTATTATTCAGAATTCATTGTGCTGCTCTGTGTTCACCCTTTCTGGGCAGACTGATGACTATAGGTAGTGCAAAGCTGGGTTATACTGAGCTGCTGCTTGAAAGACAATGTAGCAAAGCAGACAAGGTAATCGAAATGTTGTCATCTGATTCTTTTGGTGTTTGCCCAGGAGTTGTTTGGGATTACTCATACTCACAGCATAATGATTTACTGCAAACAGTCTGTATGTAAAAAGGAAGCCTGCATTCTTTGAGCTTTCTCTCTTTATTCTTTTTTGGGGTTTTTTAAGTTGACTGAGCAGGCACTGAGTTACAGCGTGGGCAAATGCAAATAATTGGAATGTAGTTTGTTGTTCATAAATTATCACTGTATCAAATCTTCACGACTGAATGCTATAAGAAGTGATAAAAATTTCCAAGCATTGACTATTCTTCAAGTTTGTGCAGACTGAGTATGAAGTATTATTGATTTCTGTAATCTCTAGTTGAGTAAAATAATGAAATATGTGCGTAGCTTGAGTACAAAAGAAGCAGTTTGGTTGCCTAAGTATTATAAAGGTTCAGCCATAATCAGGGAGGTGAAACTTAGGAGGGAGACAGACCTTTAAGGCAGTCAGTAATTGCTCCAAAAAGGAAGTATGACTGTGCTGTGAATTCATGATCTGCATGCAGATAGCTGAGTTAAGAGAGATTTGGGGATTATAGTGAAGGAGTGAGGGGTTTCTGGATTTTGTTACTTCTCTGGAAAACAGTGCAGTCTTGCTGAAAATTCACAGAATAACTGATGCTGTAAAACCTTTTTCTCCAAGGATGTGTTAGTGCTTTATGAATTATAAACTCTCCAGTACTGAAAGAGGGAAAGATAAACACCTGAGCTGTAGGGCTTGTGTTCAGCAAAGTGTGCAAGCATGTGTTCTCAGCCATTAGAGTCCAGTGAGAGCTCTGGGACAGCCAGGGGCTGTGGGACATCCTTTACTGACCTGGCAGCTGCCATGAGGAGCAGTCCTGCTGAGCTGGGGGGTCTGGGGGGCAGCGAGACCCCTTATGCTGGCACCGCTCACCTGTGTGTGCCTGGTTGAGCACAGGCCAGACCTCACCTGCCTGGTGATGGGACTTGTTATTCTGGGAGGAGCTGCTGGGGTAAACTTGGAAGCTGCTGCAGTAATCCAAGGAACTTGTTTTGGCTTTGCCCTTTCAGGCTGAAGGGAAAACGGAAGAAAACGAGACGAACAAAAGGCGTCGGAAAGGACTCTTCGGTGTCTTCGAGGAGGTTGGTGTTCAGTGGTGCCCACCTGTGTCCAGCTCCTTGATGGGCACCAGAGCTGAGGAGGCAGTGGGAGTTGGGGGGCCAAGGCTTGGCCTTTGGAGCTTGGCAGGAGCAAAAAGCCTCTCCCCTAAAACCTTGAATTCACTGTGGCGTGCACTAAAGAAGAGCTAAATTAACTGAAATCATTTGGTAGGGAGTAAGTAGAGCATTAACTAAAGTACACTAGTTTTTGTTCTGACACAAGAACATTTAAGGTATTGGGGTTTTTTTCCTTTTCCTAGCTCAGCTATTTAGACAATTTTTTATTTGAAGAGGTTGCCTTGCAGCTTGGTTTCTAGCCTTTCTCTGATTAGTTACCTTTGTGACTCTGTTTTATGAACAGCAGCACTGATTAATGTTCCCTTTTACTGTACTCTGGGACCCAAGAAAATATTTTTTGGTGACTTTTGCATGCTAAACATGTCATTTTTAGTATACTGTAGACTGTATTTCCTTTCACCCTTTGCTGATAAGGATGTTATCTCTCTTCTCCTCTGTCTTCATGAGTGTTGGGGGAAACCTAAGAAAAACACAGTTTGTTGTTTCCTTGCAGACTTCGGGCTTTCCGAGCCAAGGGACAAATGCTGGGAAAGAACAGAGTGATGGCAGAGAAGGAATGAACCAGAACAAAGTGAAATCAATGGCAACTCAGCTGTTGGCAAAGTTTGAAGAGAACACCTCAAATACAGTTTTGCGGAGACAGGTAGGTCATAGATGAACATGAACGTCATCTCTGGAACTAAACTGTAGTCCCTCCTTGTGGAAGTGATGCAGATTTCCAAGGGAAAAAAAGGATTTGTTAGGTGTTCAAAATGGGCTGTCTTTCTTAATACTTCATGCAAATTAAAAGTATTTATCTCAATTCTTGGTGAACAAATACAACTCGTATAGATTGACTAATGTGTATAAATCTGATTTATTATTATGTGTTACAGTGTCTAGAAATCTCATGTAAGTCAGCCTGTAGAATTTGTGTTATTTGGAAGTCTAAGCTGGCTGCACACACTATTGCAGAAGGCCTGTTGTTGCCTGTATTCTTCAAATAAAGGACCCTGCATATCCTGTGGAGTCTTTCTTTGTGGAAAATCTAGGAAGTGTTAAAAGGGAGTCTAATCTTTTGCAAGATACGTCTGGCTGCCATTTCCATTGCAAAACTAGGCAGAGTGGAACACATTTGTGCATTGTGCAGTGTTTTCATGGTTTGTTGTTAGTGTGACTAGAGGTGTTTTAAAAACAATCCCATGCTGCCAAGGTAGGGATGAGAAGCTCAAAATCACACTCCAGCCAGAAGTAGTTTGGACCAGCAGAGTTTGGATCTGTCACTGGAAAGAAGGAAGGATGAGCAAGGTGTTGATGTTTTGACAAAGATGGTGGCTTAATTATTTGTCCTTGTATCCATTTGTTTATTTAAATATTTAGGTCCTCCACTAGTGTAGGCTTTATAGATGTCCAGTGACTTTCTCTGTCCTTGAACCAAAGTTGTTTGCACACTGCCTGGCTACTTGTCAATGCCCTGAGCTTTCTGTATGGTAAGTGGCCAGAGATTTCCTTGGCCATGCTGAAGGAAGTTATTTTGATGAAAAACTCTGTTAAAGAATACTGAATGTGTTCAACTGCAAGGATATCTTTGATGATAGAAGTTGCTAATAAAATGGGTGGGTGGCAAAAATCTGCAAAACCTGTTGTTAAGCTTCATAGTATTGTGTCTTTAAAAGCAGCTTTTATTTCTTTCTGCCTCAAAAATTCTTTGAATCCTATTTACTGTCTTCCTCTTTGTTTTTTCCTTCACTCTGTCTTTGCAATTTTAAAAATGCTTTACAAGGAGCTAACAGATAGACCAGCCCTGCTGTCTTCTGAGCCTCCTGTTAATCCTCGCTTTGCTAAACCCATGGATCCAAGCCTTCTTCCACCTCAACCAAAAAGGCAGGTAGGAAGCTCAAAATGGGTAACACCTGGCAAGCACAGCATTTCTCTTACTGCTGGGAACTCACTGTCATTGCAGAACTACACAACATACAAAGCCATATTTGGATGGGGTCTGCAGAGCTCAAGGACACATTGAGCTGAGAATTGTGAAAAGCACATTAAAAATTTAAGGCTGTTTTACACCTGCTTCTCCAGATGAGAAAACTCTCTGAAAGTGTGGAAATACCCTGAAAACATAAGTGTTGATTTCTGTGTTGCCACATGTAGGCTCCGAATTGCATAAATGTAATTACACGGCTACATTGAACATGTGAGAGAACTACAGCAGTACCTGAAAATTTGTGCATGTACTTGATGCTTTGGGCTATTGTAATGATAAGGCTAAGACAGAAACCTGGCAAAAATGTGTAAGATAAAGTCTTGAGCATTGAAAAGCTGATATTGATGCCCAGGTGTTTTATTTCTATAAGTAGAACTCGTGATAAGAATTTCTGCTGAAAGCTCTTTTGCAGCATCACATATATGGGGAAAAATTTTTGAAGACATAATCTAAATTTTTCTCGTAGTATTTTCAATGAAAGCAATCTCATCTCAAACAGTAGTGATATTCACTTTACATCAGAGTTTTAAATTGAAGTAAACATCCTGTAGTGGCATTTCAAGAGCAGTCTGCAGTGAAATGAGGTCTGTATTGCATGTGGAAATCTGCAGATCAGAAGCTATTTTATATGAAAACTCAAATTCAAATTCTGAACTCCTCAGAAAATGCCTTAAATCTGAAATAGGGTGTATCTTGACTTGGGTCAGACTAGATCTAGACCTATGGCAAGAAATACTGCTGAAATCCTCATAAATATAATTTGATTATAAGCTTAGTTTTGGGCAGATGTGATGCTAAAAAAAACCAACCCAAAACCTTTTCTATAAGCCCTAGAAGGGGATGCAGTTCTTCTACAGCACTGCTGCTGTCTGGGGTTATTCACAAAAACTCACAAACCTAGAGAAAGATGTCAAGGGCTGCATAAGTTGTGATGTATTTCAGTGCATGTGCACAAGCACCAGAGGTGCAGTAGATAGTGTGCAAAGAGTGATGTGAGAACATTTTATTTCTAGTTAAGTGCATGACTGTGCCGCGCTTTCGGAAGCATCCTTAAAAGCTGCATATACTGCATGGTAGTGCAGAAAGCTGAGTTTTTTTCACTTGGAGTGTTTCCCAGTTTCAGGTGGTAGCTAGGAGTGAACACGAGGTCAGGGAACCCAAACAGTCTTTAAATGGTTCTGATCATATGGCCAGGAGAGCAAAGACTGTGCAAAAAACAGATCCCCAGCCCAGTCTGTCAGAAACCTGTGAAAATCTCGCATCTGCCTGTTCTGCTGCATTTGTACTTTCTGGAGTGCTTGAGCGTCTTCAGCACCTGGAGGAAAAAATGAAACAGGTGACAAGCAACTTCTTTTCCTTTCTGTCTCTTAACTGCCTGTGATAATCTGTGTCCTGTGTTTTTGCTGGCTTTGGTGGCTTTTTCTCTGTTGACTGTAGGTTGTATTAAGACAGTAAGAAGTCTTTCTACAAGCCTCTATGTTCTGTTGATGGATGTGGTTTTAACTGAAATCTCTCTCTTTCTTTTCTTGGCTGTCCTTCCCTGGCTGTCACTGCAGAAAAGAGCTCAGACCATAGCAAATAGGGAATTCCATAAAAAGAACATTAAAGAGAAAGCAGCACATCTCGCCTCAATGTTTGGATACATGGAGTTTCCAAAGGTGAATTTTAAGGTTTGCACCTGAAGAACTGCTGAATTGGAAGATGTATAAGAATTCATGAAGGGAAAAAAATTTCAGTGGTTTTGGTTTTAACTTTCCTTTCATTCTGTCTGGATCTGAAAAGTAATGTGGATTCCACTGAAACCAGTAAAAAGTGTTGTTTAAATATTATTGCATCATTTAATTGAGGTAAAACAGTCTGAATCATAAAGCTAATCAGAGTGCCTTAGCAGGAGAGAAGTGTGTTCAGATAAAGTGTCTTGTGCTTAAGCACACACTGCTGGCTCACAGTTCCTAATCAGTTGGTGAGCAGTGGTACTTAGTGCACTCTGGTTTCTCCTGGATTTCATTATGCTTTCTCCCAGCACTATCTTACCTTACTGCTCACTGTGAATATTTCTATTAAAAAATCAGTACAATAAAATCATTTGCCATGAAGATGCCATGGTGATTTCCATGGTTCCTTACTGTGCAGAAGTAGAGAGAAGGGTAGAACTGTCATTGTTACCTTCCTGGTTTTTTGGATGCATGACTGTGAACTTAACCTGTGTTGATGTCACTGTCTCTTGGATAACTCTCCTGTTTCTGCTCTATACAGAATAAGCTACCTACTAAAGGCTTATCCCATTCTCAGCCCCCAACTCCCTCTTGCCCTCCACCTCATCATTCAGCTGTTGCTGCTTCATCATCTGTTGGTTCAGCTTCCTCTGCTGTTTCTTCTCAACAGGTACTCTATTAAGAGATTTTTCATGTAAAACCCAAACTTGTACTCAAGCTGCTTGAGAAATGGCTTGGATGGAAGGTGCTGCCAGCAGACCTGTTGTATAGGTTGTAATTCACATTTAAATCAAATTTCACTTTGTTTACTGCTGTTAGTTCTGCATGTTCATAAGAGAAATGTCGTCATCAGAAATGGCTCAGGTAAAAGCTGAAGAACAAAGCAAATAGTTAACATTTTTTTACTTCAATTCTGAACATTTTGCATTGCTGCTTATTTTAAATGATCTGCTGTTGGATAATACCACAGGCATGCTGAAGAAAGCTTCACACTGTAAAGCAAACGGGATGCTGTGGGGTTGGTTAGTTGTTCTTGGGTGGCATTTGTGTTTCTTTCCATAAGAATATCTGTCTGGTCTGCAGGGGAAAACCTGCACAATAATGGTTATTTTAACCAGAGGACATGCCTTAGAATTGTATGAGCACTTAGCAGTGCAGATATTTTATTGTTGTTTGTTCAGTGATTCGTACTTTAAACTTGCTTCTGCATGTCAATAGCTAGAATTCAGTTCTTTGTAACAGCAGACCTTATGGAGAGGAAACATGCCTATTCTGAGTGAGAGAGATGATACTTGAGTCAGAGATACTCAGTTCTTCCTGCTTAGGCTGATGTTAATGGGCTGTGTTGAAATGACTGCCTGGCTCTCAATCCCCAGGGAAATGCAGTGTCCAGGGCCCTTCACGGACACTGCGAGCTCAGCAGGTGCCTTGCTGCAGTAATCCCCTAATTCCTTTCATCTTCCAAATAATTCCTTTGCCTGGATTTACCCCTTACTTTTTATGACCTAAGAGGTATAGCATGTGATGGGTTTTAAGCTAAGTCATGGTTTCCAAAAGACTGGGGGCTGATGCTCATTTGGTTTGGAGAACTATTGTGACTGCAAAGAGAATAAAAAGAAAAAAGCACCCCAAACCCAAGCTGTCTGAAAAGCCCTTTAGAATATGAGAACTAGGCTTTTAATCATATGGGAACTCTGTGAGCAGTAATTTCATTGGGATTTTCACAACTCTTTTTGGAGAACCTTTGTCCTGAGCAATCTTTTTTCTTTTTAATAGTTTAAAAACTGCATTTTGTTGAAAGTGCACTGGCAGCCTTTATTAGTTTGCCATTGTATTTAAATGGTGTAGCAATAGTTTGCTGTGACTTGGTTTCCCTTAGGCTGAGTTTACTTCAGTCGAAAAGTGCTCTCTCTAGAGATACTGGCAGAATGCAGCACAGCTAAAGCAAGAAAATCTAGTTCTGTCACCAGCACAGTAAATATATGTTCATCTCACTGGGTAAATATTTGGCTGGTTAAGTAGGGCTGCATTTACACTTTGGCAGATCTACGTGCATGAGCATCTTGATGCCTGCATACACAGCTCCACAGGCTGTACAGGCTCAGGGCCTCTTGTGCACTGTATGTGTTGCATATGTGTGCATATGGTGCATTTTATGTGGCATTTTGGAGAATTTTTAAACAGCAGGTCTGGTAATGATCAGGTGATCTTTTACTCCTTCTGTGTGGGACAGCTGTGGTGATAGAATCTGTCCATGCCCTTTCTTGGTCTAATTGTTGTCCCTGTGTTTTATCCTTATCAACTGCACACTTTTCAGAATGTGAAAATTTTATGCTACTGTATGAAACACTGACTAAATGTGCAGTGCTATATAAATAAAAATCCAGCAGTATTTCAGGTGCAGTGTGCGTTTTCAAGTGCTGTGCATGCTAATTCAACAATACGTTTGGACCTCTCTGCTGTGAATATGTACCAGGAATTGCCTGTGTCTGGGTTATCTTGAGGGGGGTTATAGGTCTCAGAATTTGTATTTCTAGTCTCTGTTCTGAGAATTATCACTAGGTAAGACTAGACTTTAGCATCAGAAACTGTTTTGGGATTGATAAACCAGCAGGAAGAGCTCCTGTGTGTTGCTGTCAGCAGAAAAAACAGAAGGTGATGGAAGTGTTTTTGAGTTCTGTAAGGCTTCATGATATACGACCTATAAATATCAGCACCCTCCCATGGTTTTAAATAGCTAGTGCTGTCATTTTAATTTCAGGTGAGTTCTGAGGTTGTTACCAGACATGACGATCCGTTGCACCTGTTGAGTTTTCATTGGAACAGTATTAGTTATGGTGACACAGTTATTGAAAAGGGTGGCTATGAAATCATATGGTCTAATTACAGACACTTGTTATTAAGCCTAAGTCCTGAAAGGAACACTTGAAAAGAAGGCTGTGGGACCATATTGTTTCTTTTAGGCCATGCAGTCATTACAACTTATTAAGAATTACCTTTTATGTGCAATATGCCAGTAATAACCAAAAGTACCTTCTAGCTTCAATCAGCTGTCAAAATTCACATAGCTGGAATTGTGACTCAGCATATGTTACATTACAGGCTGGGCTTTGGTTATTCCTGTTTTTGCTTAAGGTTGGATTGACCTTCAGAAAACTCTGTTCATCTGAGCTTTGCAGGAGTGAATCCACACAGCGTGTCGTAAGAACTGTGAAGTTTTTGCAATCAGTTTGCTCCCTGCAGTTTGGACCAACTACTTTCCTTCAGTGACATGACTCTAATTACCAGCAGTAAGCAGGGCTTGGGTGTTTCCTACACACAGTAGCTTATTACTCAAATGTTGTTTATCTCAGAGGGAAAATATACATAGCAGGTTGTACCAAAAGTAAATAAATCACCCTCAAAGCAAAATAAGACCAGGAAAATCATTAAGGATATGAAAGAACAAAGGGAAAGCATTGTGTGCTTTTAGAGGCAGAGAGCATGTTTCCTTTGTTTTATGAGAATGCTACTGAGGCTTACTTGGCTGGCTGTGCAGTTCTGAATAATAGCACGGGGAAATAGAGAAGGCAGCTTTCTCTTCCCGTGGTAATAACCACGCTGATCAACCTGCTGAAAAGCAGCGTGCCACTGGCAGGTCAGCAGTCTGAGTAAATCACAAACACCTGGGATTTTTAAGTGTTTTCTGGTTGTTCTCTGAAATTCGCCATGGAAGGTAACTCTTTAAGATTCCTGTTTGTAAAGGCTTTAAAGCTGCTGGTATAAACCTGCCTGAATGGTGAGCAGGGGCCTGTTCCATGCAGCCAGTGGCCCCAGCATGACAAAGCTGTGTGTGTGACTTCACGTAGAGCAGGAGCCTCAGGGGCTGTAAGGACATTCTCTGCGTGTCTCTGAGGGTGGCAGCTGCCCTTGGGGCTGCCCTGGTGGCTCCTCATCCTGCCCTGATATTTCTGGTTGGTGATTGAGGGACACTTGAACAGGACACAACAGAATAGTTCTGTTGGAGGGGATGTACAACGAGCATCTCTTGACCAGTTCAGGGCTGACCAGAAGTTAAAGCGTGGTTTTAAGGGCATTGATGCTAAATTAAATTGAAATCCCATTTGCTTTTACTTGGAATGTGAATTCACATTCATTACAGGAACATTTCCTTTTAATAACATTTTTAAAGTATGTATAAACATGCAATTTTCTTGTTTTGACTGCTTTAATGTTGACATAGATTGTTCCAGTGGGTGGAGAACAGAAATCAGCCAACCTGATGAATTTCAAGGTGTAGTTTGGGCTCAAGGATACTTCTCCTGAAATTCAACTGCTTGCACTTCACGCACAGCATTGTTATTTAACCGATTGCTCCAGCATTTATCTAGTTCAAGGAAAACTTTCTGCTTCACCTGACTTTGAGCACTTTTTTTTACCTTGGAGCTTGTGGACAAGCACTTGTACGTGGCCTAGAAATTGCTCAGCATTTTCAGAGGTGCAGAATTTGGGGAGGAAAATTTTTTTGTTCCATGTTCTTAAACAAATAAAAGGAATGTAGTTTTCCTGTAACAGCAAGTAGCACTTCTTGTATTGGCTAATAATCTGGTGTACCACTTAGGACAGCATTGTGGTATGTAATTAGCAGTTTCCTTTGCAGTTGTTACCCACAAGTTATCCAGATATTGAATAATATTTTAAAGTCTTTTTATATTAAACAAAACCAAACAGTACAGAAATTTGTCCCCTAAATGGCCTTTGTAGTCTTAACATGTATATTTTGTACCTGCCTGGATATCAAGTTAATTATGAGATAATTCTCAAAAGATAAGGGGAGCAGTAAAGGGTTGGACATGTTCCCTTGAATTTTTTTTATCCGTATTAATTTTTGAAAACACACCAACAGTGCTTCATAGGTGTTTTAAAACCTGATAGAAAATGCTTTAAAATAGTTTTACAGTATTGAAAATACCATTTCATTTATGTTTTTCTCTCTTCTTCGTGGTAACTTTCTGATATTTTAAAACCTTCCAATTAGCAGGACTTGGTGTGGTGGCAATAGAGGAATCATTTCACTGAGAAGAGGGGGACTTCATTAAGGTTTGGGCTCTGTGAAAGGCAAATGGAGTATCAGATATGATATCATGTATTTATCCTCATGGGAAAAACAATGCCCTGGCTTCAGAAGCAGAGTACCAGATCCCTGGCCAGACCAGGATGGCCTTGGCTGCATTTGCTACCGGAGAGGTTGTGGGATCTTACATTGACTAGAAAGCAAAAGTCCAAATCACTACAGGAAATTTGATTTAGGGTAGAAAATATTTCTGTAAATCTGTGAAGTCTTTACTGTCTTTTTTTCAGGACCAGAGTGCCTACCTACCTGCTACCACTCACACACTCATGCACACGTGTCTTTCCCCTTTTCCAGTCCTCAGGCACGTGTTTTGGCAGGGAAGCACGGATCATGCAGTCATTGGTCTGTCTACTGTGCATTTGGAGCCACAGCCTGAGCAACTGCTGTCTCCTGGCAGGCCTGACTGATAAATTTGGTTAAAAACAGCCTAACTTTCATGGCTGCAGCGGTGTGATGAAGCAGGTTAAAGGAGCTGTTTCCCTCTCATGAGCGTAGTTTCTGCAGTTTTCCCTGGCATTACAATGAGTTACTGGGGAGAGGGCGAATGGTTGCCCTGTGAGCATCAACAAAACATTTCTGTGTGGGACTTGGCTCGCACATCTTCGTAGAATGTTCCCTGAAATGTCACAGTTTGTGGAGTGTTAATGTGGAGCTCAATCCCACCCCTGTTCTGAAATGCAATAACCAAGTCCCAGAGAAGCTGAAGTGAACAATAGGGTTTTTTTAATGTCAGAATGTCCAGCTCAGATAGCCAGGCAGTAGCTCCCAGCTCAGCCTTTCATGCACACAGCAGGAGGCCTTGAGGAGAAGCATTTGCTCCCATCAGGAATTTCTCCATCATCCTCAGGGAAAAGTATGTGGGCTGCACAGAAGCCTTCTGTGGCCCCAGTTGGACCATGCTGGTCATGCATGAACATGCTTGTGCTCTGCTGGACTTGCCTTCTGCTCTTTCTCCTGCCTCCCTTTATTGATGTTTGCATGTGTCCAAATCATTCTTGTCCTTTTTTGTCTTTAAATTCTCTTTCAAGGGTAACTAAAGCTCTTCCTTCTATTCTTCATCTTCTCCCCTTTCCTGGTTAGACGACTGTAGGGAAGGTCTCACGTGCAATTGGAGCTGTGGCTGAAGTTCTTGTAAATCTGTATGTGAATGATCACAGGCCCAAGCCACAGCTTGAACTGGTAAGACTAAACCCACAAAGAAACAGTGACTTGACTTAAAAGTAGTGTTCCCAGAATGCTATCCTCACTTGAGACCCCAGTTGTGGAGCACTTGAAGCCTTATGAAGGGTCTTAGTCTAACACTAAAGAATCAAGTGCACATTGGCACCATGTGCTGATGGAAATGTTGCTCACCACGTCTTCTATTTATATTTTTATTACTTGACTGTGTGAATTAAAACTTCAGGAGGCTTTTATTAAATGTAATTACTGTAGAATTAGTAACAGAGGACAATTACTACTCAGGGTGGCTTCTAAAGAAAGTTTTGTGCATGCTTATGCAGTTATTTTTAACACACAAGTGCTGAATCACCGTGCCTCCTTTTGAAGAGGGCTGTTGCTCAACTCTGACACTGTTCTGTGTTGAATTCAGAAGCGGTCTCTGGACAGAGCTGCAGGTTCTTGCCCCATTCCTGACTCTCCATCTGCTGCCTCCACTGCTCAGAGCTGTCAGGTATTGGGAAGCCGAGCAAGGTGTTGTGTTGTGGTGATGACACTTTACTTACCAGCTAGCACTAAACTCAGTTGTTTCAGCTTCGTTGTAACTATCTGGTCTATTAACACTCTGTTTTTAAAAACACATCTGTGTGGTTTTCCATTTGCATGGTTGGTTGTTTGGAAAGATTGATGCTCTGAAATGATACATCACAGCAGAATGGATTGTTAATGGCAGATCTGGAATAGGATTCTCAACTTTTAAGCACAGGACAACGTGACAATGACAATTGTGAGTTCTACTTAACATTAAAAATCATTCCAAGGCCACCTTCTGCTCGCAAATGAAAGATGAGTTGTGTGGACTCTGTGCTGCTGTCTGAATGTGCCTTGGACTTTTCCTCCTCCATCCCACATGTGGTACCTCTCCTGTGGCAGCAGGGGTGGTGGAAGGGGAGGGAGGTGGTGATGGATGTGGCTGACACAGCACGCTCATTTGTACCAACCTGTAACCAGCCATAATACAGTAATGGAATGTAACATCCTCAGACCTGCCTCTGATAAGGAAAGGGAAGTCCAGTGGCATCTAATCAATTCCTAGTTCACTTTTCTGTACCTTTTGCATGTATATCTAAGAGGGGATGAGGTTTGTGGTAATTAAAGAATGTTAATTACCAGCCTAATTTCAAAAAACTGCCAAAATAGTTTCATGTTGATAATATGGATTGTATTTTGAATGTGTTAGAAGTGTTCTCAATGTCTGTGGTAGGACACAAACTGGTTTTTAAAGCTAACCAAGCCCCAGCTTGGGCTGTAGTCTCAGGAGGAGTGCGGCTGAGAGGAGAGGCACGTCTGCGGCGATGGGAAGGGTGGTTCAGACAGCAGCGTTGAAGACTGACTGCTTTTCCTCCTGGACCTTAAAGCACAAGCCTGCATTTTCCTCCAGAGTGTGTCTGAACTGAGTCTTCAGGGCATCTGTTTGCTTGGCTCCAGATGGAAGTGTGTTTGAGGCTGTCGAGGTGTGCCTTCACCTCCTGAGAGAGACACGAGTCGCTGAGCCAGGGCGGTGCAGGGTGACAAGGGAGCGCTCGGGGATGGTGCTGCTCTTGGACCTGAGTAATCAAAATGCTGGTCAACTCCCAGAGGGAACCTGGATGCAAGTCCAGCATAAAAGTCACCCCTTTAAAGTCCTTGTGATGTCTGATTTATTAATTGCTGCATAAACTTACAGAGTTGCAATTATGAGTAATAAAAAAGCTGACTGATGGTTACTGTAATTGTGCATGGAGGGTGCTGTGCAACACTTCAAGCAGCTAAAGCAGCTGCCCCCTTCATCAGGATGTATATCTGGGTGTGGGGCCACAGCTTTATGTTCTGTTTTTATCTTTTAACAGGGTTCTCTGCGCAAAGAATTCCCTATGTCTATCGGGGGGAGTGACATTTGTTATTTCTGCAAGAAGCGGGTCTATGTCATGGAGAGGCTGAGTGCAGAAGGCCACTTCTTTCACAGGGAGTGCTTCAAGTGTGAAATATGTTCTACAACACTCCGCTTAGGAATTTATGCCTTTGATGTTGAAGAAGGTAATGTAGGAGCTATTTAAGAGTATTTTGAAATGTCTGAGTATTGGTGCTTTTAGTGGAACTGGGGAAAAAGATCTGGCCCGGTAGCACGGTCAGGAGGTCTGCCAAGTGTGGTGTTTGTGTCCGTGCTGATCTTTGAGTCCTTGTACTTGCAGTTCTGGTCTTTTAAAAGAGTTGAGTTATGACAGACCTGAGCTTTAAATGAAGAAATCCACAGTGGAAAATAAGTTGAGTGACCAAAATGCACTGTGTCCAATCATGGGTCAAAGTAAGGGGGGGCAGAGGGGGTGAGGTTTCTCCAATAATACAGAGTTATTCTTATCTCTCATTTAAAACTGGCCATTAAATAATGTGATCTATAAGGACAAGCCATAATAGTGGCAGATTTACACAGATGCAGGGAATATAGGTTATTTCTTTTAAGATGTTATGGTCAGGAGTTGAAAGCAGTAGGACTGGCCAAGCACAGTGTAATTTATTCCAGGCTCCAGGCTGCTGTAGAACAGGAGATTCAGATCTTGGGTGCTCCATCCCACCTAGAGCCTGGGGTTTGCCTTCTTTTTTTTCTTTTTTTAATTTGGAATGGAATTATCAAACTGAATTGAAATTCCTTTGTCTTTCCAAATTATTTGAGTAGATCGGAGTATTAACCTGATCTCCCTCTGCAAAAGGATTAAAGATTCAAGGTCAAAGTGGTTCTTTTTTGGTCTGGAGAATCTGCAAAGTCGTCTTTTTGAGTTGATTATCTGACTTTTTTTTTCTGCTTGATGTCTTGAGTTGGTTTGTGACTTCGTATTTATGGGATGTTGTTTTTTTGCTGTTTCTTAATGTTTTACCTGAGTGGTAGATAAATGACCTTGTGTTATTGAACTAATGTGCAAATCTGTAAAAGAAACCTATTCAGAGCTGTTTAGCAGTGCCAGTGCCAGGTTTCCCATTCCTTTTGCTGCCCAACTGTTCATTATCCTGGCTTCATTTTTTTTATAGATGCAACAGTGATTTTTTTCAGTCTGTATATATACCCATTTCTTTTCCTTTTGCTGCCCAACTGTTCATTATCCTGGTTTCAATTTTTTATGGATGCAACAGTGATTTTTTCAGTCCGTATATGTATAGATAACATGTCCTATAACTGATTTTTCCCTCTTGCAGGTAAATTTTACTGTAAACCTCACTTTACGCACTGCAAAATCAGTACGAAACACAGAAAGAGAAGGGCAACAATACAGGTCCATGGAAAGGTATGGATTGATTATATTGCTAATGCACTGTTGAGGCAGCTTTGTCTGGAGCAGGGTGCAGTACCTGTGTGTGTGTGTGGATGTTTTCTACCTAATGTGCAGTAAAACCAGTGCTAAAATACAAATCTCCTGGTTCTGTGAGTTTGGGGTGTTTATTATCTGGTTCTCAACGGAATTTAGCTTTTCCTGTGCAAAGTAAAGTTGAATTTAAGAGCAACTGGAAATGAAAATGTATATGAAGACTTGAAGACAGTAGCAGAAACTGGGCTTACATACTTTAGAAGCCTATTTAACACTTTTTATTTTTTAATGCTCTTTATAAGGAGGCGATAGAAGCATGGAAGAAAGTGGAAGCCAAACCCACAGAGATCACCACAGAAAGCACTTTGTCCACTGCTAGCAGTCCAGAGGCCAGGTCCCCAGGTATCCTGCCTTCCTTCTTTAGGGGCGCGCTAAGCTGGCCCCTGCGGGTGACAAGGGATCTGCTTGACATTCCCAGACGCCTGTCTAACTGGATGCATGGTTTCCTGCACGCTACCCACCTCCATTTCAGGGACAATGCATATAACTATACCTACCTGTACGAACTCCTGAGCCTTGGTGTGCCACTCCTCTGTGCTCTCCTAGAGGTACTCGCTCACATGTACCGGGAAGCAGAGCTATCACTTGAAAATGTGCTTGAATGGGTGAAAAGATTCTGTAGGGTTTGAATCCTTCTACGTGTCTTGCTCAGTTGTGCCTTTCAGATTTTCAAAATTAACAGCCTGGCCATTTTCTCGAGGGTTTTTTTTTGTGGTTTGGAGGGATTTGTTTTTGCTTTTCATGCAATTTCATGCATGACTTCATTGAACGGTGGATCCCTTCTGATAGAAATGAGGTACAATTGAAATTTTCAACATAAAATGTACTGTATGTCAGAGCATGAAGGACAGTGTCCAAACACATTTCCAGAACGTGGAGACAGATGAAGGATGTTCAGTAGATTATTTTCCCCCATTTTATTCTGTGATCAGACCATTGGGGAAGATGGTACATGTTGAAACCATTTTTCTCCCTGCCTCCTGTCCCCCGCTTTTTTTTTCTTTTTTTTTCAGTTAGACCAAGAAAGAATGTATGTTCTTTCAGGGAATATTTCTGATAAATGACTGGGTTTTGAAACCTGAGTATGGCGCATAGCTTTTTTTCCCCCTGCTTTCATCTTTCCTCTGGGATATGAGGTTTATAACATGCATGAATATGTTTTTTAAAAATCATGTACATAATTCACATTGCTCCTAGTCATGCCTTTTGCATTGCTTTACATGTGATAGGTATCTTTTGTTGATAGTGGGTATTATCTGTTCCACTAATTTATTTAAAGTTTTAAAATAAATTTGAAGAGCAAATGTTAGTTGAGTGAAGGCTTGATTGAAATTTTAAGTCAAAGGAACTGGTAGAAAGAGGTGGACCAGACACTCCTCAAGTCAAGGCTTCCTTGGCTGATATGAGGAATATCAATTTATGGAGCACCCCTCTGTATCTGAAGTCACTCCTGTTGTGCCTCTGTGCAGGCACTGCTGCCAGTGTCTTTTGGAATTTTTTAAAAGTACAGGTTTAGAACAACCATCAAAAGCCTGTAAATGTATTCTTAGGAGATAACTTTTTACTTGGGTAATTCATTTCAATGTTTGTGGCAGAAAGGTGAAATTCTGTTGTCTGGAGCAGCAGATAAGTAAATTCTTTCAGATGTCCCTCAACAAGGTCTTCCTTAATCAGAAGGTCTACCTTAATCTGTTAAACAGCAAGGACACAGTGACATCCCAATTCTGATTACTTTCAGCCTCGTTAGCCAGCGAGGTAAGCATGCTCCATGCCTTTCAAGTATCATATAAATTCAGAAGTTTACCAGGAAATGGGTAAATACTTAAAGATGGCAATATGTGTAGCCTAAAATGAAAAGCATCTGTAGCATTTATTTGTAGCCAAAAGCATGTGGCATAAACAGCAGGAAATACTGTTGCATTCAGTTAGTACCAAAATTGAGGATCACCTTCCAGTGGTCCCAAATGACTGTGCTGCTCATGGGCTGGCAGCTCTTGGGTTTGGTTTTTTGTTTTGTTTTATTTTAATATAATGTGGGAAAAGATGATTTGAATTGTTTTGCCTCTTAGGTATTAACAGGAAATGTGTCTGCTGTTTAAAATAAATGACTAACTGGGTCTTTCTTCTAGATAGTTTGACGTTCTTTAAACTATGAGGATGAGCTTTTCACATTTTAGAGTGGTTATGTATTTTGGAGAAAAAAATTGTTGATTTTATGCACAGAACTTGAAAAAGTGCTTGAAGAAAATTGTTAGATATAAAGGTTGCATTCCTTTGACATAAATTGCCATTAATGCTCAAACATGTATTTCAGCCAAACTTTACAACATTGACAGGACACAGCAATAATTACAGTAACATGGTGGGCATCTGTATATATGTAATGTATCTGTGCCTTTCTTAGAGCATTTGAAAAACCCAACTTTGAAACACTGTATTATTTTTAATTACTGGTAATGTTAGTAACTGTTTCACCCTAAAAAGGAGACAATCTGCTGTGCAATTTGCCATGTTACTCCTGCAACATAGCAAACTGCTGAGTGGTAAAGTTTTCAAATTTGGGCTCTCATCAATTTTGGTGTCAGTTTGTCAGTAGGAGAGTCTTTAGGATTGCTTTTTCCTACGGTTTTCTCCTGCTGTTTACTACAGCAGAGCGAGCATGATGGTAAACTTGGGGAAAGTGGTGATGTAGTAAGAAACTTGGAAATCTCTGGCCAATGAATTTAAAGCAAATGAATCTTACTAGTAGAAAGTGTAAAGATAAGGTTTTTCTAAAAGAAATTTAAAATACGATATTGGTTTTATACATATTTCTATAATGGGGCATAAAATCCCTACATTTCCACAACAGAATTCAGGAACTGGCATAATGAAAATGTTTTCATGAGGAATCTTGATTACTATGCCTATTCCACTGGGATTTTGCTGGTGATTCTGTTGGGAGGGTTATTTTATTGGTATCACTCCAACTGGTGGATTTTTTTAACTTCTTTATCTTACTGTTCTGCTAGTAACATTCATACCTACTTGTCCTCATTGATAATTGAGGGACAAAAAAAGCAGTTTCATTTTGGCCAGTTCTTCTTTGTACCTGTGTAATCTTCCTGATGCTTTCCTACATAACCAAGTGAAGTTCTGTGTTTTCTTCCCTGCTGTCTTCTCTGCCAATCTCCCTCATTGCTTTTAGTCCAATTCAACATTCCGGTGCTGCACCCGCTCACTGGCTGAAGCCTTTCTGCTCTCAGGTGATTTTTGTTTTTTTCCAGTTCCAAAATTACATGACTAACCCTGTTGTTTGACAGCATTTCACTGTGTGTTTTGGGGTTGTTTTTTAACTGTTGGAGCAATCTGTGTGTCTGGTATATTAATGGAGCTTTGGCATGATTATTTAACCTGTTGCTGAGTTCACAGTTCTAGAAAACATGTCGTCTGTGCTCTTTGTAGGGAATGTTTTTCTCTCTGTGTCTGTGCATGTGCGCTTCCCTGTGCCTTTAAGGTAAGTTAGGCAAGTAAAAGGTTTCTTGAAAGAGCTTATAAAAGCCTTATTTCTTTCAAAGAACTGAAGGGAAGACTTAAAAGGAGGTCAGGGTGTGATTACCCAGCTGATTCTCCTGGTTAACATGAGCGCCTATTTCCATCAAACTCAAACACAAAATGAGCAAGCAGTGTCCGAGCACTTCCCTGCTTTCCTACTGGAAAAGTGTAGTATAAAAAGGTTCTGCAGGAAAAGTAGCCAAAACGATGCAAATTCTAGTCTGCCACCCCAAGTGACACCATAGACAGGCCTAAAAGGGCGTGTGGTTCTCAGGCTGAAATATCAGCATGCCAGGTTTATATAACCAGAGGGTTTTGGTTTGAGTGGTTCTATGAACTAGGCCTCGTTTGGCACTCTCATGACTGGGTTTGTCTTGGCCACCCCTCTCCATGACCACCTTCCACCATTATTTTGTATGTATTTTTTACATAAGTTCCAGTTTGTATAATCACAAGGTGACAGTGTAGGAGGGGAAATGAATCCCAGCAAGAGCCAAGGTCTCATGCTGACCAGCAAGTGCACTGAGGGTCTGGCTGACGTGGTCATAACCCAGCTGTCCCTGCAAAGGATCCCTTTCAAAGGGAAGGGCCTTTGGGAATTGATCTTTAGGAGCAGTTTTAGGCGGGGCTAAACATCCTCTGCCATTTGCCCCATTTCACACACCTCAGCCAGGAATGTGGAAGGCAGCAGGGTCAGAGCCCCGTGCTCCTTATCTTGCTGGTCTGTATGTTCACATGACTCAGCCAAGAGTATTTATTTGTGTGGGTTTCCTAAAATGACTTGATGGCTTTGAAAGTCCCCACGCTGTGCCCACACAGAATCTCTCTGTATTTTAAACGTCACTTCCTGCACAAATGGCCGGGATGTGACTCCCTGGGTGTTTCAGGGCTGCAGTGTGTTGTTACAAAGCTCTGCATGCTTTAATATGAAGGTCATGACATAAAGGTCTTGCCATTTCAAACCACTTCCTACTGCTGTGTTTTTTACTCTCTGTTGCAGAGTCTTCCTTGCTCTTCCTGCCCAGTGAGGATTCTGTCCTTCTCCTCCTAAATCTTCTGTCTTCATTTTACTTTATAATCTTAACTGAATATTTTTATTAAATAGTTTTTAACTCTGTATTTAAATTTTCACATGGAAAGTCTGTATTTTGCACACGGTGAAAATTGTTTTAGCTTTATTTATGATATCTGCTGTAAACAAAAATAAATGTAGTTCTTTATAAGTCTCCTTGTTTCATCTCTTCCTTTTATAAAAATTTCCTGGGTACAGAGACTTAGCAGTGACTTCATGCTGGTTTTGCACATTCCTCTTGTGGTGGATGCTGTGGTGTTATCCTGCTTGTGGCCTGAGCCCAAGGCCCGAGAGTTTCACTGTGGTGGGGTAATTGCATGTGTGTCCCTTTTGGAAGGGTACACATCAAGGTCCCTCCAAGTTATCCCATCGCTGCAGATCCAAGGTGCCTGGTGTTGGGATTTACCCTTCCTGGGAATGATGAGCTGGTGTTGGTGGGCACGGGGGTTGCTTGTATTGCATACACAAACAGCACTTGTCCTCTTCTCTTTGGCCTCAGCTACCTTTCCTTATGCTGTTATTTTACATTTTAACATATGTCATAAAGGTAATAAGTTAATGTGTTTGGATTTTATGTTGTGTTCAGGAAAAGTGGGTAATAATCCAGGATAAATCTTTACCTTTGCTACTTGCTCTGGAGTGCTATTCCCAGTATCTTCTGGAGCCCTGGATGCTGCAACTCGCGGTGTTAACAGGGTGCCTGTTAACAGTTGCCTTGCTTTATTTAATTTTTTTTTTTAATTTTGAGGTTTTTTTTTTTAAGCTGGTGGTGGAATTCTTTTTATACAGCAGGTTCTCCAAAAGAGCTTTCCTAGGTCTTCCTCCCCTTCATTTTCTTTCTTTTGCTTACTCTGCAATTCTTAAGCTTTAATATCTTCCTTTGCATTTTAAGAAAAAAACAAATCCCAGTAAGAATACTCCCAAGAGTTTAATGGAAAGATTGTGTGATTTTTTTTTTTAAATGAATTAAAACTGAGCCTCACCGGGGTTGTCTGAATGACAGAAATGAATTTTTTTAAATTGTTGCTAAAGACAACATTGCCAAAGAAGAACAAATGTTATTCTCAGTGAACTATTCCATCTTCCCTGCCAAAGGAAAAGCCACCATGCACAGTAAAAAGTTTGCTGTCCAAGGGGGAGATGATATCCATAATGAAAACACAGGGCAACAAATACCACTGAGGACAATACTTGGCACTTCCTTAATTGTAATGGATGAAGCAATTCGGGTAAAACTGAATTTACTCTTTGCACAATTTACAGTTTTAGGCAGAGGCAGCGGCAGGGAAACATCAGAAGGGTTTTTTGTGCCTGCAGAAGGTGATGATTTGTTTGGCACTGGAGCATTGAGAGGCATCAGATGTTCATGCTGTTCTCATAAAGTTTCACTTATTCCTGCTAAAATATCAGTACAATGACTTGGAATTGGGGTGATGTTAGAGTCTGGATTTATTTCTCATAGAGATGTAGAAGGCCCCAAACAGTCACATCACTAGACAATCCTGTCAGCAGAGGGATATACTTGCAGTAAACAACCCATGCACTAGTGAACAAGACAGGACACAGTGTGTGGATAAGAAATAAAACAGACAAAATTATCCGAGTAAGGGGAGGAAGTTTGTGTTAGTTCCCTCGCTCCTGGTCAAAACTATTACACAATAAAACCACATATTCCCTGTTTTGCTCCTGGAAATGCTGGTGAAGGGAGAGCCTGGTGGGTTAAGTTCTGTGTGAATTTAACGAGCTGGTTCAGCACTCCTGTCCTCATCTTGGTGTGAGCAGAGCTCCCTGTGAGCAGGAGACCTGGATCTTCCTCTTGCGCTGCTCTGGAGTTCTCTCCGAAGCTGGGGGTGCTCCCAGCCGGAGGTGCTGTCAGCAGTGCCCCCCAAAGCTGTGTCCCTTTGCTGGAGTTCTTTGAGAGGCAGACAGGCTGCTCCTCTGGGCTCACCCTGCCCTTGGACTGGGTGCAGGGTGAGCCCAAAACCCCTGGTTTTGGAGCAGAGGACACTAATGCCTCTTTGCACAGTTAATGCTCTCTGAGACCTGATGGTACAGATGCCATTGCAGCATGAGAATGGCACAGGTGACACTGGCAGGCTCAGGAGCTGCTCTGTCCTTGCTCCTCTTTACACTGCTTCAAATGGGTTCTCAGCTTGTCTGTTGCCACGAGGGTCATTTGGGTTGAAAATAAGTACAGAGATGTGCCTATTTTCTTTATTGAATTTCTTTTTTTGAAAAGCCAGCCTAACCTTTCATTCTCAAAGCCAGGCAGCATTAACTGCCCAGATGTCTGTTAATGAAAATCAAACATGTCAGGATTCACTAAAGGTAACCCACCTTTATTATAATTATGCTAAGCCTTTAAAATTAAAAAGATCTTGAAGGTTTTAAACATACTTGATTTAAATAGAAGAATACAGACAAAACTTCTTAAAATTGCTCAAACACCAGCCTTTCATTAACTCTACCATGAAGAGTAATTTCTGTTCCTCTGAGTTTCTTCTAAATTGCTACAGCTGTAAAATGCCAGTGAAAGTTGCTTCTATGTGTCTTCCAACCTCAAGCAAAGACTATGGTCTGCATTTTTCCACAGCATTATGGCAATTAGTTAGTATGATTGGCTTTAATTCACTTCTGGCTCACTCGTTCCCCACATTCCAATCAAAACAATGAGTTTTGAAATGCACTAAATGCTGCATTAATATTTATGTTTTCGAAGACATGACATGTTTGCAGATGGCTTGATTTTTTTTTTGCCTGAGAGATTATGTCACTGAAGATCAGAAAGCATTATGTATTAATGCCTGATGCAAGTGTATGTATTAGTCATGTAAATATTTCCCCAAGTCTCTTTCCTTTGCTTCATGAACTGTGCTCACATAAAAAGAAGGGAGGCTTTAATCTCATCTCATCAGGTGGTGGGCTCCAAACCTGTTTGAAATGGATGGAATTTCTGAGATGGTTTTTTGAAATGTGAAAGGATGAAGAAATTTCCGTGTTGCTATAGTATTGAATTTGCTCTTTCAGCATTTGTTCTGCAGGTATTCATTCATTCATCCATCCATGTCTTTATTTTAAGGTATTTGCTGCTTTGAATCTGTGTCCAAAAATACTATTTTGACAGACACTGGAAACTGATAGTGTTGTCGCTGCACTCCAAATTCATAATTAATACATGCCTTAATATACCAGACTAACACAGATTGCTCTGATTAAATACATATTTACTCTAAAATGATAGCAGTAGTGTGCTATCATAGCAGGTCTTGTTTGAGAATCAATTTTTTTCTGAAGATACCTATTCAATATATCTAATAGGCTTCCTCTAAGTTTCTTTTTTTCTCTTTTATCTCTATTAATTTTTGTTCAGTTGTATTAGCACATTAATGTGCACGGTTCCCTCACATGCATTAAAAAATCTTGGGGGGCTCTGTCTGGCTTTGAGAGCCTCACATTCCCTGGTTGTATTTTGTGCCAGCATTCAGAAGTGTCTGTTTATGAAGGATGTGATGGAGATTTGGAACAAGTGTTGTGCTGCTGAAGAACTTGTGTAGGTCTGGTGTGGGCTCACAGGAGAGTGGGAGGAGATGATCTCCTGGTGCAGGGACAGGAAAGGGGGCTCATGCCTGGATCATGGATGGAGAAGAGGGGCATTTGCAGGCACTGGTGGTTGGAAGGCAGGCGGGTGATCTGGTCCCGCTGCCCCAGGAAGCTGAGTGCCACCCCATGGATAATGGGAGCAGCAGTTCCCTTTGTTCTTTGCCATGTGTTAGCCACAATAAAGTGGAAAATACTTCTGTTAGAAGTGTGAATCAAGCATGAGGAAAAAAAAAGAAGGGGAGATGTGGCAAGAACTGAAATCTGTGAAATGTCAGCCATCATACCTTTTGTAAGAATCCATTTCCAAGCGTAAAAACCTGCCTGGTGGTATCTCAGGTGAGATGAAAAGTCAGAGTTGGGACGGGACATCAGTTTGGGAATGCTGCTGGAAGCCTTGTAGCCTCCTAAGGCAGATCTGTGGAATACCTCAGTGGGATGGCTTCAGTTTCCAGGTCTGACACAGGCAATGCTCCCATGCAGCCTTGTATGTTTTGAGCTCGGGTTACAGGATGCAGCTGAAGCTCTGACAGGTTTAACCTTGGGTTTCACTTCTGTGGGCTGCTGAGTCCTGTCTTTCAGCAACACCAAGGTCTAACCAAGGTGGAGGTGTTTCCCCATTCCCTGTCCCAGTCCCACGTGGGCTGTGCTTCCCTGGCGAGCTCACCCCTGAGCTCACTGGGTTCATTTCAGCTGGGCTTGCACAGCTCGGGAGTTAAAACACCTTCCTTGTGTCCCCACAGCTTTCCTAAAGCACTGCTGTTTTGTAAGCTGGGCTCAGATTTTTTTTTTTTTTGTGTATTGCACAGTAAGAAGTCAGACAGCAAAGTGGGCTGGGTGTGCTGCGGATCAGTTTGTGGTCTGCTGACTGGATTTCTTAATGCCGGTGTTTGATGCCTGCTGGTGTTTGCTTTTACCATCAGAGCTGCCCACGTTGTGAGTAACTCCACTTCAGAACTGCCCACTCCTGTCAGTGCCTTAGTCAGCAGCTCCATACAAGGCCAGGCAGAGTCCACTTACCCTGTGAATGAGTTATGAGGTGACACAGTTAAGTGGCAGGCCAAGAGCCTCGGGATTGCCAGCCGGGAACGCAGGATGCCAGTTAGGCTGGAGTCTTTAATGCGGGGCACTGTGCTGGATGGGGCCAGCTGCACAGCAGGGAAAGTGAGCCCCGTGCCAGCCCTGGGTGCCAGGCACCCACACCCCGCTGACCAGAGCAGCACTCTGGATTTTGGTGGTGCCTTTCACCTGAGGACCAGAAAGCCCTGTGCCAGTCCTGAATGGCTGGGGCAGTTTTGGGTAAGTACTGTTGTACTGTTCCTGCTTCACAGCCCTCAGGGTGTGTCAGAGGTGTCAAAACATCATGTCCCGGTTGCAGGTTGGGACAACTAACTCCGGGAGGTTCCATTTTTCCTCCCTGTCCCCCAAACAAGGCCCACAAGGTATTGATCGTTTTTTGTCTGCTTTTCCATGGCTGTGGAGCAGGGGTGGAGCTGCCTGCCCTCGGGGCAGGACAGTTGTGGCAGGGTCCCCTTGCACTGCCAGCAGCAGACAGGGATAATTTCTTGTCCCATCTGAGGGCCCTGCTAGGGGGTCTCCACCTGGTCAGCCACCAGACCTTGTGTTTGGTGTGTGGGGACCCCTGGGCAGATCAGGAGTTCTTGGAGTTGTTTTCTGGACCAGCCTCCCCATAAATACTTTGTTCCTGACCACCAGTACCCTGAGTGTGTTGTGGGCCAGAGAAAAAAGATAGATATAATTTTAAAATTTGTTTTTTCCTGGCTCTGTTTGTGCTTTTCATCTGCCTTCAGGGATGTTCTCTGGGTTTATGTGAGTTTTTATACTTTGGTTGACTTGGCGAGGTTCACTCCCCCTTTCTTCTTAATGTGGGGTTCCCATTTGGTCTGACTCACTTTAGCCAAGAAATCCCATGGGATTTCTTTAAAAATGAATTCCCTTCACATGACTTAAAACCAGCTATAGAGGATGAGGGAGGAGAAATGTGAACGCTTCTGGCTGTTTGTGGCCCAGCAGCAGTGGCTCAATGGTGAGACGGCTGCAGCTGCCTTGGTTGGGGATTTTCAGTGGAGCATCTTTGACCATTTTTGTCCATGCTGGACAGAGGCACGTGGGGAGCAGCCGCTCCTGAGAAAAGCCGATCAAAGCCAGCTGCCCTGAGCCAGCTGGTGTCCGAGCCGCTTGGCACGGCGCTCCTGGTGGGGAGAGGAGTGTTTTTTGGCAGAGTCCAGGCTTTGTGCCATTGTGGGCAGCACGCGCTTTGCCTGAGGCGGGGAGGAAACGCCTGACCCGGTCCAGCTGCCCCGGCAGGAGCTTGGCTCTGCCCAAAGCTGGCTGGCTCCCAAGCCCTTGTCACCTCCTTGCCAGGTCACAGCAGTGTGCTTTGCCCGGCGCTGGCTCGGCAGATGACTCAGGAGCAGCAGCCCGCACGGAGCCAGGCTGCCCTGTCAAGCAGGACTCGCAGCAGGAACAGCATCTCCTGCTTTCCTCTGGGTGCTGGCGCTGGGGGTGGGGGCACTCAGATGCTGGAGCGATCAGCGCCTTACAAATGGTAATCAGAGAAGGTGTCGGAGCCGTCTGCGGAGCCCCGCGTGGGTGGACGCTAAGCCCTTCGGAAAGGGCCGCTCCATTGTCACGGCTGCAGCGGCACGCTGCTTCTGGGCGCGGTTCGGAACGGGACCCGTGCCGGGGGCTCCCGTGGGATCGCGGTGTTCTCATCAGCTAAGCAGAACCCATTGCAGTTGCACCTCCAAGCCCGGCGTGACAAGGATCTGACACCGATCAGTGCTCCTCTGTGCAGCCGAATGGGCACGGCGTGTGCGAGACCCCAGGTGGGACGGGGCACCTCTCCCTCCCTGAGCCGGGCTGGTGCGATGGCAGAGCCGCTGGCACCAGGAGGAGGGATGCGGTGATGCATTTGTCTGGTTTGCATTAGCAGAGGCAGCTTGCCTGCTGGTGGGCGGCATTTAGCAGTTTGTTAGTCACGGAGGGGCAGTAAACAGCTCTGAGGTTTGGGCTTTCAAAAACCTGCGCTGGAGATTTTTGGCAGAGCAGTCTAGGAGAGCTGGTGCGAGACCATGAGGCAGCATCAGTCCTGGATTGGGGTCTGTGCAGCTCAGTACCCCCTGCGAACCCTCCCTCGGTGCCGGCAGGGACGGGCAGTGGCAGCCTGCGGTGTGGGGAGGGGTTCATGGCACAGGGAGGGTCCCTGTGGCTGTGCCTCTCCTGCTTGGCTTGAGCCAGAACAGCGCAGCTGCCTGAGAGCCGTGGGGGACACCTGCCCTGTGTGTCCGCGGGTATAAACTGCCTTAAACTCACTCCAGGAGTGACTAATTGCTTCCAAAATTATTGCGAGCTTTCAGGGCTGTAAGAATATCCGTGTAGCTCATGTCTGTAACAGGCAGCACAATACAGACAAGAAAGATCTCTCCATGGCTGTGCTGGACTGTCAGCTCTGCCCTCGTGCCCAAGGAAGAAAGGCAAACCAAAGAATTAGCAAAACCTCTTGAGATCCCAGAGTCCCCGATCCCACATCCCAGGAGATTTCTCCATTCTTGTGTCTGGGTGTTGGGATGACTTTGGCTCTCCCCGCTCTGGGGACATAAGATTTCACTGCCATATTCCTGCCTTGGACACAGAGCCTTTGTGGGACAGTGATGCTGCATGAAGGCCTTGCTAGATGCTGAAATGCATCCAGACCACTGAGGTTGCTGTTACAAAAAGTTATTTAAAGAAGAAAAAAGGCAAAAATGCTTTTTAGGTTAAGGTGGATTATCACTCTGTAAGCATGTGAATTTTACAAGCCTGTCATTGAGAGAATCAGGGTTGCACTGAGCTTTGAGCGAGCAGAGGAGCCGTGCTGAATTTGCATGCTTTTGGTTAGCATGAGCTTCCTGAAGGGCTCAGCCAGGGAGAGCATCTCCAGAGAGATGAAGGGAAAGGTCTTTCATAATGTCTTTGTCCCTCACTCCTGCATCTCTGACTCACTCGAGGCCTGGTGCAGACATTGCTGTCTCAAATGCAAAGGTGAGCTGGCAGAATATTGAATTAAAACAGTTGGCATGACACTTAATGGAGAGAAAAACTATGTTTTACTGGAAAGGGGTTTGTATCTGTGTTTGTCATTGGGGTCTGCAGGGGCTTTTAGGCCAAGCGCATGGATTGCAGTGAGTTTTGACCAGCTCTGACCTCTGGGTGAGAGCCAACCCAGACACAAGCCCTGCAAGCTGAAGCCTTAGGAATACTTCCCAGTTACCACAGGGTTTAGCTAAGTCCTTGCCCTGTAAGGAAAACAGTTGTTTCTCTGCCCATGTGAGGAGGATGAGGTGAGTCTTGAAATACGGACAAAGGAGAAATTGTTTTTGTCCACATTTTTCATCGTGTTTGAGTGGGAAGGCCAGATGAATACATGATTGTTCTGTTCAAATCGCTGGCTGTATTGCTGCTGTTTTAAGTAGCTGAAGGCGGCTAAGCTTCACTGCTTGCTTAAAAAAAAAATTAAAAACCCCAACCACCAAACAAACAAACAAAAAAACCCCACAAACCCTAAAGCCATGTTATTTGCTCTCACTGCAAGTCTGTCAAAGACTGGGATAAGGTTATGGATGAGAAAGATCATCATATGTGGGTGACAGTGGAGTAAGGAGGAAATTAACAGCTGAAGGAGTGGAAAACATAAATTCCCTTAACCCTGCCAGCCTTTGGACAGCAGGTTGGAGCTGTGTAAGTTGTGTAGGCCCTAAAGCAGCAGGAACACCCCGAGTTGTGGCGGCTGCAGGGCCTGCAGCTCCTGGCCAAGCAGAGCCGAGGGCTGCCCTCACCCTGCACAGGACAGCCCCAAAGCACAGGCAGGACTTGGGAATTAGCACTTTGGCTCCTTGGCTGGCTCAGGGAACTTCAGCACCCAGAGAGTGCCCGTCAGTCCTCGCCAGGAAGTTTCCCCTTTACCTGGCTGCTGAGGGACACCCGTGGCATGAGCTGCCTGTCCCTGCGGCCATCCTCGTGGGACAGCCCTGCTCTGGCTGTGACACGGCACTAACACCTTCCCATGGCTTGTGTGTCCTCCTCCAACCCCCTTCCGTGGGTAAATGGAGTGTTTTGGCAAAGGATTAGCAGGGACTCCTGTCCAAACTGTGCTGCGGAGCAGGCAAATCCCCTGCTGGAAGCCTTTAGCATGCTGAGGCACAGGGAATAGGAAGTGTGAGGTGAGCACGATGGAAATGAAGTCAGGCCTTACGCAAATGCTATTTTAGGGACTGTTTCCTGAGGGCTGGGGTTCCTCTGATAACGCCCCGTGCTGCAGAGGTCAGTGGCATGGCACCAGTGTGCACAGGCAGGAAACAGGGCTGTGCCTTTTCCATCCTGCACACGGGATACCTCTTCAGCTTTTACTTTTTATGAAGTTCAGTTCTTCTGACTCAGTCTCTTGGCTTCTAATAGGAAATCTCCTGTCCTGGGGAGGAAATGGTTAGGGCACTGGAGCATCTCTCTTCTGAGGACAGGCTGAGAGATTTGGGCCTTGAGGACAGACAGCTGAGAGGAGACCTCATCAAAGTCTGTAAGTCTATCTCTGAAGGGAGGGTGAAAAGAGGGCAGAGCCAGGCTCTGCTCAGGGATGCTGAGCATAGGACAAGAGGCAGTGGGCAGAAATTGGTGCACAGGAAGTTCCACCTAAGCATGAGGAAGAACTTCTCTACTGTGCAGTGGCTGTGCAGAGGAACAGGTTGCCCAGACAGGGTGTGGAGTCTCCCTCGCTGGAGATACTCAAGAGCCATCAAGTACAGCCAGGCACAGACTTGGGGAAGGACTCAAGCAGCAGCAGCCTGAGGTCCTAGCAGTCTCAGCCTGCAGTATGATGGGAATCAGGACACTGAGGTTTACAGCCTGGTTTCCACCCTGAAGTCAGAATTCCAGAAAATCAGAGTCCTGCTGCTCAGCCTTGCTGTGCTGACGTCTCACTGAGTTCTTGCTGGTGCTGCAGGGATGGGTGGCTGTTCAGGATTCAGGGAGAGCTGCAAGGCTGGAACTTTCTGAACGTCCTGCTTCTAATTTAGCCTAGCATCAGTTCAGGAGCATAAACACATGCCTCACCTTTGTGTAAGTACTCAGCCTTTGGGCTGATTCAGCAGAAATCAGTTCCCATAGCCCTTCTTATCTAACTGTGCAAAATAAGAGCTTTAAAGAAGCCCCAGGTTTCTTTTTGATCTCTTTGTTTGTATCAGAACATAGCTTCTCATTTTCGATACTGCTCAAACGCGAGCGGCAGCGCTGGCCCGCGGCAGAGCCGCAGTGGTGGCCGGCTGGATGTGTTTGCATTGCTGTGGGGGAGCAGGTAATGATTGCCAGGTGGGATCCAGGCCTGTGGAGCTCCAGGCTTTTGTTTGAATTGGCCACACTCTTCCCCCACGGTGCTTACATGAGGCGAGCAGCAGCACATCCCTGCTGCCTGAACTCGGTCCGGACCCCTGTTGTCCTCAGGGATTGGAAACTCCGCTGCTTTTTAGGAGGGACCAGTTGTGTGGTGTAACATCCTCAGAGCCTACAAAAACCCTGGTGATGGGGCATCTGGGGCATCTCTGCTTTCTGTTTGAGCCTGTTAGCCAAGGTACAGCGCTGTGATGAGGGACTTTAAACTTTCCACATGCCCTGCAGAATGTGTGAGCCAGTGTTGGAGGTAATGTGCTCATGTGGGTGTCCCACGCACTGAAACACCAAGATGGTCCAGTCTCTGCTTTTGTGGAGCTGAGTGCAACATGATTTATTCAATTTATATGTCACAATACAATCACTGATAAAATATGTTAGTAAGGAGTGGGTTTGCTGTCAAATCCTGGAGTGTTTGGGTGGGAAGGGACCTGCAGAGGACTGGTCCAACCCCCCTGCCATGGGCAGGGGTGCTGCTGCAGGATGCTGATCTTCAGCCTGGTTGGTATCACTGTGGATGTAAACTTATCTTGCTCAGAAAGGATTCTGTCTAACAGATTCCTGAGAAGGTCAGCTCCTGGGCGCAGAGTTCAAGAAGGGAAGAGACTGTGATGCCAGAAAGAAATTCAAAAAACCAGAATGCAATAGGAAAAAAGCAAGCACAGAAATTTACCTCTTCAGAGAGGTAATGGTGCCATCCATCACTGTCATCTGGTGTCCTGGATGACACCCTGAGGTCCTTCACCAGCTCTGTTACGTGCCCCTAATGATTGGAAACTGGATGTGTAGCAAGCTGTTGCAGAGGGATGTGTTGACTGGAAATGTGATCACGTTCAGGAGCCACGCTGGAAGTCCCTGTAGGTAGTCTGTCTGTCTGTCTGTCTGTGGGTTTTGATGGTCTCCAGCTGTGTGTCTGTTAGTCATAAACATGTTTTCTCTTCTTTCCTGTTAGCGTGGCAGGGAAAGCATTAGTGCGTGGGGTGGGAAGGGAACACACTGAGGATGCAAGCAAATGGCAAAACTGACTTTCTTTAGCAGCCACTTGAAGTGACCTTGGGGCAGTGCTTATTGCCAGTGTGGGTACAGAATTTACAGAAGGAGCTGGAAAACTGCCATTTGGGTTTGCCTGCTCTGGTTTGCATGTAAAATGCATCTTTTAAGGAGAAAGTTGGGTTGGAGGATTTGGGTTTTACAAATTGGCTCACAACACTGGTTTCTACTCAGCTGCTGGAGCCCACAGCATCTTTGGGTGGGTGGCCTGGCTAGGCCAAAGTAGAAGTCAGACATAAAAATCGGAGAGGCATGAATGTCTTCCCATCTCCCAGAGGAAATGAAACCTCTGCAGTCAGGAAACATGTGGCTACTGTGGTGCTATTGAGCTGGGTGTAGGGGCTGAGCACGTTCTAGGTAAAAACACTTGCAAGGAGAAGGATGGGGTGAGTGCACTCCTGCAATAAATGGAGGCGCTGCAAGTTAAATAGGAGTTTAATTGATGTTAACTAGATGGTTTGCTCCAGTAGATGAGAAAATAAGCCATGGACCGAGTTTGATTTTTTTCCCCCACTCATACAGGTGTAAAATAGAAGCACCAGAGTTGAATTGGATGCAGTAAAAGCACCACACATGGGCAGTGAACCAAGCAGAGCCACTCTCCTGGAGCTTGTCATTTGTCCCTTCTGCACCAAGCCCCAAGGAAGCTTTGCAGCTGATATGTTTGTATTTGCTTGGGTGGGAGATTGTGGATAGATGAGGTTGCTCAGAAATTAAGGATTTCACAGGGAGAGATGAACTCCTCTCTCAATTGCCTGGGGTGAGTGGGGAAACGTGGCTCTATTCTTTATTCCCCCTGTCTGAATGTGCAGTTCAGGGATAGTGCTGTTTAACTGCTGGGATGCTGCTTCTTTTCACAAATCAGGGTCTGTATTTGCTGTACACAATCAAAACTAACCTGAAGGGTCTGCGTTTATATTGCTCACTCCCGCTGTCCTAAACCGACCTAAACTGTCGGTGTGAGGCTGAAGGTTCAGCCACCCAAGCAAGGCTGGTTCATCTGCCTCCTGCCACATGCACAGCTCCATGAGGGGCTGGAAAAGAGCCCATAAATCCCTGTTTGTGTGGCTGGCATGTGTGGCACTGCTGCCACCAGGCACCAGGCTGATGTCCATCCCACTGAGCAGTGTGAGGACCCGCAGCTGCAGAAGCTGAGGCTGCTCCTGAAGTTTCCTTCTCTCTGGATCCAAGCTGAGGAGCCCTGACAGGGCTGTGCTGGGCTGGAGGGGTGTTTTTGCTACGCCAGGCTCTCGGTGCACACACCTCGCCTGCACCTCTGGGGACAGCACAGGACCCCGCGCAGGAAGCACCGGCCAAGGACCACTCCAGTGCAGGGGTGAGGTCCCCCGTGGCCTCCCTCCTCCCCTAACACGCTGCTGTCACCTTTGTGCCTTCCCAGGCTGCTGCCTGCCCATGGCTCACGAGCCCACCTCCCCCAAGAAGGCGAAGAGCATCCCCAAACACCACGACCTGGAGAGCTGGTTCTCACCCCCTTCCCCCGAGTGGGCCATCGTGAGGGTCATCCCCGAGGAGGAGATGACTGAGCACAACCTCCTCGCTGTTCGAGTCATGGTCACCAGCGATGCTAGCAGGTACTTTAAAATACAAGTCAGCCTATAAGACCAGTTTGGTTTTCTCTGGAATGCTAAAGAAAATCATAACAAAATATAGAACTGGAGGTATGTACAACTGGGTGGGTGGGGGATAAGAACCAAACAAAAACCCCCCCACGAATGCTCAGGTTAACAATTGTTCTTAACCGCAGCCACAAATCCCCCCAGGCACATGAATCACTTTGCAGGAAGTCTTCAAACATTCACATCCCACGCAGGGGCCTGAATCAGAGGGATAAACATTGCTGTGATCAGCTTGGGTTCAGCTCTTGGAACCGATGGTTTTTGGTACACAGGGATTTGGGCAGTGGGTGTGATGTGGCCAAAGGTGCATCCTGTGACCTGGCCACCTCCTGCCTTGGGCACCATCCTGCAGCTCCGCACCCTGCACCTCTCCTGGGTTTTGAGAGCCTGCCCATCCCTAAGAAATCTGAAATTTGATGAACCTTGGGGAGCTCTCAGAGGAAGCCCAATTTCTACATACACATTAGAATATATTTGCTTTTGGGCAGGATTCTGTGGCGGTTTGTTCCATCTAAAGATTAGATTGGTATCCCCTGAGTAAAGCAGTTTTCCTTACCGAGAACTAAAAATTAAGAGGGAGAGTGAAAAAAAGAAAAAAAGGCAAAACCAAGACCAGCTGTTGCAAGCACTGCTGCTCTGTGGGGAAGCTCGTTCAGATTCCTGACACCCTCTAAACACCTGTTTGTGCTGCTATGTGTAGCTTTTGGAGAGCAACCTGGCCCTGAGGAATGCAACTTTCTGCTATTCCCTGAGGTGGTTTGAAACAGGGTTTGTGCTCTGTGCGTGGGTCTGGGTGCTCTCACAGGGAAGGATGAGCCTATCCACGGGGAAAAGAAGAACACAGGGAAGGGACCTGCTTAGCAGCTCCCCTGCAGAGCGTGTGCTTGCATCCCCTGCTAACACCCTCCTGCTCGAGGTGCCCTGCTGGTGTCCTGGCAGCGATGAGAGCCGGCTAATCCCCCTGATCTGAGGGATCAGCTCCTTTTCCTGTGGCTGGGCAGCGGGGCCCCCGGCTCCCTGCCAGCAGGACGTGGCACAGGGGGTGACAGCGCATCTGTCCCCAGCACAGCGGGTGCCGGGGGCTCCGGGGCCAGCCTCCCACTGCACCCTCCGCCTCGGGCTGCTCCGGCAGGACTGCCCCTGCCTGGAAAGGGGGACGAGAAACAGCGAGTGGCAACTGGCACTGCTGAGCTGGCTGCAGGGAACTCGGCGGGACTGGGAAAACCACCAGCTCGGTGACACAGCTTTGCAGCTCAGGCTTTAGGTACTGTGTGAGTAATGACCCCCATTCCAGCAGAGATGAGAGGAGAAATCTCATGCTATAGCACTTACCTCCTTGCTGGCCAAGGAAAATACACATTTTGCTCTTTAAAACAGAAATATATCAATCAATGTTAATGGCAGGGCTTTTTCTTTTCCTTTGGTGTGGCCCTCTGCCCGATCTCAGTGTGGTATCTCTCCATCCACGCAGGGTCTCAGCTATCAAAGCCTTCATATATTTATATTTTTACACATATGTATCTGTATCTATCTGTATGGTTGACACTGCTTGAAAGTCAGCCTAAAAAGTACATTTTAGCATGAAATGCAAGGCCACTGTGATGCAGCCTGCCAAGAGAGCAGCACAGCCGGAGAGGTGCTCCCTTCCCTGCTGTCTTGCCTGCCCTGGCCTCCCAGTACTGCTGGTTTGTTCTGGGTGAAGCTGGGACACAGGACTTGTGGGCGCTACCCAAATGCATGGCTTTATAGGGTCTTTAGCCTCTCCTTTACCTCTTCTTCCTCCCGGGCTGTGCCCTGGGCTGTCACAACAGAACTTTGCTTTCTGCTGTATAAACACGAAGCAGCGTTCTCCTGCCACACCAACAGGACTGCTTGTGCTGTGAGCTCCTCGTTTTTTTGAGGCACAGCTATTAATCATCACAGTAAATCTAAGAATTGGCTTGGCAGTATTGTTTGCATTCAAAAGAGGCTGTGTGGGATCCTGCTGCACTCATTCATGGCAGTGGGAATATGGTCACATCAGAAGGGCTGATGGTGTCTGTTCCCAGTAATCTGCACTTTAGAGATGAAAGAAACGGCCTGATTATTAGAAAAAGGGCTAATAATCACCTCAAACAGTTGCTCTACCCTGAGGCAAGGTCATGATGTGCATGTCATCCACACGTGTGTTTGTGTGGTGTATTTTTAATTACATTTACACAAGGGGATGCCACAATCTGCCTCTGTGATCAGCTCAGGTGCCTCCCTGTGCTGCTCAGTGTTACATGGGCTGGCCCAGTGACTCCTGCAAATGAGGAGAGTTTTTTTCTTTGTTTCCTGCAGACACCTTTTGCACATTTGAAAGCTGCTTAGGTAGCTTCACTCCATCCTCTCTAGACTCAGGCTTACAATTTTCTCCAGCTTCTGGACTCAGCCTTGCTTGCTGGGCCCATGGCTCTCCTCATGCCTCTCCTCCGGGCTCCTTTCTCCTCTTATTTTCAAAAATCCACAGGAAAAATGTGAAAAGTGTAGAGTTTTGACCCTTGTGCCTTGTTTCCAGGCCAATTACAGTATTGCAAATGCTGTTTCCCTTACTTCATCCTGCTGTACAGCCTTGGAAGCAGAAGAGCCTGGCCTTGCTAACCAAGCAGTGAGGGGCTTCACCCCCAGTCCCTCTCAGCAGCACTTTGATTCCAGGTGTTGAATGCAGTGGCTGTGGGTGCACATCCAGAGTCTGATGGGAATGGGGATAGCTCAGCTGGGGAGCGCCTGCAGCAAATTACAGTCCTGTAATAACGGTGATGAAAGCAGGAAAATGAGGATATCGGCTCTGGGTGCCAAACACCTCTTCCTCTGAAACACCCACACTGCTGTCAGTGCTGATACCAGTGCTTGTTGCACCCCCTGAAATGTCCCACTTCCATCTTGCCCTTTTTCCCTGCAGCTCTGAGCTGGAGTCTGATTTCAACGGTGACTCCTCGAACTCTGAGGTGAGCGAAGGACAGACCTCGCTGCTGGAGCCCCCCGCCTGCCCCAGCCCCATCCAGAGGTGGGCATCGCTCATCAGGAGCCCTGTGGCGCCGGAGGAAGCCTCCAAAACATCCAAAGTGGCTGATGGTAAGCACTGTCCTGACCTGGGGGTGCTCCAGCAGCCTCTCCTGAGACAGGCAGGCCTGGGGGAGATGTTTCAAAGCAGAGGCTTTTCCCTGCAGTGTGGCCAGGTTGTGCCTGTTAATGGTGTCTTTTGGGGGGGTTTCTGCCTTTTTGGTGCTGTAGCTGAGGCACCATTTCCGTGGAGCAGGGTAACCTGGAGGAGTTGTGCCTCGTGCTTGGCTTGCAGGGGTGGGATGAATGTTTTCCCACTGGTAAAATGTTAGGATGTTATTAGTCAATGCAGCATCTGCAGCACTGCCAAGGCAAGGGTGATGCTGGGAATCACTAGAGAGCTCTGCTTGGGAGAATTTATGTTTCTACAGGTAGCTGCTTAAGGTTTTTGTACCCCGTGAAAGCACATGGAGGAAAGGATATAGCTATCAGGGAGGTGGGGAGAGGTTTGGGAACAATCTGCCTTCAAATGGAAACTCTTGTCTGGAGCTGGTCAGAAGTAAAAGATATGCTAAAAGCAGCCTAAGAAATTGTTCTGCAGAAAATAAAAGGCCACCAGCACTCGTTTCTTCCCATCTCCCACCACCCCCACAGCCATATATGCCTTTCTAATCCAAGCAGAAAAGAGGGAATTTCATACAGCAATTTAAATCAACTCTTGAATAATGGAGTCCTTGTTTAAGGCAAAAGGACAGCAGCGGACCCCAAAATGTGCCCAGCAGCATGTGACTCCATACAGCCACTGAAGGCTTTTATCCTTTTTCTTCCCCAGTTTCACGCTGTCCCCCATCCCTGGCTGCTGAGGTCGTTTTCCTGCCCCCGCCCGCTGTGTGGGTTTGGGATAAGTGCGGGGGTTCCTGAGCTCCGCACCTGGAGTTGCTCCCGGCATCCCGCGGCGGGTGCGCGCTGCCCTCTCCCGGCTGCGCGCTGCTTGGAAAGCTGACCCCCCTCCGCCGGGGTTTTGGGGTTCTGTTCCTCTGCTTCTCTTTTCTGCCCAGCTCCATTTCTGCCCTCTGGCTTTTGCTGCATTAGCTGACCCTGTGTCCCTTCTGTTTCTGCTCAGCACTCCAGAGAGCCAACAGTTTTCAGTCCACGGCATTAAATAAGTATCAGAATTGGAGGAGAAAAATCCAAACGAGTGAGTAGAGCCTAAAAAGGGATTGTATTTTCTATTTGTGCTGTTTTCCTGTCTTTGAGTTGTCTTTAGAATTTTTGTGTTTTGGAGTCACTAGTTGAGAAAACAGATATCTAAAACACACCAAATGTTTCTTTCCTATTTTCTTACCCTCAAAAGATCAAGTTCCCTGTCTGTGTGACAGTTCTCTTTGTAACTATACCCATCAGCAAGTGGTGTCCACTTTAATTCTCCAGATGGGAGCACGCACTCCTATCTCAGAGCTGCATATTTTGTCTCTAGCCCTGCCTGCACTGATTGCTTTTGATCCAGTGGGATACTGAGTCTAACCTGGTGTCACTCATTAGAAGTGCTCCTGGAGGTGCCTGTTGACACACTTCTGCAGGTGCTCTGTCACCTCTTTTCTGTTGGAAAAAAACCCCAGGTAATATTTCTGGGTTGGTGAAAGGGAGAAAGCCAATCCCAAGAGATGAGCTGGTGAAAACAAGTGTTAGTGGTCCTTGTCCTCTAGCAGTTTCTCTTGGTTTGGGCTGACCTGCGGGAATCACACAGGAAGGCAGTGATTTTGACAGAGCTTGGATCTGTGCTCCATTCACTTCTGGTCACCCCTCCCAGCTGAGGCTGCATCCAGGTAACCTTTCTCCTGGGCTGGGATCCCCAAACAAGACACCCACCCTCGGTTTCACCCCTGCTGCTTGGGACTGTGTTGCCCTCTGTGCCGGTTTGGCCAAAATCTAGCAATATATCCTCTGAAAGAAAAAAACCAGGTTACAACCACCCTTCCCCCCACCAGGTTCGGGAAAAAAAAAGAAATTTTCCTCGAAGGAAAGTGAAAGAGCTAAAAACTATTTATTTAACAAACACACCAGAAAAGAATAATAATGCTAAATAATGAAATCTCTCGCCGAAGAGAGAAACCTGGGAAGATTTCAGAGTCTTTCTGCAGGTGTGGTCTCTCTCCTTCTCAGAGCTGGGTTGGTGAGGGCCCACCCCCTCGGGCCTCGGGGAAGATTCTCCCGATGTGTCCTGATGTTGTTGAAGCAGTCCAGAAGAGAAGAAGGGAAAAAGAAAAAAACCAAAGTCCCAGAAAACAAAGTTCAGCTTTCTGTCTCACGCCAGAGAGAGGAAAAAACTCCAAAAAAACTGGCCGAAGAAGCAAGCAGGATGCTCCCCCCGTGCTACCGCAGCCAGAGCACGCAGAGGAGTGTAATCTCCGTGTCCTTGAGACACTGCTTTGAAAAGTTTGCTTGGTCCTTTTTTTTCTTCCCTCTCAAGTTCAGTTTAAAGGCACAGAAAAGGCACAAAATTAACTGTTTTGGCATAAAGCCGTGATAGGGGATATACATGATGGAGTCACCCCAAGACACCCTCCCACCTTGGCACAGCGTCAGCAAGTGCACGTGCTTTCCTCCCAGCCCCTGGGGACTGGCAGGTTCCTGCTGGGATTGGCCTCCCCAGTATGGGGCCGGGTGAGCTTACCAGCATCCCAGAGCCCCTCACAGCTCTGCCAGAAGTGCATTTGTGTCTGGGAGACTGGCTGAAGTGTAAAGCACAGATGTACAGCAGCAGGAGGGCGGGATCAGCGCATGTGACCGAGTGCCACGGCTTCTGAGCATGGAGACAGCGGGTTTTGGGGAATGGTGGTGACAGCTGCTCTTTAGCCCTGCCCTAAGCTGCCCTCTGCAACGAGGGGGATTTCTGCTGCTGCTCAGGGTCCCAGTTGCCTTCAGAGAAGTTATGGCTCTGCTTCTGAAACAAGTAGCATCCCTGTGCCCATTATGGGACCAGTGCTCAAGCAGAGGCATTTTGGCTTGCTTGCTCTGAATGCCTAAAGAAAGCTTTGAGATTATTTGCAAGCACCCACTGTGGGATGAATTTTTATATCTCAAACGATGAGATAAGATGCATTTCCTCATCCTGGTATCAGCCTTGCCTTCAAGTCAGGTGCACATGAGCACTGTCACTACCCACCCACAGTCCCTGGGGGGCCTCCAGTGCCTCTCATCTGGGATAACTCAGTAAATCTCAGTAGCGTATGCACAGGGCTGTTTCATGGTCCCGAGAGGAGGCCCCCACCAAGCTCAGCTTCCTCCCCTGTGCGGGTCTGTCCCTGGAGAGGCAGCTGTGGAAGGCAGGCAGGACAGGGCTGCATTCCCTGGGATTCCCGAGCCATGAGGCTTTGCCATGCTCTGAGAGGCTGCATGGGGTGTCCCACCCAGGGGAAGGCTCCCCCATGCCAAGGATGAGAAGGTGGAACAGGCTGTCCTCAAAGTCTCATGGCATCTGTGTCAGCCTTGGCTCTGCCTCTTGAGAACTGTAAAGCGTGTGGGAATTGGCATAGACATCAGAGTTTGGCTTCACCAAAGGCTTGGATTTAAAGTCTTGCCTTAATTGATCTCAGTTTTTACAAGATAAATCAATAATGATGCTTGATCCAGGTTTGAGTGCGGCATAAGACAGACTGTGAGAGAGGAAAGCAGAGAAGACTGGAGGGAGTGTCACTCTTAATTTTGACTGATTTTCAGCTTGTTCTCAGCAAGGGCATCACTTAATGGTTTGCCAATTAATTTTCCCATCATTGTGTTAAAATCTTCCATATGCCTCAAGGGCTCTAGAGGGAGCTAAAAGCCTTTGAGAGGGAAGCAATGTGCTGCATGAGTCTGCCTGAACCTCAAGTATGCTGCCAAAATGAGGTGTAAAGCATAGTCAGCATACACTGGGAGCAGAAAAAAGGCTTTTTTTACTCTCTGGAGGAAGACTGTAAGTCACAGTTTCTATATTTAATCCAATTTGATTACAGGAATTCATATGATCATCAGTCACATGAAAAAAAAAATCTATCTCCTTTTCAGACATATTTCCCCAAACACATATGTTTCATAAACAGCACGGGGTAGGCAGCCAAAGAGAGGAAATCAGTGTCACGGCTGTATTGGCTGCAAGGCTCAGAGCAGGATATTACCTTTCAAAACCTTTAATCCCCATCGCACGGCCACAGGGAACACTGTGCTCTTAATTTATCTTGGGATTTTGGGCCAAGCAGATCATTATAGTGCCCAAGGGAACTTTTTTTTTTTTTTAAATCCTGTTTTGAAAGTGAAGCTGAAAATACAGGTTCAGCAGCTTGGTGGGAATGAAGCTGTTTTCCCTGTGACGGACGGCGGGCTGCGGCTTAGCGTGGAGCAATGTTCTCACATGTGCAGCCCTGTCCTTGTGAGCCTGCCCACGAGAGCTGGGCTGGGAAGCAATTCTCCCCATGGGCACCAGCAGACCCCTGGGCTGGGGGTTTTATGCCCTCATCAGTGTTCTGGCTGTTGCTGCTGCAGCACTTGCATTTCCCCTTGGTGCCCTGAACCATGACATTTGCTCGTGTCAGGAGGCTCAGGGCCTTAGTGGATCAGGCTGAACCCCCCTGGCTCACTTATGCAGGTGGTGGTGGTGGCTTTTTTATCCTAACTGTGGATTCTCATGTTTTCCTGTAGGCTCAGTTGCAGAATACAAAGGTCAGCCCCTGGTTGCCATCCCTGCAGGAGTTCCTTTACAGGCTCCAGCAGAGTGTGTCCCTCCAGTCTTGACCCAACATAACAAGTTGCATCACGATTGGGTACAAGGAGGTGAGACACTGAGAGGAAAGGAAACTCGGTGTCCCTGCCTGGCTTGCCTTTGTTGAAGTCCACATGCAGGAGCTGTCCTCCCTCTCTCTCTCTGGAGTGTTGCTTTTGTCCTTATGCAGCTTTTAATCCCTATGAAGAAGAACCAAAGTTTGCTTTGGGAACGTGCATGGATTTCAGAACTAATGGTTGGGTTTGGGAGTTGATAATTGAGCTATAAATATACTTGTCATGTTATAGCTGGACATGATAATATCTTGGATCAGGGATACTTTTGTTTGTCCAAAGATTATTTATTATGTAAAATTCCCACAGGCACAAATATTGGAAAGTTCTCCTGACTTCCTTCAGGTGCAAGTTGTCTCCTTTAGCAATTATTTACCTTGCCTGATCCTAGGGGATCCCCTATCATGCTTCCTGTTGTCCCTGCCTGGGAGACTGTGGGATTTTTTCTGTCCTTACTGCTTGCAGGTGGATGCATTTCCTATTTTTTTCCCATCTGATGGACAGCCCTCTCAGAAGTCATCCATTTTCTTCATTTATTGGAATTACCCGAAGTTCAAAAGTCCCAGGTTGTTTTGACTGCCTCTGCTTCTGAGGCCCAAAGGCCCTCTAAAGAGGGCTGGTTTTCCAGAAAGTTTCCTGGAACTCAAAAGCTGCTTCACTACATCCAGCCAAAAAGTGGAAGCAGTTCAGGTCCACTGCTGAAAATATCCACATGTGTTTGGCACAGCATGCACACACACACGTGAGCGAGGCCATAAACTTCAATGTTGTAGGTCAGTTCTTCAGGTTTAACTCTATCGAGGCAGCTGTTTAATCTTCTACTCTTGTTCTTTAATTGCAGACTTCATTTAAGACAAAGTCAATACCAATGTGAAGGTAAAAGTTGTGTCTTTTGCAGGCTTTCCTCTGCTGTCGGGCAAGAAACCTGGGCTCCACGGGAAGGACAGCTCAGCCAGCTGTCAGAGTGGTGCTGCAGAGGAGCACTCCCAAGCACAGGTAGGAAAAGGAGAATTGTGCAGGGCAGAATGACTGTAACTGCTCTTGGGGCATGTCTGCTCTCAGCAGGCTGTCTCTGCTCCTTCAAATAGTTTTGGTCCTCTGTAACCACTGAGGTTGGCGTTGCACTTGTGCTCCAAGGAGGGAACAGACTTGGATTTGATGCAATCATTCCCAAATCAAGTGGCTGTGAGACTCAGGCCTCGATCACACGAGGAGTTAGCCACTAATCTGTTGCACCAGTCATAAAATCACAGAGTAGTTTAGGCTGGAAAAGGGCTTCACATCTCCCACTGCTCAGGAGCATCTCCCGTGTCCTTCAGGACCTAGGATTTCCATGGTATTTTCTGGGGTTTTTTAATTTTGGGGGTTTTTTTAAGGATGAGGAAGGGTGGGCCTGCCATGAGCACAGCACTGCGGCAGGAGGAGTCATGACCGACCATCCCGAGCAAAGGGCAGCATGTCTCCGGACTCCCAGAGCCAGGTGGAGCAGGGACCAGCCCACATCCTCCATGCCCTGGACAGTTGTCCCTTGGGTTAAACATAACTAGAATTGCTTGACCTGAGGGCCTGTGCTAGGAAAAAATCAGCTCTTCCACATCCACGGTGGTAGCTGAAATCCGGTGCAGCACAATGGGGCCAGGAAGGGAATGTCCCAGGGGAGCAGAGCTGCATAATGCTGCCTGGCCACACTGTGCATGAGGAGAGGGGACTCCATCAGCTCCTGCTCTACAAGCACTGCTTAGTGGCCTTTTTCTTACTCTAAAAAGCGAGGATTAAGAGGGTGTTTATTTGTTGATTGTGTTTCTTACATTTTGCTATCTGAGGTCCTGGCCAATAATAATTTTAGTCATCAAACAGAAGTGTGAAACGGAGTGGAATTGTTATTGCCTTACTTCTGATGCTTCTGGGAAATGAAAAGTCAGACAGATTAATGGCTTCACCCTTGTGAATTTGGGTATCTGGCACATAAATGGAAGCAGGAATTCAATCTTCACACCATCCATTATCACATAGCACTGATGATAAAATGCCTCCTTTTCAAGACAGAATGAAGAACTCTAGTTTTGTTCTGCTGGCTACATAAAGTGGGTATTTATCCCTGTTACTATCTTCAGCAGAAGATTTTGGTGGCTGGAGTAATGAATTTAAAGTTTTACCAAAGGAAATATAATCATGAGAGAGAACTAATTGAATTGTTTAAAACTACCATCTTGCATTTTATAATCTTTTCTGGGTCACTTCTTTCATTCCTACCTGCGCTACATAAACAGGCAATATTATAAAAGCATTTGGAGAGGATGGAGAATGGTCTCTTGTGCTTGCTCAAAACTCTAAGGTGATGCAACTGGAACACACACAGGAGAATAGAGCAGATCTGCTCTTGTCTGTTTTCCTGGAGATAGGACTGTTTCTTTCTAAGGAAAATGTTAAAAGTAATTCATAAAGATATGACAGATTCTTTGCATGACTAACATTATTTTTAGACTATTAAAATTTCCAGTAGTATTAGATCTCCACTCCTAGAGAAATATTAGCCCTTTAGGGGGAAAAGCTTTTCTTACATTATCATTTACATATGTAATTTGTGTACAAATTAAATATTATATTCATTACTATTATGTTAAGATTAAAATGGATTAAAATATGTTATGAAATAGAAGCTACACAAAGCAGTATTTTTATATCCCTAAAATATTTTTTTTTTCATGCACTTCACAGCTGGCTTCTTGCAAGAAGCCACCAGAAATTACAAGAGGACATTCCAAACCTTGCAGCCCAGTGTCTCAAAGAAAAGAAGGAGCCAGGGAGATGCCTGAAGACACACATCACTCTGTTCTCCACTGTCCTTTCCAGGGCAGCACCACAGGTTCTCCATGGACCCCTCTTGGGAATGGGACACTGGCTGCTGATTTTTATGAGTCTGAAGACACAGATAGTGATATTGGGATACACTCAGCCCGGGACTGGAAGGAAAAAACACGGAAATTTACCTCTGAACCAGAGGATTTTAACAGGAAGACAAAAGTGCTGTCATCTCTGGATTTGAAAGAGAAAAACGGCAAAAATACCAGGCACCCAGAAGAAAAGCCTGAGCCAGAGTTAAAGGAGGCAAAAAAGAGGCTGGGGCTTCGTACTCAACAGCAACCCTTGCATGGCTCCAACAGGACAGACTTGGGGGGGACCAGTCCAGGGTATGGAAGCAACGGAGCCCCGTGGCCCCCGGAGAAGAAGGAAGCTGGCTGGAGAAAAGAAGTGTTCAAACGATCCGGTTGTCCTGGGCCTCTCTTGTCTGCAGATGGTGCTCCACCAGCTCTGTCAGCCGACACAAAGGATGCTCTGAGGATTCCAGATGTGGTTTCCAGGGAGCATGCAGCTGGCCAGCCAAAATCCCCGCTGAGGCTCATAGCCAATGCTATCAAAAGGTCCATTTGGGAGCCTCTCACCTCGACTCCGGAAGGACTAAAGCAGGACCCAGAGAGCAAAGTCAAAGCCTCTTCAGAACAAGTTTTCTTCAGCTTCCCCAGCACTCCTGGGTATTCCCTAAGCCAAAGGAACAGGAACAACAACAACACTCAGTCACAGGATCCTAAAGTAAGGGAGTGGGCAGGAAAATATTTAGGAGATGGGAGCCCTTTCTCAAATCCATCTCATTCTTCTGTCGGCTCTGAAGAGATATCTCTAAGGGATTACAGGGAAGAGGTATCCTTCACACCCTACAGGCCTTCCAAGACAACCCATATACCTCAGAAATCAGTTTGCACTAGGATGGAGGAAGTCCCAGGACTCCTAGAAAGGTTTACCTTTGAAGACAGTCCTCTAGGGGCTCCCATGGATGAGATGTGTATCTGTAAGGAAAAGTCCATGCTTCTTTCATCTCCAGAGCCCAAGAACTCCTTCAAGGACAGTCCGGATGACTCTGCACAAAAAGGGTCACTCTTCAACAGAGTGAGAAGTAAAGCTCCTGAAAGGGAACGGAATTCCTTGGTGTCATCTCTGCCTGTCGTGAAGGACCATTCTCCAGAAAGGTTGTGTTATCCTCTCACAGGTGAGGACCTGAGTGGAATTACTTTGTTTGATTCTGATTATTATTACTACTATTATTATTATGTAATAGCACTTAACCTTCAGAAGACCTGTGCGTGATCATGCAAGCACATGTCTATTGTGCATTATATTTGACTCCTAGTTACTTTCTACTTAAGGAGATTTAATAAATACATTTTTTGGCTGGAGTTTAGGAGTTGCTACAGATTTAAAGAAGCAAAGTGGATTTGCAAGCAGAATGCAGCTCACTGGACCCAAGTTTGGTTTGCTGCTCACTGCTGTTCAGACACATTTGGATCAGGGAATTCTACTCAAGAGGTGGAAAGGGTAGCAAGGCAGAGTGGGATGCTGGGCAGAGCAACTTCTGTGGTGACACTGAGTGGTGGAAGGAAGACTACAGCAGGCAAGCAGAAGGATGAGCACCAAAACCTCCAGTTTTTGCAGTGCAGAGTACATTTGTTTTCCTTCCCATGAGGAACCAGAGACTGAAGCACTGTGGTTGCAACAGCAAGAAGCTTTGCTCTGTTTGTGCTTTCTCAGCAGGTGTCTCCTCAGCTCTGCTGTCAGAGTGACCAAGCTATGGACATACTTTTGGGAGCTTTGCAATGTCATTAATATCCCCTTTAATTTGAGAGGAGAGAGCACCTTATTGACCTCCTCTGACCTATTTGTGAGTCTATTTGGGTAGTGATTAAAAAGCATCAATTTTCATGTTTGCTTGCAAGAGCAAGTTTAGTATTAAAATTGCAGACGAGTCCAAGAAATATTGATGTCAGACCAAGAGCAATCTGAGTAATCTGAGCATAGGCTCAGAAAGAATTAAGTGCAGCAGAGATTCAGGTATGAAATATGAGGCATGAGGGCTGCACCCACCTGTCTTTCTCTGTGATCCATCTTTCCACTGCAGAAAGTCGCAGTTATTTAACTAAATAACCTATTGAGTTTTGTTGACATACCTGTTTGTTTCTTACTTTATTAAATTGCAGCCCAAACTGCAACCCCAGAATCGCTGCTGCCGCAGCAATAAAATCTGTATGTAGAATGTAAAGTCACTGAAATGTTCCCACTGAGCTGCCAGATCCTTTTGCATCCCTTCTGCTTCAGAAGTGCCACACACTGTGAGGAAGATACAAGTGTAAGCCACTTGATCTGGAGCTCATTAAAACTGATAGAGTAACTCCTGCTCTCGTTCCTGAACTTTCACATTGGATTCTAGGAGCATCCTGTACCTAACAACTCACAAAACCAGGCATTCCCATTGAGCCAGAAGATGCTAAGGACTGCACTGCAGCCACAGAAAGTTCCTAGCTCACCTTCTCCCTGTGGTCTTAAATGGGAGGCTTTTTCAGAGTCTGTACCTCATCACTGCCCATCAGCTGAGCCAACCTGACTTGCTCTTAACTAAATGCATTACAGTAATTGGTATGTTGTGCTCCTGCTAAAATGGGAAAAGTTCTTGCAAGGTTTGAATAATGCTATACCTTATTGATGTTGAAAATATTTTGGAAAAACATGCTGGTGTAACATGCTGCATTCCTCTGCTGTGCAAGCCAAAAGAGTAACTATTTAATTGTTACACTTATAGGCAATGCAATGTCTGTTTAGAAAAAAAAAAAGAAAATTAAGCTCTAATCTAGCCATTTGCCCAGTAATCTGTTCTCTTCAGTGTTTCAACATTGTAGCTCTCTGAAGTTTTTAAAACATTCATATTTGATTAAATCAAACTGGTAAAGAGCTGAGTGCTTCTTGGCTCTCAAAAATGGCATTTCTGTCTCATACAGGCCCTTGTCAGAGGCCCAGGCTTGGCAAACTGTAGTCATGAAGTGATGACAAGCTTTAGCCCACATTTCTTGTTATTATTTTCCTCTCTTGAAATTTACCACAACTTTCCAAAAATTTCTTTAATGAAAAAAAAAATTACTCCCAGCACCTTGCAGAAGCCAATTTAATGAGACTTCTTCTAATACTCCTCTTGGCTCCTTGCAGTAGGGCTTTCCTATCCTGTTTGGGGCCAAACTTGTTCTGTGCAGGTATGGTTGGTATTACATCACACTGCTGTTTTCTCCCTCAGTGGCTTGTGGATCCAGAGAATGAGCTGGGTGATCAAAGTCCATGGGCTCGAGATGAGCCTGGGCCAGCTCATGGCAGAGAAATCTTCCCTGGGGAGTAACCAAATACTTGGAAACCCCTTCTGATATGTAATATCTTCTGTCCTCCTGTCCTTTCCTGCCACAGCCCCCAGGTGAAGCTCAGCAGGAAGAAGCAATCTGCAGAAAAATGAAGCATCTTAGCAGCAGATTGCCCATTGTTCAAACTTACACCTGCAGTTGCCCCTCCCATATGGGTCACTCTAGTTTCTGATATCCAGACTTCATTTTAAGGCTTTCTGCCTAACACTTCCCTCTGTTTCATAAGAGCTCGTCCTCAGAGCCACTTGGAAATTTGGGGTCGTGCAGAGATTCAGCTGCACAGAAAACTTGTGTGGGACATAGACAAAGCTTAATGAGTTAATGGGGGTTCATGCACACTTCTCAGGGAGAGACTGGTTTTAAAAAATATAAATCCAAAGTTTGCCTGTAGAATATACAACTGTCCACAAATAACCACACTGGAGTTCCTAAGTGCTGTTCCAGATTTTTGATTTACTGCACAAATATCTTTAAGGCTTTTGTCCTTTGATGCTTCCTTTGTGTTCCAACCTGCAGTAAACCCCCTCACTAAAAAAAAATTGATCAATAAAATTGCTCAATCAGATGGCTAACTGTTCTCTCCTAAGCCTACTTGCCCTTTTGAAATTCAAAAAAATGCCAAAATGCCATGTTAATTACAGATACTTTAAGCATGAAAACAAATAGAGCTGATGAGAAAATTTAATGTGCTATGAACTCACTTTGCTGATTTTGTGCATCCCTAGACTGAGAAGGGATTGCTTGCAAATGTTTCAGGTTCCCATTACTGCATCATTGTGCCACAGAAAGTCTGTGTGTTTGCAGTGTTCTGCTCAGTGAGGACACTGCTCTTGCACTGATTGTGTATTTTCAAGGGCAACTGAGGCACTAGAAGATTAATTACATGCATAAGACCACAGGAGAAATCTGTGGAGAAGCAGAGATGTAAAACCAAATAGCCAAGTCCTCTCTTTCTAGTGGTCATTCTACTGGATTTCTACTGGACATTCTTTTCATTTCCTGCCTCGTGGCAGCTCCCATCTGGTTTTGGACACCAGTCGCCCAGGAGATGTGTGTAACTTTATCTCTCTCTTTTGTAAAACACTGAAGTTCTTACAGTGGTCATGATTAACTCCCATGACTTTATAAAAATATGCAGTCTTGGACAGTTACAGAGGAAGCCAACAGATTAGTACAGCATTATGTTATCAAAACAGTTCCTGCTGCAAGTCATGGTATGTATTTAGGCTGCAGTCACTACCATGACACAAAAACACCCCAGGGAAGAAAGGGAAGTGAGCTGTGACAGGCAGATTGACACCAGTGGTGGTTTTCCCTATAAACCTCCAGGACAATCACTAGTGCTCCCACTCCTAACACAAGGGATCACCTTATTAGCCTCTTCATGTGACACCTCCCTCATTTTCCAGAGGACCTCAAGTTTCCTGGGGAAATGAAATCCTTGGATGTTCATGTTAAGGGAGAGGTTCTCAAAAGCATTGCACTTCCATCTTGTTTCATGGGGAGGGAAAGCTCTAGTGTAACATATGCTCATTGGGAAATTAGGAGACGCTAGAGTACTTAGGAAATAAGAAATACGTAATAAATAACTCCCAATCTGAAGGAAAGTGAAAGTCCAAGGTTAGAAAACTTGAGTTAATATTTGGAAAAAACCCTGCATTTTTGAGACTAGTTCTGTAGCAGATCGAGCTTTAAGGCTTGGCATATTTGCAGGCAATTTATTATCATATAACTTTAGTATTGCAGTTCTAAGTTTCAGATTTTAGTGACTCAGTAAAAGTCCCTAAGTTTGAATGTTTTTATGTTTGTTTTGTCCAAATTCTCACAGCTGTTAGCTAAGTTCTGCCTATCTCACCCTGTTTGGTTTGAGGGGTTTTTTGGGTTTTGGTTTGGGGTTTTTTGTGGTTTGTTTGTCTTGATTTTGTTGTCTTGAAGTTGAAAATTGCATCTGGGGTACACTTTAGAGCGTATTTCTGGTCTCTCTCACAAAGAAACAGCTGAAGAAAACAGGATTTGGGTATTGGAATCCCTTGAAAGGGCGAGGTGTTTTGGAGCAATCTGAATGGCTTTTCTCTGCAGAGCAAGGTGCAAATACCTGGCTCTCCACAGCAGCGAGGCGTTGGGAGGACTGGGAATGCTGTGAATCTATTCTGTACACAGGCATCAGATTCCTTGTGCTCATGAGACTGCCCTTGGAAGCCTTTGGGGAGGTACTGACCCTCCCTCTGTCCCAGAAAGGCAGAGAGTTCCTGCGGCACACCCCTGAGGAGGAAGCAGGTGCCCTTGTGTTGGAGCAGGCTGCTTCTCCTCCAGACCTTGTAACACCTCCTAAATTATTGATATCCCTCAAAGGGGAGGACAGGGGAAGTGGTCACTTATTCCCAGCATAGCTGAGAAAAGAAAGGGAGCGTGTAATTGCTCGTGTTTCCAGCCCTGCTGGGCTGCAAGGCTTGCCCTTTGCATACTGTGGAATTTGATTTCTCCAGTGGCAAGACGGCGGGGTGGTTACTGCAAACCTTCGGTTGCACAGGGAGAAGCAAGGTGGGTGAGTTTCCTCATGGAAAGAAGCAGTGGCTGATGCCCCCCACACCTGGGAGGGCTGTGTCTGACTGTCCCTGCCAGGGACAGAGGTGGAGTGCAGCAGTCCTGGGCAGAGCACGGGCAGCGTGTGGCAGCGGTGTGGCCGCAGCGCCCGTGAGCCACCAGCCCCTGGCAGGTCCAAGCAGGAGCTGTGTCCCTTCTCCAAGCAGTGCAATGCAGGGAGGTGTGGGCTGGCAGCTTGGGCAGGTCTGGAGCAGAGGCCCCTGTGAGGCTGGAGACCCACCTGGAGCGCTACTGCACCTCCGTGCTGAAGAACCTGCATCCCAGAAAGGATGGCAGGAGCCCAGTCTGCTCCACTGAGCCCTCGGAGCTCGCAGCTTCACTGAGCACAACAACTGGGGAAAAAAAATTCAGAATTTCTGCCTCAAATGACTTGGATTTGCTTTTATTGCTTTACTGTCTGGGATGAACATGCTTCGTGGATCCTGAGTTTAAATTAGGGCTGGAGGCAAAAGTCCTGCTTCAGCCCTGGGACCCAGAACAAGGCAAAGAAGAAACATTTACACTGGGAGAAGGGGAGGTGATTTTAATCTGAATAGAGCTTGCACCTCGAAAGCCAACTGTTACCTTGTAGATACAAAGAAAAACTAACACTGTTAGCTTTAAATAATGTACATTTCCAAGATGCCCAGCTGTTAACCATTAACCCTGTAGCAGGTTGAAGCATAGAGACAGATGTTCCAAAAGCGGTTTTATTTTCTGAAACAAAGAGAATGAAGCTATGCATTAGACAAATTAAGAAGAAATGCAAATATTTACACCCAGTTGAAACAAGATGCTGGAAAAGCAGGCGTGATAAAATTGCTGCAATTAAATGTAATTTAATTTATAATTCTGAAAGCACGCTCTTTCCAAAGGCAGCCTTTGAGTTTTCCTTATGGAGTGTATTGTTGTGATGTATGGATTTTCCTGACTTCTTATGGCATTTTAATCAACAGCCCAATGATGTGATAATATTCCTAAAGCAGAAAAATAAGTGACGTTTGTTTAGACATAATTAATGAAATATTTATGTTGCATGAGGCTGTGTGATAAAGCCCTGTTCTCTTAGTCCATTTGCTTCTGATTACATTTGTGATTTTTTTATATGACCAGACATTCTGACGCCAACTATTTTACACTGAGCAGATGTCATGTAGTAAAAATGGGTGCCAGATGCTACAAGCCACATAAGGGTAATTTGTTTAAGAGCTGGCTCAGACTTTGTGCATTCAATTACACTGTATAGTGAGCCTTATACAATCATTTGGGTAATATGGCTAACTTCAGATATACATTTTAATGAATGTTGAGTGCATTCAGAACAGCGTGCTACATGCAGGGTGCTCAAGGAATTAATATATTTGTCTGTAGTACGTAAAAAAAAAAAATAAAATATATAGCCAGACATTTTTTGACAGGGATCAAAAATTTAATTAGTGCTGTCAGCTGAATTTCCAAATTGCTCTAGGTGCTGCTGATTAGAACTCAGGGCAGGTGCAAAGTGTCTGTTTAAGTTAAAGAACATTACTTTTTGCTTCACTGACCATTTTGTTCCTGCATTTTAGGATATGAACACCTACCTGTCAGAAAACAAGCTACTGAGTATTCTACTTCATCCTCCGATGAGGAATTTGAATCCAAGCCTTCATTAACGCACAAGGTAATCTTGACTTGGAAACAGAAAGGTATTTCCTTAGCTGGGCTGTGTTTAAAATTCATCATATGATTTTGATCTAAAACACGCAGCAATGCCTCAAAGTGGGGATGGGAACGCTGGAGGTTACATGTCACAGAGAGAAAATACATTAAACATCTTTAAGACAGATGAACATCAACATTTCTTTTACCTCTTTGGATCTTTAATTCCCCCAGGTTACAGCAGCGCTGACAGAGGAGGTCTTAATTTGACAAACAGACATGTTTCACTGAAACCACTTTGAAGCTGCATTCTTAAGTGGCCTTAATACGTAGCCCAACAAGCAAACTATTGAAAAAATTAAACCAAACAGATGCAGATTTCCTTAGGGGGAATACAGATTCATTTTAGAAGTGCTGCAGGCAGGTTGCCTGGAAAACACTCTGCTTATCCTAATCAGCACAAGTGTGTGAGCCACAAAGTCACACTCAGGCCCTGTACCCTGCAGGAGTGGGAGCTGGGGGCTACAGCACCCTGAACCCTCCATACCCAGCTCTGACATGAGGAAACACAGCTTTTATTGCCTGAATAGCTCATCAGAACTGTGCTTATCTCTTTCCTGTGGAGAATATCAGTAAATGGAGTTAACAGTATGAGGTGGCCTTTTGATTTGTTGCCTTTGGGGGGCGGGAGGAAGAGGAAGGAAAGCAAAGTACTGAAAAACACTGAAAAATATGAAAGCTAAGTGGGACTTTGAATGGAAACAGAGGAACCAAAGCACAGCAATGTGTGGCAGCACTTGTCACCAGTGGCCCTGTGTCAGCATGCACTGAGATGTCTGGATTCTTCATTCCTCTTTCCTGTTACAGGAAAGACGATCTATAGTACGATAATGTTATGGTGAATTAAATAAGGTTTAAATAGAATAGAGAAAAGAAGGGAGACATGGGAGCAAACTGGATAAAAGCAACCCCCAGCAGTTCAGGCAGTCAGGGGAGGGCAGGATCAGGTAGGGAGAAGGCAGAGCTGCAGGGGAGCTGCCAGAAATGGGAAGAAGGATCAGCTGTTGCACATGGGCATTAGCAGTGATTCAGTTTTGATGCACATTCCCCACTCCGTGTGTTTCTTTCAGCTGCCTCCTACCCAGCCCTTTTCATGCCAGTTCTGGCTGCTATTTTGCCAGTACCACCACTGGTATCTGGCAAAACTCGGTGGGAAAAATTTTAGTGACTTCCTGGCTGGTTAATTTTTTAATTGTCTGGTCTATGGTGCTCATGTATGCTGTCTCCTCAAAAATGGGAACACCACAGCCTTGAAGCACATCAGGATTCTTGGGTCAAAGGCAAGATGGAGCAATGGCAGGTGATTCCCTGACCAGCCCTGCAGCATGTGCTGTCCTGATCTCCTGGCAGCAGCAACAAGTGCCCTGGGGAAAAGCAAAAATCTCTGTAATGCAGCACAGAAATGGCACTGGAGAAGGTTTCACAGGGCTTCAGGTACTGCCCCATGATGTAAGTTTTACTACTTTATAGCTATAGCAATGGAAATGGGTTGAGTTTCCTTAAACTGGTGCTTTCCCCAGCCTGTGCATGGCCATGTACAGTGAGATGTTTATACACTCAGCTTTGTGATTTGGACAATTTTTATTGACGCAGTTCCCACTCACTTAGGGTTGCATTACGAGCTTGTAATGATTAAAGCCAGCATAGCAAATGCATGTAAATGTTCCTGCAGGAATGTATCCCTTCTGCCCCCAGCATCCTGCAGCAGCTCACCCTGCTTTGGGCAGGGGATTGGGTCAGATCCGCCTCCAGAGGTCAGTCCCAACCTCAGCGGCTCCGTGATTCTGGGGGAGGCTGGAGGAAAGCTGCAATAGCATATTTGTGATTTGATTGCCTTTTTCTTTCTCTCTGTGTTTTTTGTAGGCAAAAAGGGCTCTCAGAAAGAGAAGGAAGCTGGAGAAGGAGACAAAGCAGTTGATTAAACAAGAGGAGCTGAAGAGGCTTCACAAAGCACAGGTGAAAATGTAGCTCGCAGATGTCCCCTTTGTCTCCCAAGAGTGACTTGTGAGGACGGGGGTACCCAAAATGGGCTCTGCATCCCCCCTCACTCCTCACTGTGGCTCACTGCCTTCTGTGCTGAAATCCCCCCAACCACCAGGAGCAGGAAGGTGCCTGTGGCAGGGCCCTGCATCTCTCTGAGTGACAAATCCATGTCAGTCCCTGGAGATCATCATAATTATCATCATAATTTTGTAATTGTGGATGAAGAGGGAATAGTGACTGGCAATTAGAATACACTGAAGAGGGAAAGAGATAGAAAGGGGAAATAACATCAACCCCATAGAATGTAAGAAACTCGGCTATTACCTCTGTGTATTACAGGAGGATACAAAAATACAGTGATGGCTTTCGTTCTCTCCCGGCCATAACAATGAAAGTGAATCATTTTTTTCCTTAATGATGGAAAGTCACTTCATTTTATACAGGCCCTGCTCTTCAGAAAATGCTAGGAAAGCTCTGGACTCTACTGACATGTTATTACTCCCAATTACAGTTTAAGATTTGTAAATGCACTTCTGCACAATTTGATCTCAGATGTATCCTATTTAATACAAAGAACGAGCAACTATGTTTTAGTTTTTATCTGAGAATTGTAAATTATCTCGAGGTAAAATTAGATGCATACATGACTACTCTTAATTTACTGCTTTGTGGAGACAATCAAGTCCAAACTTTTTGAATGATCTTTCGTATTTGTTAGGCTGTTGCTGAGGGCTTGGTTTGGAATGCCCTAACACAGCCTGAAATGGGAACTGCTGAGCATCTGTCTTTGACATTTCAACCTTGTAAGGTGTTTCACGCCTTTTATCCCCACCACACCTCTGGAAATCTTATTTAAAAGGGAATGGACAATGGATGTAGAAATCCTTCCTGAAGTGCCACTGAATGGTCACATCTTAGCTATTAGACCCTTTTCTTTCTGGGTCAAAAGCTTGTGAAGTATGAAGGCAAATCAAGCAAAATCCCATGGACAATAAAATAGCTAGCAGAGCTTTCTAGCTGTAAACCTACCCTATTTATATGAGCTTTGCTAATGTAATATCTCAGAATATATGTCTCTGAATATCAAAGTGTTGACATTTTACTCCCGGTGAGACACAGAAACGTTATGATCTCTTTTTCACAAGAGAAAAAAACTGAGGTTCTTTTGATACCTGTGATACTTACCCCAATCAAATTGTGATAGACACCTAGTGGCATATTTAAATTGCTTATGTGCCTGGAACACTCAATGAGCTGGCAAGAGCCACGACTCCTCCAAGACCTTTCCAAGCTGTTTCTCTAACCACTGAGACCATCTTTTGTCTCTGAATTTTGAAGCTCTGTCTGTAGCTTTTATATCATTACATTTTTGCAGGCAGTCCAGCGCCAACTAGAAGAACTGGAGGAAAGACAAAGAGCTCTGGAGATTTTTGGTGTTGAACTGGAGAGAGAACTAAGAGGAGAAGCAGGTACACAAAGCAGTGTTTGCTTGTTTGGTGGTGGGTTTTTTAATCTGTTTCAAAGCAGAGGGTTTTAATGGTTGTCATGGAAATAGTTTAGTGCAAAATCTGAAAAGGAACAATAACTGGCAGGACAAAAATAATTCTTTAACTTGTTTCTCAAACTCTGTTAGCTCAAGTACCTTTACATCGAAGGCTTTAAATTTTCTGTTGGTTATCACAGATTTGGAATGATTTACAATGCTATTGAACCTGAATTTACTTTTCCCCTCACACCCCGCCCCTCTTTTTTTTTTTTAAGTCCCATCCTGAGCTTAATTTCATCTTGTGGAGGGAACCAGTGAGGTTTCCAGGGGCTGTATCTCAGTTACCAAGCCAGCAGCAGCCCGTGCCTAGTAACAGAGTCCTTAATGACTTTCCTGGAGTGTGAAATGCCATTAATATGATTAGAGCCAGTGGCCATGCTATAGCAACAGCAGCATGCAGGCACACACAGAGATCCCAGCAGCACAGCTTTTCACCCAGTGGGCAGAAGATGACAGGGATGTCACCCTGGCCCCGGCCAGAGGCAAGGTTTTCCCTCACCTGAGCCGACACTCCCAAGCCCGAGGGTTGTGGGATCCTGCCGCTGGCCCAGCCTTGGCACTGCTGCCCAGCACACACGGGGTGAAGCACAGGGACAGGACACCTGGGGGCTCCTGCCAGGCTCGAAATGGGGATGGGCGTGTGAGCCATGCCTGTAAAGGACTTCAGAGGGGGCGGGGGTTCTGTGCTGAAGGGACTGACAGCCTGAATGCAAATGGGTCTTTATTTACCTCCACTTTAGAAAACTGAGCCTTGTGTTTTCCTGGCAGGCAGTTGCACAACACGGAAAACCCAGATATGTTTTGGCACCTGATCTTGTTGTTGTCTTAACCAGGCAATCCAGTCCAACCCCTACGTGCTGGCCTTTTTAATGCCATATTCCATAGCTGCTCTCACCCCTATTCTGACACTGCACTAATCAGTTCAGCAAGAGAGCATTCGCCCAACCTTTTATATTTATTAACTAATTCCCTAGAATTGATTGTGTCAGTCTATTCCAAATTTTATTTAAAAGGCTAGCATCTATTTTTCTTAAATGAAATCATAACCCTTTATCAAACAGCACCCACCTTACTGCCCATGAGAAAGTCTGCTAAAAATGCTTTGAGGATTCGGAGAGTTAGCTTTTCTCTTCTGATTTGTATAAAGGTGGTTGTTTTTTGGAAACCTCAAAAACGTAGAGGGACAAGAAGCTTCTAGCTCTTGGGATAGACACCGAATACCAGGATAAATGGCCTAGAGCCACTTCTTGTTGTTGCTGTTTTGACAATCGCATTTCCTAAAGAAGGCTGTCTGCCAAGAGATCGATGCTTCTCATTCTCTTACCATCCTTGGTAATTGGATTGCCCTCATTAAGGTGAAAGTACTGGTTTTTTCTCCCTGTTGATTGTTTGTGTGTAGGTGGCCGGTTACAAATAGGGCAGATACTGAAACGTAGGATGTTACTGTCTCTCAATAACTCTTCTGGTGCAAAAGCAGGAAGCTGTGAGTTTCCCAGACAAAATGTGAGTGCTTTGTTGCTTGGAATAACATACGTGTAATGATGCAGGAATTGCTGAGTTTAATATTCTGTTCAAGCTTCCTAAAAATAATGAGCGTTATTGTTTAATGAATGACCAGTGTTTATTAGGTTAAGTTGTATTTAAGCAGGTCTGCGCTTATGCAATTCAAGTGATTTAATAGGTATTATTAAGGTAATTAGAAAACGATCACAGTTCAGCAATAATATTGAGCTGCAAAGGTTGTGAATAACCAAATTTAGAGGCAGGCCTGCAAACACCAGTCTTCAGTGACATTTACGCAACTCTCCTCTAATAATTCTGTGAGCCTGGGATGAATGGCCCCTTTGTTAGGGGGAGTTATTCATTAGCTCCTCAACTGAATTAGAAGAGAACATGCGTGGGTGCGAAACAACTGCCATGAAGACTGATGAGCAAAATGAGGTTTTGATGATCTTCTAATTGTAGTGACAACAATTCATGCATCAAAAAAAAAACCAACCAAACCCAAAGCACCCAAAAAACACCCAAAAAACCTGAGAAAAATAATATCAGTCCTATGAGTAATTTTTCATGCTCATTATTTCCTTTATTCTGCTTCAAAATACCAAATAATAAATCGTTGATGTACCATTGCTTTGTTTTCCACTGACATTTGTGAAGGCTTATGGAGAGCTTCTGCCTACAAGAAAATACAGAAATAAAAATCTCAAAACACGTTTTCCACTGAAATTAGCATAATGGCTCAGTTGACTAAACAAATCATGAACAATGACGGTAAAGAAGAAAACCTGCTTTGAGAGAGAGAGAATGTTATGAAATGTCTCCGTGCTTTGGAAGGTGAACAAATACCTGCACATATTGTAGCTAGTTTTTGATTTCATATAAAGCATATCCAAGGTGTCTTGGAATTTTCAACAGAGTCAAAAGAAATCAGTTGCAAACCTGTAGAAATAAGGAATATGAGGTTTAACTGTACCTAAAATGGTGCAAACTGACCAAGACCCCTTTACCGTGTGATGACTGTAAGGAGGGAAAGTGTAGCATCAATCTGGAGAACAGAAGGTTCAGGTTTTGAGAGGAGTGTTTGGTAAATACTCCTCCACAGCCTGTACAATTCCTTCAAAAGTGATGAAATAGAAATACCTATGGTGTAATTAGAAAAATGTCTGACTTTCAAATGAATCTCAGTCAAAGGAGACTTGGATAAACCAGGAGGAAAGGTTTGCTTTAGCAGTGCTGTAGGGAAAAGCCAACATGGCTCACAAAACAAACTCACAAACTGTTTTCCCTCTAACCTTTAAAAAGATCTGTCAAACTGCATTATGCAAAGTGCATCTTTGGTTTGCTCTGCCCTTGGAAGGCATCAAGCACTGCATCAGACTTAAATAACAATTAACATTGGTAGTAACAAACATTTGAAAAGCTCAGGGAAAAAATGCCCCTGGGAACTCTTAGGGGGCATTCTGTGGGATGGAGGAGGAGGCAAAACAAGGGCTACTTTTATTTCATCTTGCACTGAGGATTTTGCGAAAATGAATGGTTTTTTGCAAAGTGTGTTATCTTTGCTTACCTCAATCAACCTACAACACACAGTCTTTTATTAGAGATACAGCGATTTTAAAGTGTCAAGAGGAAAAGTTAAAAGAAGGAATTTTTTGCCTAAACAAGGAAACAACAAAAATGGAGCAGTAACCTTTATTGTCTGTGCCGCACTTATGCATAACAGCAATTGCAGTGTTTTTACTGACAGTAAAATAGATCAAATTTTGATGATAACTTCTTATGGTGGCATACAAAGACCTAAGGCACTCAGCACTAATGCTGCATCCCTGAACTGGATCTGTGAGAAACTGGCGTGTTTCAGCAAGGACCACTCCTGCAGTCACTCTGAGAAGACACTTTTTATCACCGCTTGCTGACCTGGAAGATCCCACAGGAACCCATCCATTACTGCCAAGTTTTAATGGAATCAGGCAGAAATTGAAGAGAGATTGCTCTGCTGTTTTATCCTCCTGTTTCCTGGTAATTTCCAGTTGGGGTCAAGTCCTGATGACAAACTGCAGAGCTGCACCCACGCCAGCATGCCTCCTGTCCTTGGCGTGGGGGCCCAGGTAACTCCTCCGGTGCTGCCAGGAGGTGACCTGGGTTCTCTGGGATGATGGTGTCTGGTGAAGGCACGCAAATGGGCTGGGGATCCCAAACACCCAGCAATTTCCCTTGGCTCAGGAAGATGGCTAAAGGGCTTCACTGGGTGAGATCATTGCTGCCCCAAGGAGATGGGCCTTAAAATGCTGCTTTTGAGTGGAGTCAAATCCTGGCTCTGACGTAAAAGTGAGGGGCAGCTTGAGTTGTAGAGATGAGAGGGTAATTCCTGGGGCAAAAAACAAAGCACATTTCAAAATGACAAGAAAGAAAGGCATCAGAAATGCTGCTGAACTGCCCAGGACTCTGTCTGTCTCTCCCCTTAGTAATCTAGTTTAATGATACTCTTGTAATTGGTGTCTCTGGAGCTTGAACCTGAGACCTTTTGGGTTAAGTTTCAGCGCTCTCAGTCATTTAAAATAAAGATGCAGTCCTCTTAAAGTAGGAGAAATCATATAAGCTTCCATCCACAGAAAACAGCCATGCTGGTTTGTGGGGATTATATTGTTGGTTATCCAGCACTGTGGTGTAAGGACTGAGGAGCAAAGAGCTCGTTCCCCTGCCTGCTGGCAGTACTCCTTTTGCTGCATCCTAAGTCTGGCCATCTCTGCTTCCGTGTGTGGTGGGGATTGCAAATACCATGAGCTGGGGCAGGAGCACGGGCTGGCTGTTGGCTTTATGCTTCTGAAGGTGCCCGTGTGTCACTTACATTGTTGCCTCAGCCTGGAGCAGTGAAAGATATTTGCTCCTACAAGTGATCACCATTTTGTGGCAGCAGGGCAGCGGATGGGCAGAGCAGAAGTGGGAGGTGTGTTGGCAGTGGCATCACTATCACTGTAATTCTGCATTGAAAGGAGATGGGGTGGCTTTGTTTTGTGAAAAAATGAATGGAAAATGTGAGGTCATGAGGATGTTACAAAGGACAGCAAGGAAAAGAAATACATATGTGCTCTGACTTGCCACTTGAAAACACCCAGGGGTTCTTCCTTGCCAAAGAGTTTTGTACAGATGGTATTTTAGCAGAGTAAAGGTCCTCCTCACCTGACGAAAAAGATCCATCATTTTCTTCAGCATGGCAGAGACAAGCTATGAGCTCTTTGGGAGGAAGACTGTCTACCAGTGATGTGCCAGCCCAAAGTGTTATAAAACCACCCAGTAATCATAGATTTGTCATTCAAAGCAGCTGCAGATTTAGAGGCCAGCTGACAAGGAAAGGGAAATTTGAAGAGGATTTGGTTGTGTGTCTGATGTCCACTGGAAGCAGAGGTTAAGTTGATACTTGCCAGCATGTGCATCCTGAAGGCTGATTGTGTTAATGGAGTATCCACTTAGCCATAGTTCAGCTCTGAAGCCCAGTTTCAACAGAGAAACTCTCTTATCAAAGGCAGAGCTAAGAGACAGAAATAGTGCCCGTTAAAGTCTATGTGATTATTTGAAAGGAAAATCTTCAAGGCAAAACTGTTTTAAAAACCAATGCATCTTGAACTGCAATAAGCCACAACAGTCAACCAAAAAGAGACAAAAAATGTTATACCTGTTGTACCCAGCCATTACTGGTGGAAGTTGCATACAGCAAAACCATCTCCATGTGAAGTAATGTGGGCTTACAAGGAGGACTACTAAAAGAGAACTTAGTTGGCAAAACCATTGGAAAGAAAGCTGGTAAAGCACACTGAAATCTCCTATTTTACACAGATTCAGGCAGAAAGGATGAAAATCAGATGCTACACGAATGGTTTGAGCTGGTCATGGAGAAGAATAAATTAACGCGTTATGAGTCTGAGCTCCTGATTATGTAAGTAAGGACAAGCATTAGTATTAAAAATGGGGAGGGGAGAGGAAAAAAGTGTACTCCCAACTCACAATACACCAGAACACCTTGCTGTGTGCTGCAGTTCGAGACAGTTGTGGAATAAAACCCGGAGGAGCTACAACCTGTTTGAATACAGATCTGTAGTTGAGGTCTCCTCATCCTTCCCTCTCGCAGTGGTTCAAATATTTCAATCCTATGTGGTGCTCTGAACCAATGTGGCACAGAGATGCTCTGCCTTCACATAATGTGGGTCTAATGAACACCGGGGCACTTTCTCCTGGGAAGAAAAATAGTCTGACAAATTCATCTGGTTTTACTGGACATAGGAAAAAAAGATCTAGAACTTCACTGCAGCAACGAAACAAGCAAGTACACCAACACAACAAGCAAATAAACCCCACCTCAGATGCTACTGTTGTGGTTGATGAAACAATGTTTGCTGTAGCTCCCTCACCTCGCCTCCCTGCAAACACACTGGAGACAGGCGGAGGTGACCCTCGGCTATTTTTTCCACTATTTGTGGGCAGTGTGGGAAGGCAATGGGAGGCTCAGCAGTCCTTACTCAGGCCTGGATTTCCCACCTGTGCAGGCTGCTCGTTGCCATTTATCATTCCCATATCAGCCAGCCCAGCCACGAGCTCCAGCTGCACCCCAGTTTCTCCCCAGCTGTGCTGGTGCTGCCAGGGGCCGACCCTTCCTTGGCCCTCTCCTTGTCATCGGGTGTTGTGGTAGCAATGCTTTCTTCTCACACTGTCTGGGATTTTAAAAAGCAACAGTGGGCTGCTTTTAGCACTGCAGGACACAAAATGTGTTAATTCCTTTGCCTCAGGACCTGTGCAGAGGGCCTGGTGAGGCCCCTCGCATGTGGGAGTGCTCAGCCCTATCCAGAGTTACACTGTGGGTGCCATCAACAAAGCACAGATGGTTCAGAGCCTTAAGCATTGCTGGGTGTGGGGGAGTTTAATGCCATACACAATGTAAAAGGTGGCAGTGGTACTTCTGGAGCTGCTCTGGAGATGTTGGCACAGGCAAACCTTTTAGCCTTGGCAGCCCATGAGGAGAAAATACCGGATAAACAGAATGCAGAATCTTGTAACTGAAAAAATATTAATTTATATGTCTTCATTGAAAAAAGCTGCTTCTTTAACATACTTTTTGCTGCACCCAGAGCCCAAGAGCTAGAATTGGAGGACCACCAAAGCAGGCTGGAACAAAAGCTGAGAGAGAAAATGGCCATTGATGGTAAGTCAAAGGGGACAGTGTGCTCCAGCCCACAGGGACAGACCATGCCAACCCTGTTTGCTCCAACAAGGACCAGGGTGGCCGAGGCTCCTGTGCTCCCTCTGAGTGCAGCTCAGCCAGCAAGATGTGAGATCTTCTCCTCTGACTCCTAGTGAAGACAGCTGAGCTGACCTGCCCAGTTCTACACGGAACTGGATCAGAAGCACTGCACGTGTAATTACACTGATTGTGCTCTCCAGGCAGCCAGGTCTGGCTGATGATGGGCAGCAATGGGAAGAAACTTCTTCAGTCACCTAAACAAAGGAGGTTATCTGCTCTTATGTAGCATTGCTGGTTACCACAGTGTTTTGGAACTGCTTTGAGGTACTTGGGATTCCAGTTTGGGCTTGTCCTTTCATGTGGCATTTGGAAAGGGAGTATGGGGAGGAGGAACGCAGGGAGTAGAGTGGTCCCATAGCACTGAGTACCCCAAAATATCCTGTTGTGTTCTAGGCATGTGCATTGCAAGTGACAGCAGTTTTCAGTACGTTTTCTGAAAAATACTTTCCATTTTCTTACAGGTACTACATTTCATGTTGGGATTTTTACCTTATAAGTTAAATTTAAACTACATCTTAGTTGTTTTTATAAATAACTAGTGCTTTTCCTACCCCTTCCAGTCTAACTTTTATTAAAAGATCTACTCTAGACATTATGAGCCCTAGTGGTCAACTTCAAATGGCCCAAATCCAGGAGAAAATTTCCCTGAACTCTAACTTGAAAAATGCTAACGGCTATTGACTTCATTATAGTCATTGACTATAATGTTAATTCAAGCTGTGCACTAACAGTTAAAATGCAAACAGTGATCTGGTTTTTAACCTCTTTTTTTGTGATCTTTTAGACAGCCTTAAAGATGAGATGGACCTGAATGAGGAGGACGAAATTTTTACTGAGATGATGAAAGTGGTTGAAGAAAGGGACAGACTCGTATGTACCTTAGAAGAGCAGAGAGTGAAAGAAAGAGCAGAAGACCAGCACTTTGAAAGCTTTGTCTTATCTACAGGTTATCAGCTGAGCAGGATTTGAACAGCCACATGCAAATAAACATCCTTTCAGCAGTATTCCCTATCATGGAGATAGAGTCTTCTGGAAAATGAAGGAATTCAAATTTAAAATCAGCTTATTTGGGAAACACATCATTTTGTTATCAAAAGCTTTAAAGCCGTTCTTTTGCTCATACCAGAGACAGTTGTTTCACTGTCAGCTCAAAGGATCACTGGGACACAGATCTGGACTGAATTTGCCTGTCTGATGGGTACCAGGGTCTGTGAAAGGGAAATCAGAGCTCTATTATTCTCTTGGAATTTTATTTTAATGCTGAGAGTAGAGTTTCTGAGGAACATGATGACATCACTTAGTATTCCTGGGACAGCCTTACTTTCCATCTGTTTGTCTGAATCTCTGTGTGGCTTTGTTAATATTTTGGCACAGCCAAGCCATGGTCAGCTATAGAAACGTCAGAAAACAAGCATCTCATAAAAATAGTGTTAGTCTTTATTTCTGGTGGAGGAAGAGTCATTTGACTAATGACTACATATAAGCACTTACTAAAACTACTATAAATGCAATGTCAGAGATTAATTTTTCAGGTATTTGTAAGTTTTATTGCACTGTGTATTTTTGAACAAGAAGTTAAAGCAATGTTAAATCCCTGCATTTTGTAAAATGGTAAGGGATTATCAAAGGGATGACTCTCCTTTCAGCTGTTACATGCTCAAAGAAGTTTCTGTATATCAGAGATTAAGGTCTTTAAAATATGATAAAAGGTAATTTTAAAATAGTAATTCAGATCCAATTGATATTTATAGGGCAGACTTTACTATCTCAGACTTTACAATTTCTTCAGAACATACATCTCAAGTTGTATTGTTGGGGGTGATGAATGGTATAGCAGTTAAAGACGTCCCCGAGAATAATCCATTAAAATGACTACAAAAAATGTTGAGTTTTTAATATCAACATTTGATAGAAAATATTGTGGGTATATTTAAATTACATTTATCTTGCTGCTTGAGATTATATGCACATTTTTGCTTAAAGGGACCATCTCCTATCTTTTTGGCACATGCATTTGTAGATATTGGCAAAACAATGCAGAAATTCTCCTAATTTAAGTACCTTCTTAAATCTGAGATAATTCTGCAGTTTAAGATTGGTAATATTCCCACCTGTATGTGTGATGCACTAGATTTTCAAACTGAAAAAAACAAGGGGAAACTGAAAGACCGTTTCTTTCTGAATATCATTTTACCTCGTGCTCTGAGAAGATTTGATGTTCTCATTATTTCATGAATGGTGCTAATTTGCAGCATCTGCCTATGGTACAGCCAAAGATAGAAGCATTCCTGTTAAAAAAGCTTTAAACTGGAAAACCTCTTGGTGAGTACTGGTAAAGTAACAGACACACTGGATCCTGTCACAATAACTTATGAATTATCTTCAGGGTTGGGTTTTTTTGCTGTATTGCAAGAAATTTGAAATACCCTTTCTAAAGGTAGAAGCAAGTTTTTGCTGTTGGCCACAGAAAAATAATATACCTCTGTTGGTGCAAGCTTTATACTATTGCTCTGCAATATTTATTCATATTTATTTATTAGACTGTTTAAAGAGGGTAAGAGTGTCTGGTTACATTTTACAGTTTGGATGTTGTCTCTGATTTTGATTGATAAATGTGTATTTCTAACAGCTGTGTACAGCAAAGCTGTGCATTGTAGAGTAGACAGCTTTATAGTTTTGGTAAATAATTAGCAATAAAATATTAATTAAGATTTCAAACAATGTTCTCAGTGACCATAACTTGAAGGGATGCCCTTAAAACACAGCATTCAGGGCTTTAACATATAATTTGTCTTTCATCATACTGGGAAGATATGGCAGAATCCTTAAATGTGTTCCAAAATAACCACCAGACTTTTTCCCCCTGTCTTTCATAGGCTAAGCATACCTGATCTTCAGATGACATTTTTACTGAGATGGATTGCAGTGATTGATTTCTCTAAACTAAATCTATTACTTAAGACCGACACAAGTAGGAGAGGCAGAGCAGCAATAAATATTTTAATTTTCTCTGTTGAGATCTGCTGGTATTTCCAGTTTTGTGGAGAAAATTTTATCACTGCCTCATGTAGTCCTGTGGAAAAAGACAGTCTAGAAAATCTATCATAGTTTTCTGTGAGAGTCATAATGTTTTCAAGGTATTTTTAAAAAGTCTGAAAGCAAAATTCTTAAAGCTTTGCACAGATGGGGAATTCTGCAGAAATCTCCAGTTATATTAAAGATTGTTTTTTTTCACCTCATTTTACAATTAAAAAGTCCGTTCACATTAGGGTTGCTGTTGCAAATAAGCCCTGAGATTTCACTTTACAGCAGATACCTGTTCAGCTATAAAACCAAATTCCAAAGGGTGCTTTCCCTTTAGCTCCAAAGCTTTGCATTCTTGGGAGTATCAGAGTCCACAGAAGCTGAGGGCCATCAGAACTTTATGGACACACAAAACTATCTTTGCTAAAGAAACACTTTTCTGGATGCCCTGTGGTTGTTACACATGCTCCATCCAAAACTGCCTGCTCCTGGGTGGAAAAACCTGTCAGGCTACTATTACCCTGCCTGATATTAAGTACCTCACAAGATTAGATCCAAAAATAAATTGTGCAAGTGATTTAGAAAATCATAAACTCCTAAGTCATTTAATGCAGGTCTTTGTGTATTGTGAGAGTAGAGAAGGGGGGTTAAAAAAAAGAGAAGCTATGTGCACTGTTCACAGGTCAATTTCATACGGTTGGCTTGTACTAGAAATGTACTTAAACACTGGTTTGGTTGTGAGTTTTCTTGCTGCTCAGTCTTTTTCTGGAACTTGGCTCACTAATTTATAATAGATTTGTTCATTTTTAAGTTCACGGCACTGTCATTTTGGGGTATAATGTGATGTGCTGGAATGTACTGAGTGTGTCTAAATGGGCTGGTTGTGAGAAATTTTCTATTTGAAAGAATAAAATTCTGTCTCACTCTTGGAAGTCCCCGAATCATTTCCATAGAAATTTCTCTCCACTGACACCTACAGCGTAATAATGTGTGATGAGGAAAGATCTACAGGCAAGAAATTAAATCATCTTCTTAGCTCATATACTGGTAAGTAAATCACACCATCTTGCAGTGCACAGATTCCTTCTGTAGTTCAGAAATAACAACACTCTGAAGTTAGGGGGCATCTTTAACAGAAGAGATTACAAACCCCATGAGACCAACAACTTCCACACATGCTTACCCATGAATTCACCAGCTGCTTTTCTTGGGCTTAACACACAAATTATAACAGCTCCTTGAAGACTTGAAGGAAAAGTGTTGATCAAAGGGTGATCAAAATCTTTATTGTCAATTAATTGTCACTTTTCAAATGCCACTAACTTTACCTCTATCATGTCACCGTGTTTTGTTGCTTTGTACCAGTGGGAGAGTCTTACAGGGCAAGACAAGGTGCTGCCCAGAGGAGAGAAGAGGATAAGCAAGACTGGGGCCAGCACGACTGTCCCCTGCTCAATGACTCTGAGCTGATTGATAGATCTCTCCTCCTCACAGGACAGATGGACAGCTCCTTCTCGTCAGAGGTCACGGTAATTTTTGGCATCTTTGAGCTCAGATTTTCCTTTTACTGTCCTTTCCCTTCCATCTTGTGGACTTTTGTGGCCCAGGAGCAGGGTAGAAATGCCACCATAGGAATTTACTGAAGTTCTTCTAATCACAGAGCCTGCACACACCCTCCTTGTCCCCTCTTCAAAAGATCACAGGTCTAAAGAAACTTGGTTGGTGCTTAGGGACATGGTTTAGTGGTGGATTTGGCAGTATTGGGTTAATGATTGGACTTGATCTTGAAGGTCTTTTTGAACTTAAACAATTCTCTGATTCTACAAAAAGTTCGTGAAAATGATTTTGTAAACCACTGTTTGAATCAAGACCAATCCATTTGCCTCCAACGTAAAGGGATACCTCATTGACTTTTAGTGTGTTTGACCAGGTTTCTCTGGACACAGGAAACAAATTTAGAGGTCTTGTGCCTTGAAACTTCAGCTTTGTAGCCCAATGCATATCTGATTTCAACTAAGATTTTCGCATTAGTTTAGTAGTCTTTTTCCAGAAAGATACACTGTTTTCTTTCTTGCTTGAGCAAGTAAGAGGATGTGGCATAGCAGATTGAAGATTCTGTTTATCATTTAAGACTTTGCTTCTGTTAAGATCTAGAGCTGTCCCTGCTGGGTTTTGCATGGACTGCACCCTTTGGCATCGTTTAGCACAATGGGCTTGCCGGGGTAGCATGAAAATACTATCCCTGCAGTTTTCATCACAGCCACATCTCATGAACCTGGATCCTGGCAAATACTTCATGATGGGCAAGGTATTTGCTGGATTCCACCCAAATCTCTTTGCCTGATGTTTATGAAAAAGATGTGGTTTCTTCTGTTGCTTTTGATGAACTGTGAAGAGACCTGATGGCCCTGCATGCCAGTATTGTGCTTGCTGGAATATTCATGTAACACACCTGTACATAACTACAGGCCCAAATGAAAGGTACAAGTGAAGCTTAGTAAGGAAAAAAAATCGCATATTGGGGTTTTTTCCTAAAACTATCTCAAGAAGGACAGTTATAAATGCAAGTAAACTTGGCCCAGTTTCTATAAATAACTAATTGATGTAACAACGTGTTACCACAAGTAGTGACGACAAGGATGATGTTCCCCTTTTACCAAAAAGTTTTAAACCCACTTTCTTTCCTTTGAAGCCTTTAAATTACTAATTTCTGTGGCTGTATACAACATGTTATGTTTTGTCTTTCATGTATATTTTTCCTCATCACATCTGAGTATTTTTTTTTTTTTTTGCTCCTCAATGTACCATAAAAATTCATTGTACTTTTTAAGAATCTGGTTGGAAATACTCAATTACTTTTATAAAACGATGTTATTTTGTTATATTATTTAAAGAGAATATTATACCAAAGAAGTTAGAGTAGGAAGCATAGCTGTGTTTTAAACCCAGGCATATGCATATGCCCAATCTTAATCTCACCTCATGAGCTGGAAGCAAATTTATCCTCAAGCATGAGTTTTAGGTGATGCTGGCAATGAAAATTTGGAGCCCTTTTATCCCTGATATGATGCTTTCTACTGTTAAAATGCAGCCACATTGAGATGGTGGGGAAACACCTTTGCTCAGCAGGCTCCTTTACTGTGCTGTTAAATACTACTCGGGGTGGCTGGGCACGTTGAGCAATTCACCACACAGAGCTGGCAGGCCAGCACAAGGCTGACTGCAGGTATTCAGGAAAACAAAATGTGTAGACTTTGGTCTAGTTCTCCTCTTCCTGAAGTCAGCAAAGGGTGTTCCTGTAGGCAAGCACAGCAGTAGCAGTAAGTTGATAAATCACTTTCAAAAATTCCACTTCCGTTCTTTAAATGACCGAATGGTCAAAAGGCTGGAGCAGAGCTACACCTAGGAGAAAAATGTTAGGGGAACACTCTAAGGCAAGTGAATGATTTATTGCACAGTCTTAACCACCTTGGCTGCTCTTTCTTACTAGCCTAGCCCGTGGTTGGGATATTACATGTGTTGCCTCTTCTGTTTTGTTGGGAAACTAAAACTCTGCTCCTGAGCATTCTGAGCCTCATATTAAAAGAAATAAAAACCAGCTGTGCATGGACAGATATGCAGGTGAATAAGAAATATTTGAAGGGTGCTGGGGAGGGGACTTAGCCAGCTTTTATTGCCTGGCAAAAGTACATATGTGAGCAGGATACAATTAATTTGATATAATGTTTGGCTCATCTGTCTGAACAAGATGCTGACAGGGAGCGTGGTGAGAGCTCTCATGGTCTGCTCTGGATTTCTCTATGCCAGGTGCAGCAGGGCCAGCCTGAACTGCAGCCTGCTGACTGCTGTGTCCTGTGCTGGGATTGTGGAGCATGATCCTGGAAGTGTTCCATTGTCAAATATAAAGCAGAGCAAACCCCATCCCCATAGCTGCTGTAACTTAGACCTTGTGTTTATCTATAAAGCCTTTTGTAATGAATGCAATATTAATTCAAGGCCATATGTTCATATATATTCCTAGATAAAAACAAAAAAAAGGTAGCAGATGTAATTCTAAATTTAAGGTACAGGGGGAAAATGTTGTAACCATCCTCAAAGAGAAACATCAGAATCGGAAAAACATTGCAATAATGTTATACACAATGAACTGCACATAAATTCTGAAAGAAATCCACTAAAAAACCCCAAATCAAAACTGTAAACTTAAGGTCTGGCTGTTCCTTTAGCATCATTACTTAAAGCACACAGTATTCGAGTTTCCAGATCTGATAAAGTTCATCTTAAACGCATTGTTTCATTTAAATTTTTTCCCCTTGTGATGTGAAACTGCCATAGTTCATGAGGCTATTAAATAAGTAATACTGTATTTATCATTAATTTACATATACTGTGTTGAGAAATAGGAAAGATTCTGGGTCTTTTCAACTGTTTTGTGAGTGACTTGGCAAATGCATGTTGAATTCTGACTATGCTGTACTTGCACAGCCCAGTACCCTCTGCTCTTTGTGAGGTATCTGGCTTGTTCCTTCTGTATTTACCACAAACACAGGGGTACAAAGGCAAGCACACTTGTGCTTGCCAAAATACTCTCTCTTCTGCTGTGCCCACAAAATCCTGTATTGACATCCATATATGGTGTAGTCATTTGGGTCCAAATGGAGATTTAGTAGGGTCACTGCTCTGTTTGTAAATGCCACAGATTTACAGGCATATTTTTAAAAGGGTTCGATGTGTGTATTTCTCCTTTTGAAATTTATTTATTCTTAAAAATTATTCAAAACCATTCATCTCCTAATACATACACTGTATAGGCAGCACTTCTGCAAAAAGAGAGTAAGATGTGAAATTCAGGCTGGAATTCATAGACAAGAAGCCTAAACACAACTGGTGCTCTGAACCAGACAGCAAACGTAAGGAAAGGATTGTGCTGAGGCTAGGGCTCATTCCTGCTTACAATTGATGGCAGGATGGATAAATAAAGTTTTTCTCCAGGGCACATACTAACTGCATGCAACAAATAGGCATTGATGTCTACCCCTCATCAGCTAACCAATGTTACTGGCTTGTAAAAACACAACAATTATTAGCTGATTTAGAAATATCCTCATGGTAATTTCATTTCACTTATTATGCCTAATGGATAGCTAGATATTTGCATGAAGTGTGTGTGGCTTTTTGCCTGAATTGTTAATCAAGTGATTAAGTGGTAAGTGAAAGTAGTGCATCCAGATGACATTAATGCTGTTCCAGTCCTGGATGCCTCCTGAACCAGTCACAGCAAATTATCTGTTTTAAACATACTTCTCCCTTAAGCTGCTCATCTGCAAATCAAAGCAGCGTTGGTATAGGCAAGCTATCGTGTTAAGCCACCTTTCCTTCCACAGGCTTTTTATACTGGTCTGACTACAACTGTTTTGTTCTGTTTTGTTTTGTAGAAGTGGATATGAGGATGCCCACTGCTTCTCACCACAGACATAGGTGAAAACTGCAGGCAGAAGAGCTTTGCAAAATGTTATCAAGACTGAAATGTGTGTAGTAAGCTTGAACTTTAACTTGCAGCAAACTGTTTAGTGACACTTTATTACTTCTTTCGTGTGTCCAGATCTGGGGGCCCCAACACAAGAGAGAAATGAACGTGTTGGAGCGCATCCAGAGGAGGCCACCAAGGTGCTCAGAGGGCTGCAGCACCTCTCCTATGAAGACAGGCTGAGAAAGTTGGTGTTGTTCAGCCTGGAGAATACTCCAGGGAGACCTGTACCTAAAGGGGGCTTACAAGAGGGCTGGAGGGGGACTTTTTGCAAGGGCATGTAGTGACAGGACAAGGTGAAACAGCCTTAAGCTGAAGAAGTGTAGGTTAAGACAAGATATTAGGAACAAATTCTTTATTGGGAGGGTGGTGAGGCTCTGGAAGAAGCTCTCCAGAGAAGCTCTGCACACTCCATCCCTGGAAGTGTTCAAGGCCAGGTTGGATGGGGCTTTGAACAACCAAGTCTAACTGAAGGTGTCCCTGCCCATGGCAGTGTTGGAACTAGGTGATCTTTAAGGTCCCTTCCAATCCTGACCACGATTCCATTTTTCTATCAGCGCTGAGCACAGGATCTAGAAACATCTGCTGACAGCAGGGACCCGCCTATCCTTCAGGCCATTCACCTCGGAGTAGCTGTGGGTGAACTGAGAGGTGTGAGCCCTGACACTGTGTCCACGTCTCCCTTCAACTTTCGGCACCCACATTACCTGGCACCCTCCTGCGTGGTCACCCACCCTGGGGCATTTACCCACCCGGCCCCAGCTGGCTCCTCTGCAAGGGCGGAGGATGGAGCAGGGGGCGAGGCGCTGCCCGCGCCCCCGGGTACAGCCGGGCCCCCCAAGGCCGTGCGTGCCCCGGCCGGGAGCGGAGCGCGGCTCTCGCACCGCCCGGGGGCTACCGGGAGCCGTGCGAGGGGAGCGGGCCCTCCCCGGCGGGAGGGCGGGCGGGAGGAGGGAGGGAAGGAGCGGGAGAGCCGGGAGAGCAGAGCAGGAGCTGCCTCAAATGCTTGAAATAATTCCGCTTCCGNCTCTGTGTGCAGTGTCTGTGTGCGGGGCAGCTCCTGGGTCCGTGTGCAGGGCCGGGCAGCGCTGCCCCGTGTGCGGGCCCGGCCGGGGAGTGAGCGCTGTCCGCAGCGGGCCTCGCAGGCCTGGGAGCGCACGGGAGGTTTTCCCTCAGCGGGATTTGCCTCCGCAGTTGCGGTGCTGCCGTCCAAAAACCCGGTGCTCAGGCCCTCCGTGCCTCACAACGCGTTGTGTTGGTGTGCGGTGTGGTCCGCACACAGCGCTCTGAGAAACCCGCGTAATGCACACGGCTGATTGAATGTTCAGAGCAGTGATCGTTCCTCAGGGGCTCGAAACGCAGTTGTCCTGGTGCTAAGCAAAAGTTTTGCCTCGCGACAATGAACCTCTGCAGAACGCCGAGCGTGTACTGCAGTCTGGCTCTTTGTCCGTACTTGTGAATTTATACCCACCCCCTGCTGAATTTGCCTGTGTGAAATCCCGTGAGACAGAGAATTGGAATTTAACCTCGCTCACCCATCGCTGTCGCAGCTGAATTTGATTTAAATATGATACAAATAGAGCCAAAGTAACAAGTCACTTCAAAAGGGCTTTTCAAGCAACATTCATTGCTTGCAAGTGTGAAGAAGGCTGCTGTGCTCAGCAGCCCCTCGCTCCTCATGTGCACATGAGTACCGAAGGCAGGCACACTGCGTTTCAGAGTAGCACCAGGGCTGTGGACAAGGATGACACAACTTGGGAGGGTACAGCCCCTCATTCTGTAGCTATCACGTCATCTTTCTGTGATGTATGGCCGTGCTTTTCAATTAAATCCATGTTGCACAATTGTGCTCGCATTGTTTGGCTTTTTGTGGTCATTGCTGATGGACCAGACGTTGATGAAACAGTAAAGAATGACAAACTTTATTAGTTACCAAGTTTTTTACATTATTCTGTTTGAGTATTTGTGACTATTAGTAACTCTTCCTTAATGAGTCCAGTTTGTGGGTGTGTTTAGAGATATTTAAATGAGCTTATTTGTGGCAGTTTGGGTATGTCCATTATATTGTCGTTATTATTGTTCTTACTATTAAATGCTGTTTTCCTTAGTGACAGATGTTTGAACTCACAAATCTCCAGTAAATTGTTAGAGGCAGCAGTTACTTTTATCCACATCTTGTAATCTTACAGAAAGATGTACTCTGTGAAATCATTTCTTCTCATTACTTTGATGTATTACATTTATTGATTAAAACCTGTACCTGCCATTTCATTATCATTGTCTATCCTTTTGAAATTTTGAAACTGCATTGTCCTTGTCTTTTGTGTTCCCCAATTTTCTAAGATTGGTCTAAAAATAACAATGGTTTAGAGAGTTGGGGGTTTCTTATTAACTTTGTAAGGACTTTGTTATTTACTGATGGACAAAAAAGTATTGTGTTAAATTCACCTTAGTATCCTTTTTACTTGGGCATGTATTTGTGACATTTCTCTGGTGGAAGCCTATGTAGAGGTGAGATTGATAGTCTTCTATCTTATCTTTCTGTTTATTGATTTTTTTGGTTTTAACACATTCAAATGGCTTCAGCCTTACTGTGAAGCCTGTCCTCTTCTTACTTCCTAATTTTTTCTCTACTAAAAATAAATACAACTTTGCAAACTATTAGCAAGTATTCTTCCTTGCTGGCTGTGGCACACAACATCTTAAGTTGTGCTGATTTTTTTGGTAAGGCTCCAGGTGTTTTTGAAGCCTAGCTAGGAATTTCAGAGGTTGGATTGCTTGTTCATCCAGGCTCTGTTCTTTGGGGGTTTTTTCCTGCTTTAACCAACCTATGGCAGGTTTCCTATGGAGATGGCTCTTGGTCATAGGAGTGCACGTGGTTATTCAACTGTTAACACAAAGGATGTATTGGAAAACGTTCAGGATAAGTCAGGATAAATGAGGGACAACTGAAAATTTCAATGTCTTTCAGCTGGTGTAAATTGTGCTGCCACACAGAGGACAAAAACTTACTGATTTACTCCAGTGTTTTACCACAGGGGCTAAGGACTGGTGGTTATTAATAACGCAGAAATGTTTTACCTCTTGTAGGGACTATGCTGGTTACAGTTTAGTACTGTCTCTGCTATGTGTGTAGTTAACTGTTGTAGGTGATACAGGATTACACAACGGTGAGTTTTGTATTTATGGCAGCAGCAGGCATTTTGATCATTGTCAGAATTACATTTTTATATATTACAACAACAGAGCCATTGCCAAAATGCTCCACCAAATGAAAATCCTTTAGGATCTGAAGTGACATTGTGATGAAGAGTAATGCAGATAATTTATGAAGAGAGTAATGTTTATGTAGTTTTAGTTGTAGCAAAAATAGTTTATAATACAACATAAAATGGGATTTCAGTATTGACATTAATTTATATGTAAAAGTATATATAAAAATATATAGCAAACCTTTGCTTATGAATTTCGAAGTTCTTGGCAATGGCAAGAGGTCCACCAGTGGTATAGGTGAGGGCAGTCTAGACAAGTGAAATGAATTCTCTAATATAACAGCGTAAGTTATTGACCAAAACAAAGAGAGTAACCTGAGATACTTGAGATATCACACATGATGTAAGCAGGGATTAGTCATACCAGAAGACATATGTTAATATGGAAAATACATTAAATATTAGAGGATATTTGATAAAATCTGGAATTTGGAGCTCAGATTTGTTTATGTTGTCATCTGTCATGTAGAGCCTTAGTCTGGTTTTCATTTACAATGTCTCATCGCCAGTGGTGTAATTGAAGGATGAGAACATTGTACTTCAGTCTTCCCTGTGAGAGCATCTGCAGCTGCGTCTTTAAATGGTGTATATGTTCTGTTAAGGTAGCAAAATTACAAATTATTAAGTATGTTTGAAATTAATCAAATCGGCTTTTTAGGCGGTGGGAGAATTGTGAACTAATACTAGAATATTCGATGGCCTGTCTGCAGACTGAACTGTGGTGTGCAAAAGTTATTTGTAGATTGTAGTAAGGTTCCATCCCCTTCGTTGCTGAAAGGCATTTAAAGACTGGGCCACCCCATATAAGCTAGTGAAGGATCCCAGTCCTTATCTATCAGGAGTTCAGATGTATGGTGGAGCTCATCATATTAGCAAAAAACCCACACAAATTTGATTTTTTCTAAGCTCCTTATAGTAGTCTGTACTGTGTACTAAACATGTCTTTAAACACATGTAAGGAGAGAACAGAATGGCCTTTGTAAAAAAAAATCTGTGTGTATGTGGGTTGTGTTATCTAATGAATTTTTCATGGTGGGTTTCGTAAGGTCATGTGTGATTGTCCTCCTTGAATTTTCCTAGCCTGGCAATTATAAACACAGAAACTTTGCTCCCCCTAATAGCTTACCTTAGTGGAGAATGTAAAGAATTGGCCCCTGACATGCTAATAAATCTGTGACACATTTGGGAACAGAGAGTGAGGTTCAGAATTGCTTAAATTGCAGAGGAGCAGATGGGAAACAGACAGCTTGGACCCGTGAATTTGGTGGAGAGCAATTGTATGGGCTCAGTCAGTTTCCCAATTGATGTGACATCAATTTCAGTAATTTCACTGCTCTTCTGCCTAGTTTATTTGGGGTTGATGGGCAGGAGAATGAATTTTCTGCCATCCTTCACTTAGGATATTTCTTCTTTTTGTGTTGTATGTCTTGTTTTGATTTAATTTTGGTATGTGGGGTCACACTAGGCAGTATTCTCTGAATGCCTCAGGGAAGAGTATGTTAACAGTGTAAAATACTGTAGATTCTGGTGGGTTTTGATAATAACCTTAACTTTCCTAATTTTTGCTTCATGCATTTTATGGAGTAATATGAAATTGGAAAAATCTAAGAATACAAAGTAAGAGTAAATGTAGGGTGATGAAAGTTTTTCACGTGTTTTAAGTAAAATGTTTGTCTTTCTGGAATCCATGAGCAAAATGCTTTGCTGTGTGACTCACTGACAGAAAGATCATGCCTTGGTCTTGCTCTGGGCCTTTTCCTATTAAATAAATCTATTTCTTGGTATACAAGAAGTGTTCTGCTAATATTTAATTGACTCATTTTCTTTGGACCCGTTTCTGCAACTTACTGCACAACTAATGCACATGGCTAGTTTTTATGTCAGTAGATGTTTGTGCTTGTCTGTTTCTTGTGTGAGAGGTTCTAGGCTGGCTGAAACACTCTGCAGGCTTTTCTTTTCTTCTGCTCTTCCCTGATGCTGTATTTCAAAGCAGAAGCGGGAAGAGCTGATCTGTGTCCTACCATCGTATTTGCTAATGTGTAGCATGAGTGATGGAAATGAACCACTGGATGCTGATTTCATACCGGTGTTTAGAAGATGGCATGTGGTGTCTGCTGTGAAGAGGAGGACGTGGGAAAGGCTTTATTGCCACTCTTATCAATACTTTTCACATTCTGTCTTTCACTGCAGCTTATCAGTACATCAACCCTAGGCCTTCCAGTGCCATCAGAGTAGCTGAACAGCTGGTTTTGCTGTCTGACACGAACGTGTTTTACCATCAACCTCACTGCACAGCAACTGCAATGTGCTTATAATCTTTCCCCTGTATTCTGTGCCGCATATTTCTGTGTCCCTGGTGTACTGCCACAGGCGCATTATTGACAGCTGCAGAGCTGCTGCTGGACAAAACCTGTTAGCATCACCACTGAAGTAATTATTGCCTTGGAGCAAGTTCTGTTAAGTAGATAAAATACTTCTGTTCTGTGGAAGGAACGTGGAAGAACAGAAAAATACAGGGGAGGTCCACTTGCTTTGTCTGTTGACATTTCACTGCTTCAAGCCTTCTGAGCACATCTGTAGTGTGAGAGAAACTCCTCAGGAGGACAGCACCGGGGTTTTGTTTGCGTGCTCCGAAGGCGAATTGCCAGGGGATGTCTGGGGAGGCCTGTGCTGTGCCGGTGGGAGGGATTGCTCGCTGGGAAGGAAGATAATTGCCTCTGAAAGCGTAGCTGAACACCCAACTGTTGCTGAGGCTGGGATGGCGATCGCCCTGCAGATGCAGCTCCCGGGCACTAATGTACGTGACAGCTCCGCCCTGCTTGAGGCTGCTCGGCATCTGGCGAGCCGAGCTCTGCCGGGGTGGAGCCTTTTTTACCCCCCTTCCTTTTAATAGCCTCTGGCTCCAGTTGGTTCAGACAAAGACATGAAAATACCGTGAATGTGTTTCTGCATCCCAAAAGTAAAAGATAATCCTAAAATCATTCTCAAAAGTTCATTGTTTCAACCAGTCCAGTTATGCTTGGTCCATGTGTTTCATCTACAACAATCAAATCTGCAGGAACGTGAGTCCCAGGTGCAGCTTTTTTGCAGGCAGCTTATTGAGTCTATATCCAGCGTTATCATGGTAGAGCCGAGTGTATCCATGCCTGCTTTATGTGAGTGCCTCCTAGCAGGTGCAAAGGGGTTAGATCACACGGGATATGGAACTGTGCTGGCAGTGTTGAGATCGACACAAAGCACAGCACTGCCAACCTCATCTGTGTCAGAGAGGAGGCAAAGGAGCCCATGGTGCTGTCTGGTTTGTTGTTTTTTTTTTGGAAACAGCACTGAGGGGATGTGTATGAAGAGAACTCAGAGCCAGGCTGTGCATGATTAAGTTCTGAAACTTCCTGCTGGGATGTTTTGGATGCCAGACAAGTTTTTTAAAGGGAGTGAGGGTTGGGGGCTAAAACTAGGTCTGGGTGGATCATGGATGTACAAAATCTCCAGTGTCTCCAGTGGCCCACTTGTGAATCATGTAGGCTTTCACAGACATTTTGCGTTCAGCAATCATAAAATACTTTTTGTGGCGTCTATTAGGATTATGACGCTTATACAAAATTCTGTTGGTTTGCCCTTCCCTGTTTGTATTGTAAAGAAGGCATTTCTGCCAGGGACCAGGGCCCTGGGCTTTGATCTCTTGTTCTGACCCAAAACAGCCATGAATTCTACTGTTTTCTGACTACCTGCATGAGGTAATAGAGCCACTGAATTCTGTCTTTGCATTTGACTTGCAAAGGCAGCCTAAATTACGTGGGCAAGTCAGCTGCTGCAGAAGTATGCCTTTTATTTCCTGAGTTTTTCCCATTTAAATAGTTCCTTCGTGTTCTGAGCTGAGGTTTCAGCTAAAACTAAACATGCACTGAACAAGTGGTTGAAGAGCCACCAGTAGTTTCAGATTACAGGATGGAGCCATGGAAAAGAAAAAGAAAACCGTTTAGAGACCAGCTCAGACTGATGCACCTTTGTTTCAGTGCTAATTTTTTCTTTACATCTCCAGATTTAAAACATGCATTCCCTTATATCATCCTTGTAAAAGCAGGTATCCAGTTTGCAGAGTGAATGTGGATATAACCAAGTAAAGCTGTAGAATAGAGTAAATATGAGGTACACAACTGAGGATGAAGTTTTCATCCCCAGTGAAGTGAGTGTGCTGGCAAGAGAATCTGGACTTTCAGAACTCTGATGTTTCCCATAGTATTTTAAGGAATCTGCTAAAGGAAACCTAGGGACCAAGATTCTGGCCAAGAGAAAAGTTCTCACTGGATTTGATTACTGCTTGTGGGCTCTACATCTTTGAAACCCCTCACCTTAAAGGCAGCTTCCTGTAAGTACAGGTCTGTGCTTCTGGAAATCTCCCTTGGACAGGATCTCTGGGATGTATCCTAATTTTTATTTTCTTTCTTTAATGCCTTTCACAACCATTAAATGATGCCCTCCCTGCAGACCAAATAGTTTAATGCTGGGTTCTCTGCCTTTCTCACAGAGATTAAGATAAAGACAGTCCAGTGTGTTTGTTATGTCTCTATATCCGAGATCAAGTGCTTCCTAATAACTTAATCCAGAGTTCTGCAGTCTTTTTCAACGAAGTGCTGGTGTTGCTGAAGGTGAAATCAGCAGTTGTAGGGACACAGTTCTTTGTGAAATGAAACTAAAAAATCAGTGGTTGAGGTGTACCTAAAATTGTGTTGCTTTTCCATCTGCTTCTTCTGTCCTCTTCCTTTTCCTCCCCACATCAGTTTCTACTCAAATGTGGTTGTTGTCGTATCCCTAATGATAAGCTATTTTATCAGCTAAACTGCAGCCAGCCCAAAAGGAGATGATCCTGAAAGGACAGCTGACACTGAAGTGGTGCAGCCAGTGCTGTATTGGAAGCAGTGTGATGCCATTTTGTGTGAGGGAGGATGAGCTGGAAGGCAGGATGTTTTGCAGTGCTTCACATTTTCACTTGCAGCTCTTCCAAGTGTGGGGCTGGGGTGGGGCTGAAGGCGTAGTTTGCTCTCTCTGTGTTCTGTGTGCCTTCTCCAGCCCGCAGTAGTTCCTGTGCTGCTTTGGAGTGTGTGGCTGTAGCTGGAGCACTGAGTAGCAAAGCACTCAGAGCCGTGCTCTCTGCTCCTATCATCATGCGTTTTCTGCTTGGTGTGCTAATACTTACTAATAGATAACATTATTTGGCTTGAATACCCTTGTCCCTGTTGGAATTGGGTGTGTATGTGTGTGTTGAGTGCACCAGTGAGTTAATTCACTTTAGTGACCAAACTGAAATACAAACAAAAGCTGTCTTGGACCAAAAGCAAAATCAGATCAACAGCCTTTTATGAATCCTTAGCCTACTCTGCAACTACCTCTTGGAAAGCTGTGCTCAGGCCAGAGAAAGCCAAGGGCCAGAAAAAAACCAGGGCTATGACTGGTCAAGAGTGAGTTGTACTGGCAGAGCAGTATTAGGAAGATTAGCCACCATCTGTTCACCCAAATCCTGCACCTGGCTCTAGACTGTGCCGCTGTTCGTCAAGCAGTGATCTTACTCAAAATATTAAAGAACTGCAGGGTTAAATAACAAAGCTCTACAGTCTCCCAAATGTTCTGGTTTCCTTTCAGTTTTGTAGTAGTCCATGTGAAATAATTGCATGTGGTGCTGTGAAATGTTCTTATCATTTATGTGGATTTAATACAAAATTAGAGAGCCCATAGGTCATGACTTAGCAAAACTGCTTTCCTTTTAGTTTTTGCACTTCTCTTCCTGACTTCTTACTGATCTTTGTGTCAAGCAGCACACAGTGTACCATGGTTGACAATACGTTTTTCTTAGATAATTCTTTTCGTGAAAGAAAACACCTGGAATATGAATTTCTGTGAGTCATTCTTGGTAGTTGTAGTCACGGTTAAGTCCTCCTGGCTTCTCTGATTCCTGCTTAGCATAGAGCTGCTCCTGTTCTTTGCCCTTGCAGTGGAGTGGTAGAGCAGTCTGTGGTACTGACCCGGTGGTGGGTGATATTAGCTTTTATTCATAGTGAAACCTGTGAAATCCCACTTGGAAAAAGGGACTTTGGGAGGAGAGGGGGTGCAACAGTTGTCAGTGAGCCCTGTTCCCCTTCAGCAGCTCCGGGCAGAGACTGAAGGGTGGGGTAGAGTCATGTCCCAGACGTGAAAATACAATCTCATACTGCAAAAGCTTTGCATGAATAAAAAATTCCAAGAGTAGCCTAAACATTATAATTTCCCGAATGTTCCTTTAGCATAAGGTTCATAATATTTTAATGGAATATGTGTTCACAAGAAGAAAAAGTCTGTCACCACATCTATCTAAATCGCCTTGGGAGATACCAGCTCTTTTCCACTAGCCACGTTTCTTTGGTCATTTTCATAGGGTGCTTTCCTGTGCTCACATCTATTAAAAATACGTAAAACGCCATGTGACCAGTGATGCTCCCTTTTCAAACAGCGTGCACGTAATGATTGCTGGGTTCTTTTCTGTTAGGACTTGGTACTCCAGCTTCTCATTTACTGCAGAGGAAAAATTGAAGTTGCTTCTGATGGCCTGGCCATGGGCTTTGTGGGTTCTAAGAGGTGCATGTTAATGTGTCAGTGCTGTCCTGCCAGTTGCACCTGCAGCTCTTTAGCCCACGGTTGATTGTTTCCCTGGAATTACAGTAGGGAAAGGCTGGCTGTTGGGTGATCACAGGGCTGTGGCTGACCATGTTCCTGGCTCAGGGACAGGCAGGTGTCACCCTCAGCAAACAGATGGACGGGGTGCAGGCAGCCTGCAGAGCACGTGTGCTGCAGGGCTGGGAGTTAAGGTCAGAATTTCCCAGACAAGAATGTCTGAATTGCCGTGCCCTACTTATCCAACTGTGAGCTGGATTAATGAAAGGGAAAGTTTAGACAGAGAAGTACTTTGGGTACATTTAATGGGAGAAGAGACGTTTTCTTTTGTATCTGTACAGGTGGTCCTTTTGAAGCAAGCCAAAATAAGCTTCCTCACCTGGGTAACGGCCTGAATAGGTTGGCAGGGTGTGAATCCATTTCCAACAAGTGTAAGGAAAAGTGTAACAGTTTGCCAGTGCACAGCCTTTCATTAATTTTTTTCTTAGCAAGTTTTTTCTTTGACCTTTGAGTCAGGCTGAGGCCTAATTTTTTTTTTTTTCTTTAACCGTAGGCAGTTCTAAAGTAGCAAACTATTAATAGAGAAATATTGGTTTAGAAGAACACTAATGCACAGGGGATTCTAGAGCAAACGAGGCAATGCTGTCAATGGTTCAGATTGTTCTTAATTACAATAATGGCATTATAGGAGCTGCAGTTGCTGTCGGGCACAAAAGAAGATAATGATAATGTCAGAGTGCTCAGAGTAAATGCAGTATAATGTATTGCAGAGCTGAATTCAAAAGATGATATGCCTAACTTGTCGTCAGAGTGCATGAAGAAGAAGAATGGTAAAAGGTCAGAACACTTTTTGTTGTAACTGTGTAGTTCAGGGGTTTGGATTTTGTGGTTTGTTTGGGATTTTTTGTGGCCTATGCTTTCAGGCTTAAGAAGAAATGTCAGGTCTCATGTGTTTAAATGATAAGTATTAATTTTATTAGAAGGTGCGGTCACATCTGTCCTACGCACTTGGAATAAAGAACATCACTCTTGCTTTGAGAAGGAGAGGAAATATCTATTGGCTCAACACGTTTGATATTGATCCTGTCAGAACAAAGGACCATGAATATGGTAGATTTGGCCCCGAGTCAGAATTTGCCCCAGCAGCTTCTGGAAGTATGTCCAGACCTATTTGATTCATGTCATCCCTATTTTATAATGAGACTAAAAAAAATTCAACTCTGAATTTAGGCATGTTTGAAAGCTGGATTTGGATTTTATGGCTGGAGGCCAAATCTGAACTGCAGCATTTTTGAACATTTTTATGCTGTGCACTCAAATTCATTACTGCAGAAGAAGAGAGTTTAGTGCTTCACTGCAAAGTAAAACATGCAGCAGAGCAGCTCATGGGCTCGCATTCTTGTCACTGCTTTGTTATAATTGTCAGTCATACATAAGAACACATAATAAACTGGAAAGTAATGGTGGTATTCCTCATTATACCACGAGTGTTCAAAGTGACTTAATATCTTGCATAACTCGTAAAACCTTACTGCAGTGGTGAGTTGAATTGGAAAAAAAATAATCAGCGTCCAGTTGATTTGCAGCTTTATTATTTTGTTCATTTTTAACTGGCTTGAAATAGTTACCCACAAATAAATCCTCTTTAACTGATTTCAAACAGTTACTCCCAAATGAAACGATTTATATAGAATCCGAATAAGTATTTTTTAGTTGCTGTCTCATACGCAAAATGCCAGCACGTAAACACAATTTTTCCTAAGCAGACCTCCGGGTGCAGGTGCTCTGTAGGGCACAAGGTGGCTCCAGCTCACGAGGAAAGCTGGCGTGAGCAGCCCGAGTGCCAGCAATGAGTTCAGAGGAATCAGCTACTGCTGTGTCAGAATGGAGCTCAGCAGTTCTGTGTGCACGTCTGGTATTCTGAAAATGGGCTGAATCTTAATGGCCTTTAGAAGAAAACCGTGGCTAGCCTAAGAGTCAGTCTAGTACATTTAGATTGCATTTTGGGTCTTGTATTTCATTTCTGAAGGAGTTACCCCAGTGGATTTTATCAGACATTCTGCTTTTGCCTGAGTAAAAGGTTACAAGTCTGTGCAGAACAGCATTCCCAGGGTAAGCTGTGGAAATAAACAAGAGTTGGTGTGTACAGTGAGAACACAAATGTAAAGTAAGCTAGGCAGAAGATAGGACAGAGGTTGAAAGCTTTATTGGGAAAGAGTTTGGGTTTTTTGGTTTGGTTTTGGTTTGTTGTTTTTTTTTTGGAAACAGGTCATTAAAATGAGAGAACAGAAAACCCTGTATTATAAACAATCAGAAATGCTTTGTTTCTGTTGTTGGTCTTGCACCCTGTAAAACAGCATTTTGGTTTCAGAGCCTCTTAGAAGCGAATTGCTTGTCCATTTCTATTTCCAACATAATATTAGCTGCTAATAGTTTGCCCTTACACAGAGCATCTTCATCTGACTGAAACACCTGAGAATTTTAAGGTGAGATCAGAAAAGGAAAAATGTTTGTTCTCCCTGCACCATCTGCTTGGGGCAACTGAGGCAGAAAAGGTGAATTGATTGACTCATGTGATCTTCTGCAGGCAGAGAAGTGGAAGGGAGCTGTGGTCTCCTCATTTCTGTGTTTAGTCTTGCTCCATTAGACAGCTTTGTGCCATTCACAGTTTTTGTTGGTTTGTAAGTCTCTGATGCATGTCTTGATACAGTTTAGATTTTTATATGAAACAACTTTTAATTGGTTGGATTTGTTTGGGTTTCAGTTGTTTTTGTTTTTTTTTTTGGTATGTGAACTAGGTAGATGTTTCCTGGGGTTTGAATTTTTAAATATACTTTATGTACAGTATCAGCAGGCATTATATTAAATAAATATATGAAGAAATAGCATTTCTTAATGTGATCTTTGCCTCTATCCCAAAGAAGGAAGGTTTGGTTAAGAGGTTAAAATGTTTTGCCTGATATAACAGTCTTTCTCAAAGTAATGTCAGGTGTTAAATTTATAAATCTAAATTTGCTGTATTATTTATTTTAAAAGTCTTGAAGTATATAGTTTTCTTCTCTAACATCTACTGTTAAATACAGTGAAATAGATTGGGTACCAGACCTACATAGACTTAATGTTAAAACACTGCAAAGCACCATTTTTACTTAGTAAATTCTTTGTATTTTCATTTTTACAAATGAATGTTATCAAAAGTTAGCTGCAGGCATGATTCTAATTAGTAGCTCCCCATATTAGATCTAATCCCTTTGTTCTTCATTCAGACAGAACGCCCATTAGGGTCAAAGAAAGTTTTGACTGAATAAGGAATACAACAACTGGCTGTAGTTTTAGTACATATAGGGCCAGATTGTGGGTCAGGGCCAGCTTGAAGTGTACAGCTCCAGTGATTCCACGTCTTGTGCATAATAGGCAGATCCTTCACACTGTTTTGATGGTACTTTATTAACACGTCAAATACAGAAGAAAAAACCTGAGAGTTTTATGGCTGCTCAGAATCTTATTAGCATGTCTTGGTGTTTTGTGTTTCTGAACTGAAATTATGCAAATATGTCTTCAAAAATATTTCCCTGTTTTCACAAGACAGCAAAGAAAATAGAAGTAATCAAAAATTGGTATTAAATACTCAAATAGTTCAGCTAATTAATAAATCTGCCATTGCGGAATAGAAGGTCTGTGGGCTGGAGCTGGCTCTTAACTTAATGTTAACTTACATTTAATTAGCCAGACCAGATGGAAGCTGGCTAAGCTTCGCATGAAGGCTTGTGGGAGAAAGAAATAATCTTCCATTTTGTCAAAGGAACTAATACCACAGATTAAAGGTCAGTGTTCTTTTCAGAATTTAAAGAGTGGATGCACAGTGGCTGACAGCAAGAAACAGCAAGGGCACTAACAAATTAGCTTAACCCCTGGATGACTAGTGTACCAGCTCTGCTTCATTTGCTTCCCTGGTTCAAACCATCGGTGTCCAGTTTCACTAATAAATATCTCATCCCAGGGAGGTAAGAATGTCTGTAAATTTTATTCTTTTGTCAGGGAAGTAGAGTTGTATGTGGGCAGTTAGCGTGGATAGAGAGATGAAGTTCTGGGAAATGTTTTCTTACTCAGCAGAGTAAAACTTCATGCTGTTCAGATGCTAAGCACTTGGGATCAGTCTGATAAACCACTTAATTCCCTTCTTAACAATAAGCAGGCAAGGAGAGAAGTCAAGGAGACAAGTCAAGAAACCATTATGTGCTCAAAGAGATGCATACATGATCATGTCAGAGTACAGCAGAGCTTAAGGACTAAATCAGGCACATTCTCTGTTAAGGCTTGGAACTGTAGTGGAAAGAGGGAATGGATCTGTCAGACTGAACCTTAAGTAAAGCTGCAAGAAATTGCACATCTTTAAAAGTGAGGAAATGAAAGTCTGTTAAAAAAACAAGGAAGAAAGAAATTGCTAATTGTTTGAACATTTAACCAGTGTTTGGGGATACATCCCAGGGGCTTCAGCAAGGTAGGAAAGAGTTCTTTCTGAGGTGGAGGATAGTAACACACATACCAAGAAATTAATACAAACTAAGTGTTGCTATGAAACATCACATAATTATGCAGAAAATAAGGTACCCTCAGCAGTAAGTAATAATTATTATGACTTTGGTCTGCCATCTTTATACATCTTATTTGTAGTGGAAATACCTGTGCACAGTCGAGCTTGGGAAAGGAAGCTGGGAAATAAGCACCTGCTGTTTGAGTCAGGTTTATGTCAGTGTTCATGTACAGCAGTAGGGAATTAAATATCTGTTGGACTTTCCCAGCTGGAATGCAGGCACCCGTAGAGCTGGTAGGTCTCTTTTGAACACCCAAATACACAGTGGATCTAGGTGCTTAATTCCACAGCCATGGCCACTTAAGTTCCCACAGTGTTTAATCCCCTGGCAGTCACAATGCATTTTGAAACATTTTAAACAAGCCGTTCAAAACATCCTGGAGCTTGCTTCTACATTTTGTAAACTTTTTTACCACTAGACCCTCTTGTTTAGTTTGTTGCATGTGAACTTTCCCTTAGTGACCACTGCCCATTTGGTGGTTGTATCACTTAAGTGAAATCATTGGGATGAGATTGGGTCAGTTCTTGTAGAGTGGAGTATTTTGCAGATCTCAGTTAATAAATTGTGCTTGCTGACAGTCCCAGGAGAGAGGGCTAAGGACCTGAATGAACATGAAAACTATGGAACTGTGCAACCTATTTATGATTGCCTTGTGTAGATGGAGATTTGATATGCTGAGGTGAGAAAATCTGTGCTGCTCTTTACTGTAGCTTTTTTAGAGTGTAGATAAACACAAGATTCCAGCACCACACTCTGCAAGGTGCACAGATTAAAAAAATTATTTTTAATGTGGAAAGCTCTTCTACCATGTCAGCTGAACTGGAGATTTGGAATCCCACTGAGTACTTTGAAAGCTGCATGCACATGTATTTATGTTGATGCTTTCATCTCTTTTCTCATTTTTAAATAATTGCATCCTGGGGATGGAAGAAGAATTATTTTACTAGTCACTGTTTACTAGACCACATTTATCTACAGTTACCAACTGGTGGTGATTGAGATACCACAGTTATTTTCCATTCTGAGTTACTGACATATTTCAGATACCACTTGGGGACAAAATATTTGAAGGGAATGGTAAATTTTAAAACCATGGTAGCTACAAATGACAGAATTAGCATTTACTTATCAAGTAGCTCATTTCAGGTGCTATAAAACCAGAGAAGTGTAGGAGTAGGTAGTGCACTTTTGGGGGAGGTGTAGGTAGTATGGAAATACTTTATTTGCTTTCCTTGTCAGGTAAAACTTAACAGTGCACATCTAAACTCAGCTCGTGTTCTCTGAGAAATGCCCATATAGTACAGCCCAGTAGGATTTGTCCCAACAAGTACATTGGGAGAGAACCTTTCTGAGCAAAGTTATTCATGTACCTTTGGTAAGTGTGTCAGACATCTTCAGGTGGGGATCACACTCAGTTTTGTAAGGGCACGAGTACAAATTCTACTTTCATTAAACTCAAAAAACACTGTTGAAATCAGAAGAGTTTGGGAGCTGCCCTTTTCAGGGAAGTACTGTGCAGTATGAAACTTGCCAAAAACTAATGGATTGTTTGCAGGAAATTGGAAGTTAAAGTGCATGAGTCAGTCTACTTCAAGGCTGAACAGTTTCCACTGAACTTAAATAATGAATGCCAAAACCTAGAGACAGTACAAGCAACTGCAGCAGTTTTCTTCAGTTGTTACATCCAGGCACTGTAAGGGATTTTATGTTTAGCAGAGTCCTCCTTGTCTTTTAGTTCATCAGGCTTTAAAAGTGTTACATATATTGTTGTTACTGACATGGAAACCTTTGCCCAAGAAGCAGCAACCTAAGAGTTTTTATTTTTGCTTCAAAGCAGTTACTGCAGAGCATGGACTAGAATGTGCAGTTTCAGGGATTTCATCTGCAGCAACTACCTGCTTTTGTAATGACAACTGCCAGAAAAGGAGAGGATCGTTTTTTTTCCTCAGAAGTGATACATGTTAGCTTCACACTTCTCAAAATACTCAGGCCGTTTACTTCCGGGTGTGTACAAGAATTTCAATATACTTAATGAAATACGTCAAACATTAGATAAGAGACAGAATCATTCTCAGTGATTTTGATTTGTGGCAGATCTTATGCCTGGAGCTTATTTGTGCAATAGACTACTTTTTACCAGGATGCTAAAGGAATCTAACTCTTTGTAGGAGTGCAGGAAAGGAATGAGGTGTTTGTGTATATGCATGTGGCTTAGATTTCTTTAATCTGAATTAGTTTTTGATGTCTGTGCAGGTAGAGAGTAATTGAGGGTATGCACAGCTGAGTCGATTCTTTGTCCTGTTCTGTGCTCCTGTTCTCCAGTTCTCTCCATAGTTGAACCTTCTGGGCATTTCTGAGCTGGAGAATCACTGAGTGCACCAGAGCTTTGGGACTTTGAGTCTCATCCTCATGAGAGATGCTCCAGGTCACTCAGCACCTTTGTGGCCCTTCACTGGGCTCTTTGCAGTAACTCCATGCGTCTCTTGCACCGGAGAGCCCAGAACTGGGCACAGCACTCTGGGTGTGGAAGTGCAGGTGCAGAGCTCTCCCATGTCATAGTTTTACACCAGGCTGAGCATCCGTGCAGCTCTTCAGCTGTGGTGTGGACAAGAGTATGGATGTTTGGTTTTAAGAAAGTTTAAGTATTTTCGTATATGAAATTCATATGAAGTTGGCCAAATGCTTCTTGGTCAGATTTAGTTTGAGTAAGCTTAACATTATTCAGAAAAGCAATGAACCACTTTTTCAAATAGAGAACAGTACTGAATCAGGAGGAAAAATAATTTTGGTTTTGTTTTCTTTTTTTATCACTTTTCAATTAAATGGAAACATGACTGAGGTTTCCAAAGGCAACTGTAGACTTTTGTTGTGCTGAGTCAAGATAACATTCTGTTACCAAGTATAGAAAGGTACCCACCTACAGGTGCCTCACAAATAATGGCTACAGACTTAGCTGTGTTAATTTGCATGCATTCCTTTTACCCCTCAGTTTTAATCTGAAGCTCTTTCCTGGCATAATTTTCCATAAGGCCATGGGAACACTTGGCACAAGAGATGATGATCATGTGGGAGTGAGAACGATCAACAAGTGTGAGAACAAGGTGCAATCGCCCCTTTCAAAAGCAGTGGCCATGGCACAGGTTCCCGTGTTAGCTTGGAAAATTTAATTATTGTGTGCCTCAGTTTCCAGATGTGTGAAGTGGAGCGGTGATGTGGATTAAATTTGGAAGAACCTTTGAGCTTTCTCGATGAAAAATGTTAAGGGTTATTAAGTGTGAATGTGGTGAAAGGCTTAGCAGACAGGTGTGGCTTAAAGAAATGGTTTGAAATCCAGTAATTTAGTTCTAGGTTTAATTGAAAGTTGTAATCCCAGCAATTGGTGCCAGTGTCTTCTAGGATTTAAATCCAATGCACTGGAGCGTGTAATTTAAGGCTTTGCAGAACAGTATTAGGGCTTATATGTTTATCACTCAGCACGTGTTAGCATTATTCCTGTGGAATGCTCTTAATTAAAATCCAGGAGCTGCTTACAGTGCATTTGATGCTCACTATCATGAGCACTCTGTCGAGTTAGCATGAAAATAAATTTAAAGCAATGACTTTTCTCAGAGCTACAGTATAATTGGCAGACGCTTTTGTAACTGCTGTTGTCATTAACGTACGGGAGGTTTCGGCAGCAGATTCCTTGTTGATCAAATGACTTCTGTTTTCATTTTTCAGATCCTAATATTAGCTTAAGTAGGAGAAAAGGGACTTGCAGTTGGTACAGCAGAAAACAGGGTGCTTTTGCAGCAAAATAGCCATTAGGGCATGCCTAGTTTACACACTGTACTCTAACATCTCATACTTCAAAGCTAGATTTGTTTTGGAAGAGTTACACCCAGAAAATCTCTTGATAAATGGGTGAAATCTGTTGCTCTGTTTTTGAAGGGGGGGAACACACACCAAAATAAGTGTTTTGTAACATACTATGGCTTCTTTTTGAAATTTTGCATTTTTTGGGGGGCCTGGTGCTCGGTGGATAGGGTTAATTGTTTCAGTGTGAGCAACCAAAGTTTTAAACATGAGTTCTAACTTTTTGACCCCATTAATCATAAAACTGCCTGACCTATCTTGCTTACTGTAACATTGCTTTTTTTTTCAATTGATGAGTCATGAGCATGTATTAAAAATGATTTCTTTAAAATAATTTTTAAAAAGTCCTTCTTGCATCTTAAAATGATTTTGTAAGCTAAGAATTCGGCATATGTATGTCAGTACATACCGCAGTGGGCTTATGATATAATAGCTTCAATGAAAATTAGATCTAAATTAGAGTAGACTTTGAAAAAGGGTTGCGGGCACATGTTTTTGGGAGTGGCTGGAAGAACTTACTGTAGGGAAAGGTTCAGCCCTGTGTGTGCTCTACCTAGAAACCAGATAGGGTGATGTTTCTAGTTAAAGCAAGATGCAGAATTTAAAGCAAGGAACCACTGAATATGAGAATTAATTTTTGTGTTTACACAAAAAGAAAAAATCCAACTATGCTCTAATTAATTTTCTTTGCTTTCCTTTCCAAAAATATTTTTAGAAATTAAATAAAAAGCATTGAAGTATTTCAACAACCAGTTGGTTGTGGGTTTTTTGGTTTTATTTTGGATGATTTTATTGTTTTGTTTTGTTTTCTTTTTTATAATGCCATTAAAACTTCTTTGGAGGATAACAACCCTCTTGAGGACCAAAGCCCTGCCCTGTTACAGCCAGCGCTTACGGGGTTTTTTAACCCGCTCTGTGAACAGAAATCACAGAATTGAGAGATCACGGAGCTGAGCAAAAACTGAACAAAGACCCGTGACAAAATCTAATTCTTTCTGTTGCTCAGTTGAAAAACAAGTGTGTTCTGAAGTCTGTAGCCTTTTAGAAGAGTAAGAATATTTAACTCCTGTATGTCTGTGGAGCTGTTGTGCTGTAAGCCATGAGCTTGCTGCCGTTCTGTATCCCAGAGCGCCTTGCGGAGCTGAGGTGAATCCTGGCACTGCTCCCCTGGGCTGCGATTCCCCTGGCACTGGGTGGGTGGGGAAACTGAGGCACAGACCCTTGCTCTGGCTTCTGGAGCACAGAGCACAGCCAGCTCCAGTGCTTCCTTTGCTCTTTGGACTTTCAGGATCGCTGTTTTCTCCCTACTGGCTTGCCCTCTTCCGGGTTATTTTGTTCCTACGCTGCTTTAACATTTTTCTTCCAGAGACCAGCCACTTGTTAATTTACCTACAGATAAGAAATTCTGTGTACAATTAGCAAAAGCCTTGTTTAGTCGCATTCACCCTTGTCCCTCCCCCCTATTTTCCTCTAATTCCTGGTGACCCTTCTTTGACTTTTATTACCTTTTAAGAAGTGGTAGAATCAGGCCATTAAGTTGAAGTGAATTATGAAATACTTAACCCTCTTGTCTCCCCTCTGAAACGCCAACCCCACACAGTTACACACAGAGGGGGTTTTTTTGTTGAAAAATTTGACGTCTGAGTGTTTGTCTGTAGCCTGGATTGCGACTTACATAAGCTACAGAAAGGATAAAACCAGAAACTGAATTTTCTCCCTGTCTGAATCCCTCATGTCTCCAGGACCTCTACCATTTTAAAAATGAATTTGGGGGAAAAAAAATACACTGCGGGGTTCCACACTTTATTCAAGGAGTTAAAAGTCTGGAGCTGTGCTTGATGAGCCAGATGGTCTTCAACAGTAACATTGTTCATATTGTTTAGATTATCCTGTTGCAAGTACAGTGCCTCGTTTACCTTTTATGGAAGAAAGTGTGGAAAATTGACCACAGATGTAAGTAACCAAGAATGATGGCTGAGGCAATTCTTACCAGGCCTCCCTCTCTAACACGCCTGATCCTGCAGATAAAAATAAATAGAGAAATGTGAGGCAGCATGAGAAATATCTAGTGTTACCTATTTAAGTGTTTAATTTGAGCTCTGCGAGCTACTAAAATCTTTATTTTCTTAGACTGAGATTTCTTCTCATTGAACTGGTTTCAGTCTTTCGGTGTAGGGCAGCCTGAATGTAGATTTTTATCCAGGTACTAAATAGCACATCATTATATATTTTTTTCCATCCTGGTTGAAAAAAAGGGTGTGGGAAGAAGCCAACTACGCTGACCTCAAACACAGTTTATGGTCCAAAAGTCTTCATGAGAAGATTGGTACCCATGTTGTGCTGTAATGAGAGAGCACAAACTCCCCATTAATATTGATTTGATTGGTATCAGAAGCAAAGGCTGCACCAAATTAATTAGAGGTAGCTCATTGTTACTCCTGATAATGGGCTGTTGAATTTGTGAAGCATCTTACAAGTCAGTTTCAGATTGAAATAAACTTTTTTAGACAGGTATCTCTTTTGTGCAGTATCTGGAATTGGAAGGCTCAACAGAACAAAGGGAAAATGCTACAAATGAAAGCAATAAAGCCCTGTTTTATAAAGTCCTTTTGTCTCCTATCACTTTTCTTTCTCTCCCTCATTTCCTTCCTCTTATTAGGAGCTGCTGTCAAAGTGCATTTGCTTATGGCAAGTGGTTCCCTTCGGAGCCCCTAAGCTGATGCTGGCGTATTTGCATGCAGGTGCTGCTGTGGTGGGGCACAGCTCCGGCCTGGCCTTCCCCTGGTTATAAACCAACAGGTTTGCCCTGCGAGGGGCCAGGCACTGACAATCTCCTGTTTGTTCTGCAGCTCGGCTTGGCTGCCTGGTGCTCTTTCACAAGACGGGAGATTCCTTTGACTATTAAAGGCAACATCTTCCCTTTCTTGCACTAAGCTTTGATTGATCCAGGAAATATTTTCTTTTGCCTGTGCAGTGCTTTTAAACTTGGTTCTGCCTACATCGGTTTCTAGAAGCGTAGACTATCAGATTCTCTTCCTAATATCGTTTAAAGACTTTTCAGAAATTGACAGGAAGAAATGTTTTACAGGGAAGGCTGGAGATTATGGTGAGAAATACTCGATCTAGGATGTCATGTAAAACCAGCAGTTAACACTGGAAAACAGATTTCTAAGGCAAAGTTCAAACAGTCAGTCTAAGGTGCCACTAAGTGGGACAAGAGAGAGTCAATAATAATTTTCATATTTTTAATACCTGCATTCAAAATGGGATAAATTAGATTGGCAACATGGGCACTGTTTTTCATCATTTACCTATCTGCGGGATCTGGAAAACAAGATCACTTGGACATAACAGCTCTGGCTCCATGCCTGCAGCTGTAGGGTGGGGAAGGGGAAGCCCTTGGGACAAGTGGCAGGAGCAGCACCAGAGTGGGAGATTGGAATGCTGATAACAAGCACGGGCCTTGGAAGGGGAGATGGACAAGGTGGAAGCAGTGTTGAGGAGGAGGTGACCAGCTTTAATCAGGAAAGTGGGTGAGAGGAGAGGGATGTGGATGAGAGTGATGTGTGTGGGGGACTGCTGCTCAAGTGCTCTGAGCCTCTGCCTGGGAGCCAGCAGTCCTTGAGCACTAATCCTGTTCTGTTCTGAGGCTGCATGCAAATTCTCTTTCTTTTTTTTTTCCTTTGTGTCTGTTTTCATATTCATGAAATAGTGATAATGGCCATTGTCTGCATCAAAGTGGTATCAGGAGGCTTAAAGTGCCATTGTAGTTCTGAAACAGCAGAGATGTGTTGACCTTCCTTTGTGCCCACAGTTGATAAATGCTTACCTCAGTGACAAATTAAGGGTTTGCTTTCTTCTTCCTGAGCAACCACAGCTATGAAAAGGCTTTGGGCACCATCCTGTACTACAGCAGACTTGTTAGCTTAATTGCAATCGGGCTGCACAAGTAACAAAGGGCAGGATTCGCCTGACATGCCCTGTAGTACTAATGAAAATGGAAACATTTGAAGAAAAACAGAAGCTTTCAGGTCCTGGGTTAGGATTAACTTGCTCACTGATGTAACATTTTGCAGCCGCCTTCTAAAACTGATCCAGATCTGTCAGGTCAGGTTTTGTGCTTGAGCTGATCATTCAGCAGGGAAACTTCACCTGTGTTTTAACTCATTCAGACTTGAAATTATTTGAAAGATCAACTGAAGTCTGAATGTTACAGAAAATTGTTTTAAAGCAAGACTTCCCAGGGATGAGCACAAATTTCCATCTAAATAAAGCTGCCAACACATGATTCACAAGACCCCAGAGATTTTCCATTAGATAAAGCAGAATTATTGATCTCTGTTAGTACTTTAGAGAAATAAGATGAAAAAGTTTTCATTGCCTGGGCAGGACCAGTCCAAGAGAGCAAACAGGATAAACACCAATGCCACACAAACTCCCCAGACTCTGATGAGCGAGACACTTTGCTTTTGCTGTCATAAAGTGTCCTGCAGAGGCAAGTGCTGAAGACACAGAGACCTGAAGAATTCATCTGTGAAGACAGATTTTTACACCTTTATTCAGTGAAGGGACTCTTTGTTAAATTTTGCAGGAATGAGGCAAAGAGTGCTTTATCAGTGGCAGCTCACCAGTGCAACAATTCAGAGTTGGTCCCTACATGGTAAAGTCAACACAGATGTGGCCAGAGCTGCACTGTGGTTCTTATGGGCCTGAATCACAAGGGAAACAAATTATCCCTTTCAAGGCAGTGAGGCCTTCCTCCTAACCTTGCAAATGTTGTGGTAAAGGCCAAACAGACCGCAGAAAACACAGATTTGTGGATCCAAAACCCCTGCTAATAATGCTTAGAGAAACTGAAAAGTCAGCTCTTTTGCTCGTTCTCTTCAAAGCTTGAAGAGAACTTGTTGCTCTTTCATGAAGGTAAGTCTCAAGGAGTGAAGCTGTGCTGCAGAGGGACTGTGAATACACAGAGTGGTTTCTCAGCAGGACACGAGCCCAAAGCTCCAAAAAGCATCACTTGATTTGTAGAACAGACTAAAGCCTTCTGATGAGCAGCCCCATGCAAATATGACGTTTTTAAGTGGTGTACCCTACTACTCCTTTTTTCTGATAGATATGCTGGGAATTTCCTTTTTAACAAACAATGCCTGTCTTGGTAGAAGCCTGTTTCCATGACTAAAACTATGATGAGAGCATCAGCCTAATGTGGTTCCAGGAATAACCTACACATTCAGCTCTCCTCTGCCAAGAACCCAGAGACTGGTTGTTGAGATGAATGGTTTTGGTTAATGTGCACCACAAAGTAGGAAAATAAGATGCCTATATATTTTAGTTCATAGATAATTATCAAGAAATCGTGTTTAAAGAAAATAATGTATGGTTGGGGAGCAGAAATATAAGCCTTGAACTTCCTATCCTGAAAATATAAATCACTGCAAGTTTTAAAGCACTTGCATGACTCATATGCAGAGGTCATAGACCAAATTTGCTGATGGAGGCAGGATGAAACAAATTCGGCTGCATTTTTATGATATTTTTCCTGCTGCTCTTAGCTTTTTATTTACCCAAAGTAATATAATTTTCCAGAGAAGTGTAACAGATCCAACATATGGAACTGCTATCCAGTTCAGTGCTTAGGTGCAGAACTGAATGGGAACAGTGGTGTGTCAATAAATAGCTTACTGCATGTCAGGGAAAGTAGTCTCTCAGGAACCATATTGCCAGCTTGGCAGGGTTCTGGAAACAGAATCTCAAGTGGAATTGGGGTAGTAATGCAGTCACTGAATAGGGCCCAGGCCTAGAGGAAATCCAACTCCAGTAATGTGAACGCTAAATGGAAGGCAGAGAGAGGGTAACAAGAAAGAGGCACTTGTTAATGTGCAGGTCTATAAATCAAGGGGCTTTTCCTCTTGCTCTTGCACAAACTTTGAGCCTGTTTAGTGCATCCCTGAAAGTCGGTACGCTGTAGTTTTTCCACTTGAGAAATAATGGCATAGCACCGAGTAAACTATTTGGTAATCAATTGTGTTGCCTTTTGCTGAGTAGTATTTTTGTGCCACAAGAGAAATCTGCAGGAGTTATGATCTAGGTCTGATCTGCATACTGCTTTTATGCTGCTGAGGTTCTGTTGACTTTGAGGTTGTTTCTGTATTTTCAGTAGCGTTGCTGATGTTTAGATTTTGATCCAGCATAGCTTAGAAAATGAGAGGAGAGTTGTTCCTGCGTTTGGTTTAAAATATCAGCGCATAGCAAGTCAAGAAGTCTGGCTCCAGGTGAAGGTTTTAGACCTGAATGTGTCTTGATTTAATGGCAGGGAATGAGGCTGGCTTGTTAGGAGAGAGAGGCTGTATTATTGAGTATTCCAAATGATCCAATTTTGTGTGCATGTATGGTTATAGTAAAGATTTTGTTTATGATATGAGGCATAAAAAAGGTGTGTGTATTTATAGGTATAACATCATTCTCTTTCTCCTGTGTGTTTAGGGAAAAAGGCAATGGTCCTGCCTGTGTTTAGTAACACTTGGACCTTGCAAGGTGCATTTCAAATAATAGTAACATTCTGGGAGAGCTGGAATTCTTCAGGTTCTTGTCGACATATTTTTAGCCATTTGTCAGTTATAAGTGAACTGGGTCATGTCAGTGGTATTTTATTTTTTCAGTAGTCTAATTTTCTTTCATTTACCACCTGGATCTAGTTGGAATTGCCCCTTTTAAATTACTGTTGTCAACATTCACCTGTATTATTTGGGAAGGGCACAATTTGATAATTTGCATGTCTAAAAACATAATTCTGGTATCTACCTTCTCCCTTTGCATCACACAGCCTGTGTTGGAGTTCTTCACTTTTGGGTTTTAGCCCTGGTGAGTGGGGAGGGGAGGTTAAGTGTCACCCATACCCTCAGTGCCTCCCCTGAAGTCCCATGTGCCAGGCTTATGTCATCCTCTGGAGGGCAGGGAAGGCGTGAGGGCAGTTTGGAAACACCTCTTTCCTCACTGCAGTTACACACCAGTAGATGTTGGCACTGCCAGGGGTCTAACCTGTAATTTCTTGGTAAATGAGCACTTTATGTGACTCCCAGTTTATATGACTCTTGTTTCTGCTTATGTATAACATGCAAGGGTCTGTCATCTCTTCTTCCATTTACATGATTCCTGGCATTTTAAATTCAGGTAGATTAGATTTAGACTTTTTGTAATGAATCTGCATCATTTTGTGTCCTGCTTGCTCCTGAAATAGCCTGGGGGAACCTGATAGACCCGATTTATGTGTATCATTTAGAGGCTTAAGAAAGCATCTGATTGATTTAGTCTTTCTTTTGTTAGCTCTTTCCTATAATTCTGATCATCATTTTGCATTACACCGTTGAGGAAAGTATGGGTTTTCAAAGGCAGGATGCTTCCATATTTGAAAGTGGTGATACTTAAAGGAAAATAGCTTCGAGGTCTTTACAGCAGATTTTCTGTTAATTCTGGTGTAGCTCAGATCATAGTTTGCAAGGTAGAAATACGTCTGGCATTTATTTCACCAACAGTAAGTATAATTAATTCATTTTTGGTGTTATTTCCTGACTTCAGCACAATATGCTGTGGGTAGGATGCTTCTGTGCAGCACTGAGCTCTGCTGCTGCAAAGCTGTTTGTGTAAGAGCAGAGCTGGGTGCCGATGCTGCAGTGCATTTCATGTGGCAGAGGGGAAGAGGACTGATGAGATTTGGCAATGTTTGTTACTGTGCTGGTGAGATGCTTGGAGTCTTCCTCGTGGCTTTTAGGCTCTGTCACTTTTACACAGAGCAGAGCGAAGGAGACAAACATTAAGGACCTGACCCTGTAATTTTCCAATTGGAATCAATCAGTATAAAGAGTAAGCCAAATTCTCTTCTGATACCAGTCAATGGTCTTCTGTTGGCTTTAGTAAGGCTGTGTCCATTTGCAGTAGCTGAGAATTAAGCTGTTGCTCTCCTCCCAGCCTTTCTGATGACTTAACATAATTTTTTAAACATGAAAGTCTTGTTTCAGGTTCAGGTTGTTGGCTTGTATGTTTAAATTGAAGGCTTGTCAGTCCTCATGTGACCAGCGCTTTGAAGAAGATCCGTGAGTGAGGTTAGGTGAAACTGTGGGTTTTTTCCCTACTACTATCTGGATTTTCTCAGAACCTAGATAATTTTATCCCATTTGCATCAAACATGCAGGTAACTTTAGAATCCTGCATCTGTATTGTTTCTAGGGAAGCAAAATAAAATTACAAATGACAGTAATTGACATTACATGCTTTAATTTAATTTCCTCCTCTGTGAACCAAAACCTTTTAACCAAGTATTGCAGTGCTATTTCTGTATTTATTTGTTACATGGGTTAATGTGCTATGTGGCAGATCCAGTATTTATCCATTTTCACAAATTAAGCTATCAGTGTCATGTTGCCTTTGAATTGTTTCCTGTATTGATAGCCAAAATGGCTTGAATAAGACTTTAGTCCTCCCTGGCTATACTTCTGTTTTTACAAAGCTGAAAATTGCAGGGTTGAAAATGAGCCCTTAGGAGTAGTTTGGGAAGCTCTAGGCCCAAAGCATCTTACCGGTGTGCTGGGATTTTTCCCTGCAGTGATCTCTGCTAAGGGAAGGGGGAAGTGCACAGGCTTTTTGAAAGATGATGTTTTTGTTGTTTTTATATTACAGGAATTAGAAATCAAGCCCGGCTTGAGTTTATGTTAGTGGCAAGTGAAAATGGATTACAGAGAGAATGAGTAGAAATTCCTCTGCTGGGTCCCCAAGCTATGCACTTCAGACCTGCTGTTGTCAACTTCTTGCCATGTTATATCCTCTGAGACAAGAGCTCTGCTAATTTGCAGCTTTCTCACTCTGCTGTAACCTCACCTATTACCTGGGCATGATCTTTTGTCTACTTCTGTAGGTATAAAAACTCAGCATGAAAGAAACAAATTTCATTTACTATTTTTGTAAAATAACTACTTTTGAGCATGGAAAAAAATACCACTTTATAAACAGATATAAATAATCGGTTATAAAATAGGTTGATGATGCAAGTACCTGTAACTTCAGACTTGGTGAATTTTCTTAGTATATAATAATATATAATAATTTTCAGCCTCCTTGACATTTCAAGTGAAGCATTTTTTTCCTTTAGCTGTACTTGTGTCCCAAACAGGATTGCCATAATAAAGTATCTGGGACACTTATGATTCTATTCAGAAATTAAGAAAAGGAAAGCTTGGTAAAGAAGTGCCAGCCCAGTATTGTCCTGTAACTGAATGCTGTTATTCAGCAGTCCAGCAATGCGGGTTTTCAGTGCCAGAAGGCAATGGGACTCCAGGAGTCAGAATGGGGAGCCCCATTACCACTTGTGAGTGCAGCATGAAGTAGAAATGTTGGCTGGGAAAGCTGCTTTTAGGAGCAACCCAAAAGCTGCAGACCAGTGTGTATCAGAGGCTCCTTAGAACTGGCAAAGAATGTGGTGTCAGAACACTGATGAGAGCTCTGAATCTTCTTCTGCAAGGAGTCACATCTGATATGAAATCTGGGGGAGGAATGTTGAGTAGCACAGCTGTCTAACCCTAGACAATAAGTACCACTCCATTCTCCATACTTGTCTTTTGGCACTGGTGTTTTAAATGAAGTTCCATTGGAAATTAGAAAGGTAACTACTTTCCATGACTTAGAAAAGAGCCAGGGATGTGTCACTTCCCTCCTCCTGCTCCAAGTTGAAACAAACACTTAGACATTTTACAGCTTCTGAAAAGTTTTAGTCTGTAGAAAACTTCATAGGAAATTGGTTTTTAGCCCAAGTAAGTAATTGCTTTAGATTATATTTTCATTACTGTCCCCCTTTGGAAGGATCCATGGACCATAAAACTAGTTTATTTCTTACCAGTAGTTTGTTTTTCTTTTGATGGCACATGCTTCTCCTTTCCTCTGCTTTTTAGCTTTGTATATGCTTTTGCCTGTTTCAGGGCTTAATCCTTGTTCCATGTGAGTGTTGCTAATTATTTCAGTAGGGAGGTATATGTAGAGAAAAGAATACTGTGATCAGGATCTGAATTTGGTAATGTTTGGTAGTATCACACATGCATCTCAATTCAGGCAACAGGATTCAACTAACTCCTGTTGGTCAGACTTTGTTTCACAACAACAACTAAAAAATAAAAAGAAAATTAAAAAAAAAAGAAAAAGATACTTCTCTTCCAGTGTTGCAGTGTCTACACATAGACTTTTCCTATGCTTTGAGGGTAATTGTGACTTCATTCAGTTACAAGAGGAAAAGGTACAAGTTACCTAGAACAGAAACAGACTGGAATTGTTAAAACCGTGTGTTTTGCGCTTGCCCTTTGAGCACTTTGTTTAGTTGTACGACTGATAACAAAAGCACACAATCAAAACTGCATCCCAGCCTTCAGAACACAACTCACCAAGCTGCAAAAAGCAGATTTAGTTTCTTTTGCAGATGGTCTATGAGTCTCGTGTGGCATCATATTAAATTATATAGGCAGTCAGTCGCTTGTTCTGAAGCGATGCTCTGAGCCGAGAGTTGTGATGTGCTTGGACCATTCTGTTGGAAAACAGGCTCTAAAGCTCAAACAGCTCCTCTGAAGAGCAGCAGCAGAGGGGCCTGCCAGGAGCTTCCAACACCTCAAGGACTGCAGTTCCCCCTGGGATGCACTATGAGGGTGGCCCAGCGACCCTACGATGGGCTGTGGAGCATTTTGCCCTAAAGGTAGGAGACTAGACCGACTCATCTGGTTGTTTTTCTTTTCTGGTTATTGCTTTCTGACCCTGTATTTTTACGATGGTAGTTATTTTTGGTTTGTAATATTTTGAAGATAAGAATAGGAGTTTATTTTCTTCTTTCTCCTGTCAGACTTCGTTTTTCCTGGGTAAAAGAAGAAGAAAATACAGCAGTCTTTTAATATTTAATGTTATTCCATGAAAATATTTCTGCAATATGAAATAGAATTAGCTGTTTCATCCTAGTGATGTTTCATAAGATTATGTGTTTCTATTAGCTTCTGTTTGGTACAAATTCAGTTTTTGTGTGACACAGGCTCCAGTGTGAAAATAGTGATTTTTATCGGCTGAATTTTCACTCAGTGCAAGTTGTCATTTGTAGTCAAAAGCATGCTTGGGATAGCAGTTTTCAAATATGCAGTAGATAAGTTCTAATATTCATGCATATAGAAGTGAAACCTTTGGGGTACTATGCACTTTCTAAGAGGAGCAGTAACACAAACTCATTTATAATATCAAAGCTGAAGGCTGCAGACTATTTATGGGAAACTCCAGATGTGTTAGTGCCATGAAGTAAAACCCATTTGAGGTTATTTACTTACATGACTGAGTTGCAGGTTTAGGTATGTCCACCTGCAAAGTAGGAAATACAGCCACAGGTACGGTTGGTGTGATTGTTCCTCATGATGAAATTGGTACATTGGCAATGACAGCAACCCAGGAAGTGCATTTAACACGTAGGAGTTCACACAGGGGTGTTTCCTTTGTCTGACAGCTCCTGACAGGTGCAGCAAGTGCTGCTCTGAAATTCCAGCTTGTTTGAGATCTCTTGGAAGAGACAGTGGCTGTGCATGTGCAGTTCAGAGCTGGGGCTTTACCCTTACAGTGCTGGTCCTCACAGAAACACCACAATCAGATGAACAGTTCAGTGGGGTGGTTTGTTTTAGACAGGGCATTTGGAAGTTGGAGCAGCTGTTTGAGTTTTATAAGAAAATAAGCAAAATTAGGAATGCACGGAGGGTACCAGGCAGGGCCTGTGAAGGGCAAGGCACAGGGCTGGATGAAAATCATTGCTACTGGTTTATATGGAAAGTAGGATGTTTTCTTTGCCATGACATGGGTTTGGAAAGCAAGAGGTACAGGTATTCCTGTCCACTCTGTTGGACTAAGTGTAACATTAGAGACAGGCTTTTAAGGCTGTAGTTGAAGTGCCAGGCTTCCATTTTACAAGTACAATTTGTCTCCAGAAAGGAAATGTGTAGATGTATTCCTTAAACTAGAATTGTGCCTTTTTCTATGCTGCAGAATGAGGATACTGCTGTTTTCTTCTGTTAAATCAATTAATTCTGATAAGGGATTTGAGAACCTAGGCTGGAAAGTGTTGATTTATTTCCTGTGCAAATTAAGAACAAATTCTGCTTTCCTAAGCCAAACAGAGTTTCTAGTTTGTGCTACCAAAGTCCTGTGTTGCATCACCATCTTACACTTTTGTGTAAATGTGTTTTAGGAGGATAGCACAGCCACACTATTGATCACACCATGCTGTGATTTATGCCAGCTGAGCAAAGTCCTTCCTCTAGCCAGGGATTTCCACAAACAGCCCTAATATATTCCTTTTCATCCCTGAACTGGCCCTTAATGCTGCGAGGCTGGGAAGCAGAGGGGCTTCCACACATCAGATGTGCATCTTGATAATGCACACTCATAGGAAATAATGATGGGGAAGGAAGTTTGCCTTTTCTCTGGTCCTTGCTGTAGCAGTCAAAGCCTGAAGCTTTTCTGCTGTCAAATGCATGTTAACCTCCACATTGGCCAAGAGAACCCTGAAGGGCAGTTTAGTCTTCAGGATGCTGGAAGATACATTTCTTCCATTTTCAGGTTTCATTTTGCTGCCTTTTACCAAATCCCCTCCTTTTTCTTTCAGAATGTAGCTGAGTTTCTGTTGATCCAGCCAAAGCCACAGCCTATTTTTGCCATGTTGAAGGCCTGTCTTTAGATCCCAATTCCCAAATTAAATCCTGATTCTGTCCTTGACTGCAAACTTCAATTCCCTAGGACATATTGCAGAGACTTTAAGAAACCATCTGTGTGTTAGGCACAAATATTAAACATAGCAGGAAATTGAAAATCTTTAAAATGGAGCAAAAAACCAGAATTAGATGTTGCAAGTTAATTCTGCTCCTGAATCTGAGAACCATGGTTAGCTGCTCAGGATTGACACAGAAGGTAGCAAAGAATGGACTGCAAACTACAAGTTATGCAAATAAGTAATTTATCTATGTATTTGTGTTCATTATTATTATTTTAATTTCTTTGGGTGACTCTTATCCCATCTTTCCTGTGTTTGCTACTTGTCCAGCCTTGGTGTCGACCCCAAACTTCATCCTGCTTGACTTTGATACTAAAGAAAAATCTTGAAGCATGAGAAGCTTTTTTGGGTTTTTTTTCCTCCTGGGATGCAGAAATGCTTGGACCCTTCTACAATTCTTTTAATCCTTTGTCACAGAGTCTTTTCTTGAAGATGATGAGATGCTTATCTCAAAACACAGGTAGCTCTAGGAACTGCAGTTTGAAAATGGGGGCCATGTGTGGCACATAAACTAGTGTGCAGTCTCAGAGAAGGAACTTTAACTTTCCAGTAAAAGTAGGCATTTTTCTATTTCTTTCAAGAAAAAGGGGTCATCTAGATTACTGAGGTGCGGTGGGTCTCTCTTTTTCTCCTTCAAAAACAATTCTTATATACACAAAAAGAAAAGAGCAAGAAATTCAGGAAATCCTCAGCTTGCCACTAATGTGCCCTCACATTCCTAAGAACTATTTTTGGATTTTCTCTTAGGAATAGCTAGAACTTGTTGAGCTGGGAAAGACTTCTTGGAACAGATCCTTGGTTTTGTCTTCTCTGCATGAGCGCCTCTTGTTGATGTTGGAATAGCTGCTCTTAGCTGGTTGGTGATTCACAAAATGAGGCAAGTCAGCCCTATAAAATCTGCTTCTCCACTCCACAATGTTTGGAAAAATTTGTTGCAGCAAGCTGGTGAGCGTGCAAGAGGAACAATTGCCTCCACTTGCACCAAGAGGTCTGTTTGCCTCTCTTCTGGGTATTGCTACCTGCAGATTTGTTATAACTTGAGAAATACCAAAGTGTCAGTGGGGAGGATACAAATGCTCTCTCTTCTGTCTCTGTATTGCCCCAAGTTCTCTGTGTAATTCTGAGATACCTCAAGAAATCAGTTCAGAGATCTCTCAGTACACACCTCAATAAGCTGAAAATCCTGTCAGAGGGTTTGTTTCCATAAAGTATTTTGCTGTCAAAGGATTTGTTTCAATGAAGTGTTTTGCATGTAGGGATACCACGTGCAGGCCAGCTAACAACCTGTATGTGTCTGTTGCACAAAGACCCTACCAAAGTATCTGAGGCTCTTTGGAGTTTGTTTTGGGATCAGATTCCACACAGCACATTTTGATTAGAGCTTGGAATGGTCACAGCATTTCTCATGTGCATGGTTTGTTCTTCAGTGGGAGTAAGAATCAGCATCAGTTGAACTCTTGTCTGTATTTGTTCCCAACACTGCCTTTTGGGATTTTTCAGTAGGGTTTTAAACGCTCCTGTGGGATGACAGGCTTTTCAAAGCATCTGCAGATACTGGTTATGTATTTTAAAAGATGTGTCAAGAGGATGTGTAGAAGGAGTGAATGGAATGACTGGCATCTGTGTTAGCTTGGCACTTCCCTGCTTATTACCTCTTAGAAACTACAGGGAAATTCTGAGAAGGAACCTTCGTCCCAAATGAAATGTGAAAGCATGAAAGGCTTAATGAAGCTACTTGTGACATGGCGAAAGAGAATCACGTGTACTCTTTTAAAAAAGGACTGGGTTTGCTGCCTGGTTTGTTGTTTTTTACCTACCCAGGCCAGACATCTGTCTGTCTGTGGAAGGCTTTTTTCCCTGCTAATTGCAAGAAAGAAAGGAACAGCAAACTAGTCACTGAGGTACTTCAGAGTGGCTTTGGACTTTAAAGAAAGTTCAAGGCAAAAGGCATTTAATTTGTGTTGCATACATGAAAATCAAATCAGAGCATTTCTCCCATCTTTTTTTGTGAACAGCATTACTCCTGTTCCTTTTGTGTGCATGCCATGTTTGGTTTAATGGAGAAATGAGAAAAGAAAATAGATTCGTTTTTGGAGACTGAGTACTAATGCAGAAACATTAAAGGCAGGCACATTGTTGTCAGCCAGTTTGCATATTTATTTACTTTTACAAATGGTTGGCTTGGAGTCAGCAGTTAATGGAATGAGAATGATGTTCCTGTACAGATCATTTCCTGAGAAACATTTTCAATTACAAGCATATCTCTGCTTTTCTTCCCTCATTTGTTATGTCTTGGAGAATAAATGGGGAGTAGCATTTACAACTTAAGGTTTATGTTCTGAAGACAATTTTAACAATGATCCCCACATAAAAAAGCCCTTTTGTAGTTGCAGACATATGTTTATGATGTTTTGTGCTGTGAATATCAAATTTCTGCTGGACGCTGTGTCACACTCTGCAAACTTGTAAACATCTATAAATCCATTGGATCATTTTAGTACCATGTGTAATGCAGATTTATTGCCTTTTGTGTGGATTTCTTTTGTTTCAGAGTTAAACTTGAGCTGCCAGAATCCATGTTTAATGAATTATGTATTCCAGAAAATTAGGCAGTACTATTTTAGATTAGTATTTTCTTTTCCCTTTATGGACTTATAAAATGCACAGGTATTAGAAATTAACATTTTGGATAGGTGGCCCAGAAAACAATTAGATAAGTTTGCTTGACTAAATAGTATCACTCTATAAAAGCCAGAACTATGACTTTTTGAAAATGTTTTTGCTGGTTTTTTTCTCTCATTCTCTAGCCATCTTATGTGATTTTGGTCAGTTTTCACATTTAACAGTACAAATCCAGAATTACCCCACTGGAATTATATCAGTTTATAGAACTGGAGTATGTGAGAGGGAACAGGAATCGCGCTGAGCCAGTGAGCTGGTATAAATCAGCATAAATCCACTGAGATCTGTGTGGATACAGTCACTTACACTCAAGTCTGCATTACAGGCTATCAAGTCAGTAGAAGAGCTAAAGCTGCTGTTGTGCACGAGTGGTTACAAAAGGAAACCATCGAGGTCATGGGCATTTACCAGAAATTTGCACCCAATAAAGGGAATATGAAACCAAAACCCAATTCATCTAAATGTGGCTCAACTCTAATTGAGTGTGTGTCTTAGGCAAGAGCAGTAAAGACATTTCTTACTGAAAATCCGTGTTCTTCTAAACTGGCTAATTCTGTTCTTCTAATTTCTGGCTGTATATCTAAATGTATGTAGCATGGGCATGCATGTTTGAATGTGGGCATACATATAAATGTCTACTGTTATTCTGGCAACGTGATGTCTGCAGCTGGCTTTCCAAATGGTGCTTCTTCCAGGAAAAAATAGCTTAAGATAGAGACATGACATGTAAAGCTACTGCCTACCATAGCAGTTTAAAATATCAGGTAGGTTTTGACTTTCTTATAGAAAGCTTAAACTCTTGGAGCCATGTGAATGTCAGCAAATCTCAGCTTCCACAAAAAACCCAAACCGAAACATAAAAAACCCCAACCCCAATGTATGGGAAACCTTAAAAATGGTGAAGACCTTGACTGCAAAACCCACATGCTAGAGAAAGAGGGGCAATTAAAGACCTGCATAAATGTTATGAATGTATATATGTCTGTAGGTGTATATGCATCTGTTTAAATCTCCTGGGTTTGAAAGGTGGAGGTTAGAAGCAGCATGCCATTGTGCTCCTCCAACTTTTTATAGTTTGGTCCTAGTTGATCACACACTTTCAGAATTCATCCATTCCTGTCGTAGCACTTGAGTAATTTTAATTTTGTAAGTACTGAACCAGTTACATGGGGAAGACGTGGCTGTAGCACTCGGAGGAGAGGCTGTTTTACACTGCATCTTGCTGTATTTGTTCCGTGATTCTTCAGATGGATATGCTAAAATGCATCTAAACCACAGAGAGTGCGCTGGGTGATGTGGCATTGCCGAGCTCAGTTAGATAATGAGATGTGTTTCATTCAAATCAGAGTAACTCTAAGCCCTGAATACTAAATAGGGCAGCAAAAAGCCTTCAGCACACAAAATAAACAAGTAAAAAACCAAAATGAAACTGTCTAATAAATACAATGTGGAGCAACAGGCTGCATGTACTGGAGGAATTAAGGCAATTTAAACCGTATGGGCAGCGCTCCACTCTCAGATGTGCAGCTCCAATGGCAGTTGGATGCACACATCACAGGGCAGGGGCTGGCTCGCAGCACACGCCTGGATTTGATAGCATAGGTTTATGACCTTGTAATCCCAGAGCATCTAAAACAGTAAGAATTCCATCCAGCTTAAAATAGCTGCTGTAGTTGCTGTTGATACAGGCTCGCGGGCTCCCCGGCTCTGGGGCCAAATTTGGTGCTGGCATGATGGGAGGAAGTCTGTTGACAGCTGATAGCAGTGGAGTTGCACTTGATTACATCATAAGAAATTTGGCACGTGGAGCTGAATCAGAACTCTGAGCAGAAATGTCCATTCCTCATCCAGAGTTAAAGCTGGGACTTTCACTTTGCCAATCCACAGAGAGTTGTCTGGCCCATATGTAGCTGTTGCTTTTAAGGGTCTTGCTTTAAAAGTGCATTCCTGCAGTTCCACTCAGCGTGGTGAGTGAAAAAAGCCCTGAAGGACTGGATTTTGCTGTCATGTCCAAAGGGATGAAGTCACTAATCTTCCCAATATAAGCACGATGAGCACAAGCCCCATGGTAGCTGATGAACTGGGCTATATCTGGGTCACAGCAGAGAGTGAGAACACAAAGGGGCCTTAGCTCTGTTTGCTGGGCTTGTCCAGTGGCCAGGCATGCCCTGTGTCCAGCACAAAACCCTGGATGCTGTCCTTCACAGGAACTGCCGCAGCTCCCAGTGCACTGGTCTGGCTCCTGGCAGCTGGTGTGGTAGAGATGAGCTGCTACAGGTACATCCCATCCCCTCCTCCCTTCCTGGGCTTTACACTGTAAGGCTCGGAGTGCAGGTCTTGCTGGTGCTCCAAAGCCATTCCTCAAAGTATTTTAAGAAATTAGATTATTTTATGTTAATTTCAGCTGCTGCAGAAATTGCCCCAGTACTGTGTTCTTTCTTTTTATTAAAATATTAAGTTGCTGAAGTGATTTCCATGAAAATGAGTTAAAACAAATTAATGAAAAGCAGTTGAAAAATGGACTTCTCCACTGAAACTGTGGTATGCAAACTCTTAACCTCAATCACATATTTGTGGTTGCCCTATAAACACCTAAGTGTATAGCAGTGATTTGTCATGGTATTTCTTTTGATGGAAATTGTTAGAAAGTGAGGCTATACTACGTAATACATGTTCTCTTCCTTTACACACAGATTGATATAATGCATGTGCTTACCTGCTCCATTTAGTAGCATTACTAATCTGTAGTCAAATCTTTGCTCTTTAGTATTGGGAAAGAAACAAAAAAGATACTGCCAGGGATTTCTCCATAATGTTTTCTGCTTGTGGGGGACAGGAGGGCAGGAGGAACCTATATTATGGGACTAATACCAACCTGGGGCAGGGATTGTGCACTGCACAATGCAGAGGCTGAAGAGGAGCTGTCCCCTCTAAAAACTGCATCCATCTGGGATCTTTGGATCATCTAGAGGTATGTTGGGTAGGTTCTGCAAATTACTCTGGCAGGTGTGCAAGATGTCTGTGCTTACAGCAGTGAACAGAAAGCAGAGCTTAGCCCCTGCTGTGCAGTAAATATAACACTTGCATTCGAGAACACATCGATGTTTTAGTTCCCTGTGTATATTTATTATTCTTTTATTTGTATTTTATGTTCCCTTTTCATGCAAAGATGTGGCAGGGTTTTGTTTGCTTTCTCTTCTTTTCTCTGAGAATGTGATGGAGGTCATGTTATTAAAGGTAGAATGTTGTGCACCTTAGAGAACAGATATGGGGAAGTTCAGTGGGCCTTGTAAAGAACTCCTTACATAACTTTCAACCTTGGAAGCTGCACTCAGTCTCCTTGGAGAATTGTCAGCAAGCTCTGCCAGCAGGTTGGTCCCTGGAGAGAGGAACCAAAAGCTTTCATTACTGTCCTTCACTCGGAAAATGAGCTGACTGCTTTCTCCAGTGTGTCTCACCCAAGCAGAGCATCCAGCCCTTTGGGACAGGAGAGCACAGTGAAGGCAGTTGGCTTGAATAGATTTTATTTACTATGCTCCCTCTTGGGACTGATGTGAAAAAACTCTACATTTTCTGCCTAGGAAGCTTTGTGTGGAAGCCCTCCATGAGCTAAACATTTCAGAACAGAAAGACCTCCACATGGAAGTTTTCTACCCACTGACATTTTTATGCCCATAACCATTTTGAACCAAAATAAAAATAAATAAAACTGAAAAAAAATCAAAGAGGTTAATAAAACCAACAGTGATTTTCTCTAAGGAGTGCTAGCAGTTCCAACAATTGCCATTAAGTGCAAGCAGTTCCCGAGATTGTACATGCTAGACCAACTTCATCCTTGCTGTAACTCCTCAGAACTCAGTGGATTTACATGAGGGATTAATTTGGTCCATTGCTTTCAGCCATCAGTTTTAGAGAATATACAACAATCGAGGGAACTATTATTGTCAGCATTGTTTTATGACTCTTTAGAGCTGCTCAGTATTTGTATTTTACAGATATATAAGCAGGGTGAGTGTATGGAGTGATGTTATGGGTTCAGTGTTGAAGATAGTGGATTTTTCAGAGTTATTTCTGTACAGTTAAAAGTAATAAACATTCTAGCAGCCATTATTGCTGTGAGTCTTACAGAGATGCTTGAATACAGCTACACAGATTCTTCAAGCGTGCACAGACATTTCATCTGGCAGACCACAAAACATTTCATGTAGTGTAGAAAATACCTGGAAGTTTCTAAGTCCTGTTATCACACCAACTGACTATCACAGTGTTCATGTGAATTTGGCTGTACTTATTGCACCGAGGAAGTTAAGGCACGGAGGTAAAACTTCCAAAAGCTGACTTAGGAGGCAGCCATGAGGGCAGAGACAAAACAGAAGATCTTCAGAGTACTCTGTTTTCTTAGAAACCAAATTGTCTCTGTAATTTTCAGAATAAACTGAGGACAGCATCAGCTGGTAAATCTCAACTGTTGGATGGTGAATCTGATCTGCACATAAGTAATATATTTCAGTTCATGTCAGAAGGTGTGTGGACAACTGCCTGTATCTTTAGACCATATGTAAGGATTGTTGGATTACGTTATTTCAGTTTAAACTCTGACTGGCACAGATGAGCTAACAACCAGTTCTGTTAAAGGTTTGTGCACTGGAAATTGAGTGCTCAAAGCAACATTGATAAGACAGCAAGCCCCTTTCCTGGTTTGGTAAATCAGACTACTTCCCCATTCCTATGTCCAAGTTCCTTCTCAGCCTGTGTCTGGACTCCACACTAAGGCAATATTCTGAAGGTTCATCATCCTCCACTGTGTCTTGCTGCTGTGATTTCTGCTAAGGAAAGGCCAAGAACATAGGCCAGAAGCATCCTAGAGCCTGCTCCAGGTAGACAGTGTAGGCACATCAGCATCCTGGACAACAGAATGTGCTGTGTGCTGCAGCTGCACCTTCAGTCCTGAATAGTTCCTCAGTCTGATAACTCTTGTGTGGACACACAGCCAGACAAGCTCTTCTCTAGCAGCTAAACTTGAAGCATCTCCAGAGCCATGGTGACATACTGAGAGCAATAGCCATTTCCCTCAGCTAAAATGATTCATTAGTGTTAAAATGTCAGGACCATTAAAATGCAAGTGAGCCCTTTAAAAATTTGAGGACAATGGGCCGTATCCTGGAAAAGATTTGAGGTAATTGCGTTGGCTCCAGCGCCATTATCCATGAAAAATATTCTCATACAAGTAAAGGTTTGTTGGCTGCGCCTCCCATTTTTGTTAGCTTTCCTTTATTGCTGTAATTACACCCAGTGGCTTATCTAATAGAGTCATGTTCTTATAAAGAAATTAAGACAATTAATGCTACTTTTAGTGAGAGTGAAATTGTAAGTAAAATTAAATTGAAATTTGACCAAGTTTTTCTTTTTTATTTCCTAGTGTCTGAATTACAGGAAGAAGGAATAAATGCCATTAACTTACCTCTCAGTCCCATTCCATTTGAACTAGACCCCGAGGACACTATGCTCGGTAATTCACAACAATTTTACACCTCAACATGAAAGCTTGATGTAAAATAAGATGTTGTGCCTGGGATAGTTTCTAATGTTTTTCTTTTAAACCTTCCAGAGGAAAATGAAGTCCGAACAATGGTTGATCCAAATTCAAGAAATGATCCAAAATTACAGGAACTAATGAAGGTAATGAAAGCACGTAAACCCTCTCAGGAAAGTGGAACTATTTTTTAATGCCATCCCTGCCTTTTTCACTGGAACACTTCAAAGCACGAGTTAAATATTAATTAGTTGGAGCCATGTGGTGTGTACATCCCAGTGAAATGGGGAGGTCATTTGTTGCAGTATCTTTCTCTAGACATGGCACAGGGAGACTTAAGAATTTCGATTAAAGTCCTGAGTCCGGTGTCTCAGTACCCAGTCTAAGATCACACTGACTTTACCTCATCTTTGTGATTCCTGGGGTTGGAACTTTAGCAGGATGCCTCATTAAAATCAACTTCAGCACCTTTTGCTTCACAATAAGATGTTAAAATGCTACTGAAAGCAAGGGAAAGTTTTTACTCCAGAAGACACTGCATCAATTAGTGTTTGTCTAGACCTTGTAGTGCATTGGTGCAGCCACCTTAGAAGAGTCCTTCCTGAGTCTTTCCTGTTTGCTCCTCAAGGTATGTCAGACTGTATTTTGAGCCACTGCAGCTTTGGTATTCTTTCTGCTAAGAAAAATGACATGTGTTTTAAATTGCAAATGAATAGTGTATAATACTGCCAAATTTGTGTTTCCCGTATAGGTATTAATTGACTGGATTAATGATGTGTTGGTAGGAGAGAGGATTATTGTGAAAGACTTGGCTGAAGACCTGTATGATGGACAAGTATTGCAGAAATTATTTGGTAAGAAAAAATACACGTGCACGCTGTTGAGGCACTTTGTCTATAAGTGGATCTCTTGTTCCTGCTTGGGAGCCTTGGTATCATCTTACATTTATGCCACTAAGTGATACAAAAATAGCAGAGTGTTACAAGACCCCTGAGCAATGGGCTGTATGCACGGTTCTCATAGCTGCAGTGCAGTGTGTGGTGCTCTGCAGCTGATGAGAGCAGCGCAAAGCCTACCTGGGCTGCTGGAGAGGGAGGGCTCTTGTCTTGGCAACAGTATTCACTCCAATTAAATTTATTATCTGCATATGGGCTGCACAAACTTCACCATGTTACAAGTGGAAAGTCAGTTTGGAGGCAAGGGCATTTTCAGTACCACGGTGGATGTTTTTAATCTCTGCTCCTTCCATACTACAGTTTATTCACATTGCAAGGTTCCTCTGGAAAGTTGGAATTTCTTTCTGGTTTGATGTCTGGCTTTTAACATGACTGAGGTAATGGTGCCCAGCGGACTGCAAACTGAGCTTCAGCTGAGAAACAGATAGAGAAAAGAAACTGCTAATGCAGAGTTGGCATGTGCTTTTTACACTGTTGGCTTGAAAGCCATTTTCTTAGTTATTACAGCTTATAAAGTCTCCAGTAAATTTCTTTCCAGTATCCTAAATGAATCTTGAAACATCATGTGAGCACTTCTAATAAAGACTTCATAGACTATTCCTTTCTATGAATGGTTAAGCTATTGAATGTTTGTGATGGACTGGATATGCCCAGACTGAGCAATTTGGTTGTCATGGGCAGGCCTCCAGTGACTTCACCCAACATTCCAAAAACGTGTGTCAGGTGCAGCCTGACTCTAAATATGCATATACTTATCCAGCATTTATTGATTTCCGGGGAATCTTTTCCATTACCCTTAATTCCTTGTGGATCAGGTCTCTGCTTACTAAATCTTCAGTCTTGTGGTGAGACTGTGCACAAACTGATTTCTGAGGAGGCCCAAGAAACCTATGGAGATAGCAGCCTGTTAGGCAGGATTAGGAGATAGCAGTCTCTTAGGCAGGATTAGGATATAGCAGGATTAGGAGATAGCAGTCTCTTAGGCTGGTAGTTTAGGCTCCCTGCCTTTGGGAAGATACTCAGTTGACTTTGATGAGAACAAGATCAGCTCTTACCAAATAAGATATCTCTTAACAAGGTACTCTTTTGTAGAAGTAAATTGGTAAGTGACCAAGCATTTTGTTTCTGGTGGTGTCACCTAGGAGCTGCTATATTTTCTTTGCTTACTCTTTAAGGGTAAACACTAAGCCATGTATGTATATACACAGCAATATGTACTAATTAGTAACAAACCAATTCATAAAGTATTTTAAAATCTACTGAAAATTTTGAGTGCAGAAAAGGGCTGTGGTCTCATAGGGAGAAATTGCCTGAGGTTGTAGTTGTTTTCATGAAAGCTTGTTTGCTTTTCTTTGATGCATCCTCTGCCTCTATAAATATGGAATCCCTTCAGTTTTATCACTGATAGGCCAAGTAAAATTTTTATCTCCTGCATCTGAGGTAGAAGCTGGAGGAGACTGGTGGAATAAATCTTAAAGTTGGTGTCTGTTTCCTAGGTTTGATGGTCTGCTGTACAAGCCACTTGCATGCAGAATAACCTTTATCCAGCAGCAGTAGAAGTAATGGGCCTTACCTCCAAGTCTGGTGCTCCCTAAAGGGAGTTGCAGCAAATATTTGCTAGCCAGTGGTGTGGCATAGAGCAGTACTTGGCCTTCCCCTTGTCACTGTGTGACTAAAGGGAAAATGTGAATTTATCTTTAGGAGCTCAGAAGTGTGGAGAGAAAGTGGCTCTGGAAAAACACTGATAGAAAATTAGGAAGTCTGATGTCTCCTGAATGCACCTCTGCGAGTATGGAACATCTTTGTGTTCTTCATGGAGCTCACAATTGTTTTTTCTCCATTTTTCTCCTATCTCTTCAGAGAAGCTTGAAAGTGAGAAGCTGAATGTTGCAGAAGTTACTCAGTCTGAAATTGCTCAGAAACAGAAACTACAGACAGTGCTTGAGAAGATCAATGAAACCCTTAAACTCCCTCCAAGAAGCATTAAGTGGAATGTTGACTGTAAGTTTTGTGTTTGCTATACTGTTCTCATTTGTTGACAGCTGGGAGTTCATAGGTGCCATCTGGAATTCTGAAGTGTCCAATGATAAGGGAGGGCTGAAACCTGGGATTAATGGTAGGAACTGCTCTGAAGGGCACTTCCAGATGTGCCACTCTACCCTCTTTCCTGGTGCTCAGCCTTCAGTTCAGTTAGGTGTCTTTTCCTAGCCTGTCCAAGTGTGGTGGTTTCGCTCTGAAGTCCATGTGCATAGCAGCTTAAGTTTTGTGTTGCTGAATTGGTTTGTTGAAACAGGCAAGTACCTGCAGAAATGCAGTGCATAGGCAGAAGGAGAGTCAGGTCCTAGAACTCTGTGTGAAATCTGCAGCATAGAAATGACTAATGTTTCTGATCGTTTCAGGCTAGGTCTGAACCACTAGTTTTGATTACAAAACTCTCATCCAGACTAGTTTTATTGTATTTTTTTCCTGTTCTGTTGTATTAAGAATGAACATAGCAGTATCTAATAGAAATGCCTTCAGTGGCCCAACACAAGACACTTCAGTGGATATGTATTGCAGAAAGCAGGTTATCAGTTTTAGAAAATTAGGCCTCTTAACCTGTTTTAAGTTTGGTTTTCAGAATCATTTCATGCTGTTGAATACCTTGACTAGTACATCACATTTTCCCTGTCTCCTGTACCTGTCTTGTGCTGAGCAATTTTGTATCCTGTTCCATTCACAACAAATTAGTGAGAAGGGGAGAAATATCTCAAGGGAGGAAGAGCAAACATTAGGCATTTTGACTTTCTCCTTTCTGTGGTCCTGCTGAATTTTTTGTCCCCTTCTCTTTTCAACCTCCCCCGAGTTTTCTTTCCATTCTCTGTTATGCAGCTGGAGGCGGGGTGTTTGGAGTTGCCTGACAATTTAACTTCTAGTTTTAATTTAATGTTTTACATGTGTTTTAGAGCTGGAGTAGAGATAGAGAGCAGCAGCTGGGCCCAGCTGTAGCACATACCAGTGGTAGGCAGACAGGCACCTTTGTAGTGTTCTGCTGAAGCACCTCATCCCTGACCATGGGCACTCCAGCACTGTTTGCCAGCAATGCCACATTCTATATGAATGGGTATCTCCGTGGCATAGCTCAGACTTGCACAGGAAGATAATGAAGAAGGATATTTTAGTGAATCTGATCGTGTTTCAGCAGTGAAGTAAGATAGTACTCAATGATCAGTTCAAGTACAAAAAACATAAGTGCACTGCAGTGTAGCTATCAAAGATCTTTTAGGAATACTACTCTGGGGCGTGCAATAATAAGGATTGGAAATTATCCACTTTCATGCCAATGGTTTGATACTTGATCAAAGATTTCCTTCAGTTTGGCTTTTGGTATCTTGTGAGTTGTGTTAGTGTTAACTACCCGTATATGAAACCTGCTGCAAAAAAGCTTCAATAGCAGGACTAGAACAACTTCATGAGGAATGTTTGAGTCATTGAGTTTAGTAAGTTATTGCTTAAGGCTTGTGCCAAAACAGGCTCGTTTATCATCCTGCAGACATTGTGACACTTAAAAATGAGTAAGTGCATGTTATGAGTACAAAAATATCTTTCTGATAGTCCATAAATCCTTATTGAAATAAAGGGAATAAAAGAGAGGCAAGGAGAATGCAGAGACAGCACTTAAACTGTCGTACATAAAATCTGGCTTTTGGATTAGCTTTAGATTTCCATCTCCACAAGCCTGTGGCATCCAGACGTGTTGCAAAGAGTAGCGCGTTGGTGCTGACGCATCTTGCAGGACACCACTAAAGATGAGGTGCCTTAAAGGTGCCCCCTGGCTCCAGGTGTCAAGAGGAAAAGACTCCCATAATCCCTACATCCTAAGCAGAAGTAAAAATATGTGTCCTAGTTACTTTGCAGTTTGTAACTTGTGCTTTTGATATCTATTTCAGCTGTTCATGCTAAAAGTCTCGTTGCGATACTTCATCTTCTGGTTGCATTATCTCAGTATTTTCGGGCACCAATCCGACTCCCTGATCATGTGTCCATTCAGGTGGTTGTTGTGCAGGTAAGAGGGGCCTTACACAGCTCATGGTAGTGTTGTGAAGTTGATTGAGGGGTTTCTTGAAAAATGCATCTGGAGTTTCTGGCTGGGCGGGCATGTGTGTGTGTCTCTTTGGCTGACAAGAAACGCACGTGCATCTTCCCTGCTGACAGTGCTTCAACCAGAAAAAGGCAAAAGTGCTTTCCCAGATTGAGCTGTGGCTCACAATGTCTTACTTTGATTGTGAAGTGGCCAGACTGTGACATTAAAAATATATGAAACATTATTATTGTTGAAATGTGTTTATCACCCAGTAGGATCTCTAGAATTATTTTCCCCGTTTTTTGACGCTTTTCTCACTTGTGTAGAGATGCAAATCATTCTTGGCACTGAATGACAGATTGTCACTGTTTATTACGTTCAGATTCATGTTAGGTGACTAACTATTCTTTTTCAGCCCTGTGCATACTAATTTAGTCTGATTACAGTATTGGTTTTCTCAAAAGCATGCAAAAAAATCCCCATCAACTAAATCTTTTGTCAGTCTCCTTATTAGAGCCTCAGCCATTCACTCTTCATGTTTTTGTGTTCATCATTTTTCTTCCAGCTGAACTTGTGCTTGCTCTATCTTATTTGGCCTCTTCCCATTTAATCTGCTTTTCTTTCTCTCCAATTAACTTTGCCTTTATTTTTCACACTGCAACTGTCTTTATTTATGTCTTTTAACTGATGTTACCCTGAAGTAATGGGTTGAAAGAGCTATTGCTCAAGTTTTGTGTGGCTGAAAATCTGCAAGACAGATCTGAGAAAGTAAACATTATTCTAGAATTCAAATAGGACAAGTTTTGTAACTTAGGGAGAAATCTGAAGGAGAGTCTCTGGTAAATGTATCTCTGATGTCTGGTAGTGACTCATTGACTCTCAGATTCTACTTCATGGGTTTCTCGACAGATCATGAGGGACAATCCCTGAAAATCTACACTTAACGTATCTAAGACTTCAAAGAAACATAGTTTCTTTGGCTATTATAAATGTATTATTTACACTGGTTTATCTCAAAGTTCCACCAAAACCAGCTTAAGAAATCTGGAGTACAGTGAGCAAGGCATCTTTATGATGAGAAACTAAATGAGGAAAAGAACACAGTCCTAAGATGAAGAATCAGAACCTCTGCTGTCATTCCATACCTCCAGACAAATTTCCAGTTGAAATCAGTGGGCATAATTGGCTTCTTGTTAAACAGGCTGGTGTAGTTCAACAGCAAATCCACTGAAGTTGGTACAGATAAACCAATTTAAAACAAGAAGTAGTGGGAGAATCTGGCTCACTCTTAGTTAGACAGCTGTAGCTCAGGAGACAGTGGTTTGCAAGGAAAGCAGTTGTACCAGAATAAAATCCAAGTAATGTTGAAGAAGATTTTGTCCTGCAGACCCTGACCTTGGTGAAAGCCAGTGAAACTCCAGAGCTCTGGTGATTTCTATTAATAGAGGGTGGGGGCCAGTATATTTCCTGTAATTGTTTGAGACATTTCTCATTTTTATTTTATGGTGGCTGGGTGTTTTATTCTTATTTTTTGAATCCGTCTTTCACGTCCCACGGGACTGATTCTATATCATGCATCATGTACCCGTTGAACTCATAAGGGTTTTAATCAACAAACAGCAGATCCTAAAGCCTAATTTAGTGGTCAGACTTGCACACCTCATGTTCTAAACACTTGTGCATTCTGTAAAGAAAGATCAAGCCTGGGGAAGCTTAGTAGGCTATGCAGTAGCTGCTTTTGAATTCTGCTGTGTATGGTTAGATAAAGAGAACAGGAGAGAGAGAAATAAAAGAACAAGGTACTTTTATGAAGTCTTTTAAGAAAGACTCCCTTAATTCATTTCATGATTTTGGTAGGCATAGAAACACATAAAATGTGAGGGTTGCTGTGTTGGCTGGATGTAGTTTATTGAAATAGAAAAAAATATATTTGTGAAACAAAAAATGTGCTCATGTCCAACAGGTAATCAGCCTAGTTCTTATGAAAGCTTGTTTCCTTTGGCTGTTTTGTACAAAAGCTGTTAGCAACGAGAGTAATATGAAATCTGGGTTTAAGCTGATTTAGGAAAAAATGTGATAGTTGGACCTTTTGTAGCTACTCTGTTATATTATTTTCTTTTCCTGCCATACCAGTAGAATAAATAACTTTGAACAAAGCCCAGGCTTTGTTTGATTCTATCTACTGAAATGACTGAGAGCTTTTTTGGAGAGCGAGGTCTTGTCATCAATTTGCCTTTTTTAAAAATTATGTATTTATACCATCCACGAATGGTTAGATGACAGATTGTTTGTGTCCAAGAGATGGAAGTCAGAGAGTGTAAGAATGCATTGGCAGAGCAGCCAGAATGGCTTCAGCTTGTTCTGGGACAGCAGTTCTTGGGTGCATAAATTACTCCTGGGCAAAGCTAGGAAATTACTGAGATTAGATGTGTGTAAATCACAACCTTAATCAGAGGTCATTGGTCCCACCACCTGGGAAGGTCTGAAATGTTTTGCAGCAGCACTGCCTCCAGGTTCCCAAGAAGTCTTCTCTGAACCTGTGACAAATGTATTTGTTCTTTCAAGCTCCAGAATAATTCTGCATTTCACTTTGATGGGGCAATTATAAAATGTGATCCTCCAGGTGCAATGGATTGTAACAAGGCATAGGCAAAAAGCCATCCAAATAATGGCAAGATTTTCAGACTGGGACTTTGTGGGGGAAATTAAGCAGTTGGCCCTAAGTTACATAAAAATGCTGACACAAAAGGAGATAAGAGAAGAGATCTTTTCTATTTCCAGATGTACTACCCAAGTTTCAGTTTGTTTTTTTTTTTTTTTGTTCTAAGGGTGGCTGCCAATTTTAGATGATAAGTGACTAGAAATATCTTCAGGGCCTTCTGTGAAGACTTTCAGCTGTGAGGGAAGAAAATGCCAAGCCTGGTCACTAAGTTCTTCTGTTGTCACTGGAATGCATGTCCAGCTTTTCTTTTTAATGGGGAGCCTTAATTCATGCCTCTTTTGACAGTGACTTTCAAATAGTTGATGTTGATTTTCATCGTTTGTTGTTTCAATTTTAGCCACTGTTGCCTTTTAGGAACATTCTGGACAGTCTTTCAGTCCTCAGTAGCACCCCTCTGTATTTTTAGGAATATTGTGTCATTCTCTGTCTAGTATAAGACAAACCTCACAACAGGTGACATCAGTGTTAGGGTCAATTCTGAGGTGCAGAGTTTTTAAAAGTGCAAGAGATGTATGAGAGCAGCCTTCAGAGAAGGTGCTTAGACCGGTGTTTTAAGGTGCATTCTGCTGGGAATTCACCAGTCTTTGTACAAATCAAAAGTATAGGAAGGTCTGTCTTGACATGTGCAGGTTTTTTTATTTTTATATATTAGCTGCTATTTATCAAAAAGGGAAATATTTTTTATATCAGTACTGGAATATGTTTCAGGCAGTTTTTGTGTGCTTGCAGAGAGAAGGTGTAGAGGATTAGAAACCTGTTTCTGCTCCCATATCCCCAGACTGGTCACTGGAAACTACAGATGGCGTTGCTGTGATGCTCAGCCCCTCTAGGAGATGAGAGCAGCAGGGCTCTTGCTGCAGAAGGCATCATTGGCATGTCAGAGTCATCATGAGGAGGAAATAAAATGCAGCAAAGGGAAAATAAACAAAAATCCCAAACAGAGTGGAATTCCAAGTTGAGCTAGCATGAACTAGATTGTAACTTGAAGGTACTTCAGTTAGTACTGAAGACAGCACTTTCTGCTGTCTGCACAAGCTGGAAGTGAAGATAACCCTAAATTACATCATTTTTCTTCAGACTTTCAAGGTGCATGACAGGAAATGCCTCCGTAGCTGTTCTGTGCCCCCTCTCTCAGTGTGTAACACCCTGGGCTCCCCTCTGTCTTTTAAACGCTCAAAGGTCCTCCCTGAATGCATTTTTTACCATGTGCAAGATATTTAGAAACAGGACTTTAAAAAATACCATGGAAACCCCCTGAAACTGTCATCTAGCTGAAAGGACAGTTCAGATTACTCCAAGTGCCAGTCTGGAGTGACCCAGAGGGCCATGTTCAGCTTTTCTTGCAGAAATAAATCCATTTTTATGATGTATTTTAGTCATGCAGTGTAGAAGAAATAGCCTCAAGCCTCCTCCGCACATCATGCACCAAGGACTGCCTCAGGTAGGGATGTGCTGTCTTCTCCAAGGCAGGGACAAGCAGCAGCCCCAATTCACATGCCATGAAGGACTTTTCTAATAGGTTATTTTCCTTTTCTCTTTTCCACGTAGAAGACAAGTCTAGGACCAGCAGAAATCTATTTTTCTCATTTCTTTGTATGACAGGGAGTGAAGAATCATGAATAATTGACTGATGTCTAGACTTTATATGGAGTTGTCAGCATTTGCCTGACTTTTCTTTCCGTACTGCAAAATTTTGGTAATACCAGCGAACAGAATTGGCAGAGAGAACACAAAGAGAGGCAAAACATATGTGTGGTATTTACAGGGGCCCCAGATGACTGTGATCAGCAAACTGGAAACAATGTCAAACTCTTCAAGTGCTTCATTTTGCAGCTGACTCCAACAGCAGTGATTGGAGTTGGCTTCTGCCGCGTTGGTCACAGCCTCTGGACAAAGGCTGTTCAGCACCAGGAATGAAGGGCTTGTCCCATCTGAAGAGCATCAGAGTCAGTGCTGGAGCAGGATGGGAATGTGAATGGAAGCTCCAGTTTGGTTTCTGTCAGAAGCCAGTAGAGCTCTTTGTCTGCAGAGGAAGGAAACACTGAGACAAAAAAAAAAAAAAAAGAGTATGAACAGGGCAGAAAGAACAAATAGCCTGGGAGCAAGATTTTTGCAGAAGAGAAGCATGGGCACCATCTGCCAAGCTGTTCATTGAAATACAGGGCTTAATTCAGCTCACCTAGACGTACCTCTACTAAAATACTTACACATGTGTTTGGGTGTTTCAAATGTCTCGCTGAATTGGGGCCTTTAAAAGAAAAGTGAATTAAGAACAATGGAGAAAGGAAAAGAAATACTTCCTTCTACAGGTGGAGTTTCAGGTTTCTTGTTAATGTACAAAAGTTCTCTAAAATACTTGCAAGGTAAAATAACTGAGAATTCTTTTAAGAGGAGTTCTCTAAAATACTTGCAAGGTAAAATAACTGAAAATTTGTTTAAGAGAAGTTCTTACTCTGCAGGTTTCTTATCTAATTGTGTTTGTAGATCACAAATTTTTACTGTACCCTAAGCATTAAGCTTTGCTGAGAAAAATGTCACTTTTTTACTTTTTCCAGAAACGAGAAGGAATCCTCCAGTCTCGACAAATCCAAGAGGAAATAACTGGTAACACTGAGTATGTCAACACCACTTTTGCCAGCAGTTCAGTAATTGAACACAGATGTGTCTCAGAAATTTAAACATTTGCTGATATTTAGATTTCAGTATTGGGATTCCAGGGAAGATGATGCATCAACCAGTGACTGTATTTTAGCCTTTTCAAGAGCTGCAAACAAGCATCTAAAAATACAAAAGGGAGAGGAAATAGAGAGGTGGGGAATTAAAAGCAGGACTTCAGGGGTGTGAAATGGTGGTGGTAAGCCTTGTATGTGCCATCTCACTGAACATTTTGTAACAGAAAAGTTATTCCAAACCAAAAGAGAACACTAGTAGAATATTCTGGTTTCTAATTAAATGGAGAGAAGCTGCACTGTTGACTTACTATTAATCTGTATGGATTTATGTGTGGTAGTTATGTGAAGGATCAACTGGAGCAAAATGCTGCAGTCCTTAAGAACCAAGTCTTGTTTTGGCTGGATTTGTGTTTTAGTTGGTGTGGTAGATGAATCTTCAAAGCAGAGGGAAAAGTTTTCCCAAAATCAATGTGAAAAAGCCTTTACTCAGGCAAGGTGCGTTGATTTGGGTCAAAGTAGGGAGTATGAGATCTGGCCTCCTGTGAGACTTTAGTGAAACCAAGAGGTATTACACTGGTGGTCTCCAGACTGACCCAGATCCTCAGCTGCAGTAACTTGGTGAAGGTTTTCCTAATTCCATGAATCTACTCCAGTATTCACTAAGCTGAAGATCTTACTTACCATGCATGCTGTTTTCTTTTGCAGCACAATATCTGCAAGTGAATTATATGTAACTGTGTTGTTCTTTTCCTTTTTTTTTCCTGTAGGGCATTATCAGGAAGGCATGGTAAGTTCCTTTGATTATTGTCTCTTTTCTTGAGGCAGCCACAGTGTACATGAGTTCTGCAGTGGGTGGTCACTTTGTTCAAATTGCAAGGAAGTAGAGGATTTCAAGTCACCCTGGCAAATATGCACCACAGGCTGTTGTGGCAGTTAACAAAAGGGGAAAAAAACATTAAAATCACTCTGACCATCTTTAAAACACATTTCATTGCTTTTCAGCACATGTTAATTTGCAGGTGCTTTGTGGTTTAACCTCCAGAACGTAACAGTGGTATTAATGGTCATGAGTTCCCAGCATGATGTGAAGTGGTGTCTTATCAAGAACCAGCTGGTGAATGTGTTGATATTCTTACATCCATTACCTACTTTATTCTTTAAAGATGTTGAATTGTTGTTCAGCAGGCCTGCACGCCACGCAAGGACCTGTGCCTCGTGTGTCTCACTGCCAGGATTGGGAATGGCCAAGTGCCTGGCCTACAGAAAACACTGACCTGAGTCTTGCTTTGTATAAAGTCTGCCTTCTACAAATGCCTTTAGATCTACTCTAGCTTTGGTTTTTTGTTTTTTTTTTTAAATTGAGTAATATGAATATTTGTTGAGTCCTTTGCTGTCGTTCAGGTGGTTGTCAAAACCAGAAATTGCTCAGAAAAGGCTCTGGTGCCTTTTTACATATTTTTCTGTTTTCTTCAGTAAGTGACTACAGTAGCACTCCAGACACACTGCCTCAGGTTGCCTGTCCTGCTGATAGTGCCCTAAATTGCATATGAGAATGGCCCAAAACATCCATACAAAGGATTGTACTGCAGATGCATAATCACAAACCTGCTTGAGATGCTTGATAATGCAGTCAGTGGCCCATGGGGAAAATCTTCCTCTGTAGATGTAGTGACTAATATAAACTCATGTTCTTCTGCAGAAAATGATTTGGTTACTTAGCTGTCTGAATCTGGCTGTTCAAGATTTTGTGCATAAAGATACTATTTTCTGCTCATTTTTGAGAAACAGAGTCTTTAGGTAATCCAAATCCTGCCTGAAAATGATGCTTTTCTGTGAAAAATAGAGAATAAGTTACTAGCAGCTCGCAGCAAGAGAGAAGTATGCAAACTACTTGGTACTTGGAATACAGAGAGTATATTGAAACATTTTGCTGACTGTGTTGTCTCAAATGAATATGTGTCTCAGTAAGTGTTTATTCTGCACTGGAACAACTGCTGCTCAGTACATTAATGGCACTGAATGTTTTTCAGAAAGAGATGCATTCGACACTTTATTTGACCACGCTCCAGACAAGCTCAATGTAGTGAAAAAGGTTGGAAGGTTTTTATTTTTTAAAATACATAATTTGTGCATGTGCATGCTTGTGTGTATCAGATTGTGTGTCTGTGGTGAGTGTGTGTGGATATAATATATAACTGGCGTGCTTTGCATACATTACATACAATTAAGCTTTATGCCTAAATACACAAAGTCATGATTGTAATGTTACCTTTTATTTCATGTTTAGCAGCATGAACTTAACTTTGGAACACGAAACAACGTATAGCTATCAAAGTTTTCATCAGAAAAGTTCTCACAAATGTATGTTGAGTAGAACCCAACTGGTACATTGACTGTACTGATGCCAAAGAGATATCCAGTTTACAGCTGCAGAGGTCTGACCCTAGAGTATTTTGGCTGCTGTCAGATTTGAGTGGAGTCCAATTACCTACTTCCCCATAGTCTGCTGAAAGTTTGGGGGTTTTCTGTGTTTTAACAGTGTTTATATATATATGTATATATCTCACGTTCATTTTATTTCTGTTCTTCATTCTTGTAAAAAATAATTTTAAAACAAATTTTAACGTCACATTTCAGTTTTAAAACGTGGAGGTAGTGTTGCAGTCTCTTCACTCATGCAGGTTCTCTTCTGAGTGAAGTTCATACTGCTGGTGCTGAACTGCTGCCCTGCTGAATAGGCCTTCATTGCACTGTTTTCATATTTCAGACTCTCATCACCTTTGTGAACAAGCATCTGAATAAACTGAATTTGGAGGTGACTGAACTGGACACGCAGGTAGAATTTTATAGCCTTTCTTAGAGGGGAGAGGTAGTTGCACTACGTTATGCACTGTGTCCCCAGCTGTATCCAGAAATTTCATTGAATTATTATTGAATGAGCTCTAAGATGTTGTTTCAGCAGGAAACCCTTGATTTCTGAATACGTTTTTATGAAGCAGTCCCTACCAATTAAGCATCTATAACAGTTTTGTGCTTTCATTAGCCTAAAAATTAATTAACAAATGCTACCTTCTGGGTGCTGCCAAGTGCTGTAAGGAGAACCTGCTTGTTTTGGTCAGGAAGGAATTCTGTCCGCTTGGTTTGCTCCAACGTCGGGCTGAGCAGTTGTTTCCTGCCTACCTTTCCACAGCCACGCAGCCACATGGGATTACAATGGCTCTATTCAGGCAGAATTCAGGGATTCTCGAGAGTAAAGCTACTCAAGTGTATAGGCAGCTGTACAGCTGGGCTGCAGGCTTGATTGCACCACAGAAATAATGTGCTACATGCTCTTCTCTCTTGCTCTCGGCTGCTAAATTGGCTGAAAAGAAGCTAAAAGAAAAGCTTAATCCTGCTGTATTAATACCTCCCCATGTGAACAATTGCAGCAGTTATCATAAGAAAATTACGGGGTCAGGCAGGAAGGGATGGGATCTGCACTATCAAAAAACCCCAGGTGTCCTCAAGTCAGGCTTTATTTTATGTCTTGATTCATGTTATTAGGAATCTCTGCTTTATTTAGACGCCTACCAATCTGATAGAGGTTTTTCAAAAGTAAAATTAAGATTTAGATGGAAATCATGTGTAAAGGCTTTCAAAAGGGCATTCCCTATTTCTGCTTATTGCATTGTTTACTTTGGGGGAAAACATGTTCTTCAAACGTACCTGGAAACTCCTTAAGCATTTATCTGAAACAGTATTCCCTAAGATGAGAGGTTGTATTTCCATCAGTTAAAAGAAAATTACCTACCTCAGGAAGGTGATGGGTTGCTAATGGACCTGATGCTGCTGAGGCAGGAGTGAGAGGCCTGTGACAAAACCACAGAAACATGGAATGGTTTGGGTTGGAAGGGACTTTAAAGATCATCCCATTCCACCCCTCCTGCAGTGACACCTTCCACAAGACCAGGTTGTTCAGAGATTCATCCAGCCTTGGTCAGTTCCAGGGATGGGGAATCCATAAGCTCTTCCACTGTGCCCTGCTCTCACGGTAGTGAATTTCTTCCTAATATCTGATCTAAACCTGCCCTCCTTCAGCTTAAGGCCATTCCCCCTTGTCCTGTCACTCCATGCCCTTATAAAAAGTCCCTCTCCAGCTCCCTTGTAGCCCCTTTGGGTACTGGAAGGTGCTACAAGGTCTCCCTGGAGCCTTCTCCTCTCCAGGCTGAACAACCCCAGCTCTCTCAGTCTGTCTCTGCAGCAAAGGTGCTTCAGCCCTCTGAGCATCCTCATCACCCTCCTCTGGACTTGCTGCAACAGATCCATGTCATTCTTATGGATGTCACTATTTTTTCAGATAGAAATGAACAGATATTATAGCAATTTGATATCTTCCACTGTAATTACAGACACTTAAAATTAGACATAGCATTTAACTAAATAAATAAAATCAAAGAAGTGGATGACATCTTTTAGTTGCAATTTAAAAATTTTTTTTAGTAGTTTGTTGACAGTTCTGCATTAGACAATACATATCTTGTTCAATAAGAAAAGCAATGAGGTGTTTCTCAGAAAATGTACTGAGAAACATTTTTTTTCACAGTTTGCAGATGGAGTGTACTTAGTCCTGCTGATGGGTCTCCTGGAAGGTTATTTTGTTCCCCTGCACAGCTTTTTCTTGACTCCTGATAGTTTTGAACAAAAGGTAACTAGATTTCGTTTTTCTGTTAAAAACAAACATAAATATGTCTAGTTGTACAAGGGTAACACCAACTTTTCCATGTAAGTTTGGTGCTAATAGCTGAAATCAAGGAAGGACTGTACTGGTAACCATTACCAAGTATTTAAAAAAATCAGTCTTAATACTTGTCTGGAATAAAACAGAAAATTATATTAATGATGGGGTGGTTAGCAAGTGTTAACAGATTTTGGCAGCCGTTGTGTGGTGCTGTCATTGAAAGAGACCTACTGTTCATTAATGTATATAGGATTACACACAAGCATTGATGACAGACCTGGTTTTTTGTGTGTCCAAAATCCAAGAATTTAACATTGGAAAGGTTTAATGGGTTTTGGAAACATAAAGGCATATATGTACAATGTGTCAATTTAAGACCAACATTACGTCAGTGTCTGTAGCTATCCAGGCAATTAATCTGTCTGTTCAAGACAAGAGCACTTCAGGGGCCATCATGTTCCAACTTTTGAGCTTGCAGGAGGTGGGGTATTCTTACCTGTAAGTAATTTTATTATGGGTTATGTTAGTTCAAGTTAACTTTCCATTACCTTTATATTTTTAAAACCACCATCACCCAGAAACAGCAAAACAATGGGTTGTCTGGATTCCATGGACCAGATATACAGGGCCCTGACTGTTTTTTCCTTCTGAATGTCTTGGTCTGCAGCTTTAAATACATCTTGTCTTGACTATTTGTACTCTACAGAGTTCCCAATAGTGACTGCCTTCATTGTATTGCTAGGTTGTCAATGTATCCTTTGCATTTGAGCTCATGCAGGATGGTGGATTGGAAAAACCAAAGCCAAGACCAGAAGGTACCTATTCTACCTTTTTTGTATCTCCTTAAAAATTTGTGTTGGGTCCAGATCTTACAAGGTTATGGTATGGCCAAATGAAGATTATAAATTAATCCGACAGCAAAAGGCAAGGTACATTTTGTAGTGCCCAAGGCACTGTGTATTTTAAATGCACTTTTTCAAATGGTGCAATTCTCCCTCTCTTCATTGGCCAAGCATATGCAGTAATACTCCAATATTCCCTGAAAGAAAGAGAACACCGTTGTGATTGGTGTCACTGGCGGATGTGAATTGCTCCAATTGCTTCATTTTCCTCCATCTCACATTTTCACACTAAACCTCGAGTGTTCCCAGTGTAATTTACAAGATTTTCACAAAAGAGAGAGATGTTGTGGAAGAAGAATTTCAAATGTTCACATAACTGCCTTTGAGTGCAGGACCTAATCATGCATACTCAAATTAGATATAGAGCTGGGGACTGAAAGTAGAATGTGCTTCAGGGAGGATAAAGGTTTTGCTGGTGAGTTCAGGAGTATCAGGATTCCACTCCTCTTTGTTCATATACATACAGTGTTTAAATCCAGCTTTTCAGGCTGGAGACTGAGCCCTTGATTCACCAGGTTAATGGGTACTTCTTGTAGCTCCTCCTATGAGAAGTTACCACTTCTTACCATGCAGGAGCTGGATGTGCAGCTCCACTCTTCCTACCAGGAATGATATCTGGGCTCCTACTGGTTACCTGCCATAATAATCAACGTGGCTGTGTCTTTCAAGACCAATTTCAGACTCACATTATATGGTGCTCACAGTCTCTTCCTGCCACGATATTGGATTGTCATTCCCTGAGGAGTTGACATAAGCTAATGTCAGAGTGTTGCTTCTAGCAGTAAGAACTCCCTGGAGATTCAGGCACTCATTGCTGAATCAGGTTCTGCTCCATTCAGGATTATTTCCATCCCTCCCAACTTCCCTATTATAACAGCCACAGAGACACGCACACACGAAATAATACATCTCAGGATCGAGCCTGTGCATTAAACCTGGACCTGCCCAGCCTATTTTATCCACTTCTTTTGATTGCTTGAACTCTTATCCACAGTCATGCTTAACTAAACTGCTGGTGAGTGTATCACAAGCCTTTATGTTTGAAATAGTCAAAGTGAGAAGGGGGAAACAGTGAAATCGAGGGATCCAAGTAAAACACAGAGTATCTGTGATCCCTTACTCCCCATGGAGGTTTAAAATTCTTATGGCATTTAATTTTTCAGGTATTTATTGCTCTAGGGGACAGCTAATTTTTCCAGTATAAATCAAGCCATAAGGATATTTCAGCATATATAAGACATTTCTTGTGCAATTATTGAAATGCTTAATATGAAACTTCCTGCCCAATGTGAATGGAAAAACACATCTGTTTTATGTGTTGTTACATTGGGCACAATGCCCGTACTTAAAATTTCCAGTGAGCAAAAGACTATTGAAAAGGATCTTACCCTAAATGTGTACACTAAATACTCTTTAAATTGCTACACTGTTTCTTTGAGGTTCTTGAGGAAAAAATATGCTGAAAAGTGCTTTAGAATATGAAAAACATATTTAGTGGAAAAAAAAGAATGCAGTTAAATAAATGAGTAAGAAAACCGATGATTTTTATGGGGTCAACAGTTTATTTGGGTTATTTGCAATATAATTGAAAGGGTCTTAAAAAGCTTTCCGTGACCTTTTACTTTGAAAATGGCTGGAGCATTAATCTGCTGAGTCTATAATGAATTCATTTGCAGTTTGAGCTTTTTCAGATTACTCCTTGGAATGTGTACATCAAAGCCAAACTCAAGTTTCTCTTTTAGAAGCTTGCAACCAGTAAAATTTTACACGTGTTGGTCAAGCCTGTGAAGCAATGGGAATAACCCATCTTTCTTTGGGGGCGTGCTTCTTTTACTTTGATCCCTTCTGTGGAATTCTGTTGTGGTGGTGGAGTCTCTCTGCATCTTTGCAAAGAGCTAACAAGGTTACCTCTTTAGTAATAGAAGTTCTGTATTTGGAAAAAAGTTGCTCTGCACCTTGCTGCTGGCCTGGAGGAGGAAACTTCTGGTGTTACATGCAAACAGTAATGCAGATTGCAACAGGATGTTGTGGGGGCAATGCACTCTTCCTACAGCTTTTGGCATTTCCTCTTCATTTTATACCAAGCATTTTTCATCTGATTTGTAAAGAGCCACAAACCCATGCTGGCTGTGGTTTCATGACCATGCATAGGCTCAGGATAAAATCTAGGCTTGAGTGTTTCCACCCTTTGTCCACAGATGGAAATTTGCCATGTAGCCAATATCTTCAGTTTGCATACTTTAGGACACCATGCATAGGTTTGATTGGATTAATTATTCAAAGTGTGACCCCTTCACAATCTATGAGAAACATCAGTGTAGATAAATACAATGGCTAATGATGATTACATCCACCATTTACTGGACTTACTTGGAGGTTTTGGCCAATTCCAAGAACCAAAGTTAGGAATTCGAGTTCCTATGCATTCAACAGAAAGAGATAGGACAGTTCTAATTCCACTCTGCTCTTTCTGAGGGCGATTCTGAGTCCCTGTTTGAGACTGACTATTCTTTGAAGCACGAGTGTAGACTGCTGCAGTAGTACTTGTCAGTTTGTTTTATAGTTTTCTTGTGAAATAATATTGACTTTCTCAAGAACTGCTCTTTGAAACAGAAGGTATTCATTAGCTTTTTGTTTCATATAAATCCTTTACTTTAGATGTTGAGTTTCTGAGGACTGATTCAGCCATGAATGTCAGCTAACTGCAAGAATTTTCAGATGTTTGTTCAAGGAGCACTTGTATACCTAGCTTCTTTAGGTCCTCTGGAAAATTTAAACTTGCCTCTAGGTATCTTGCTGAAATTAGGCCTAGTAAAGGATGTTGCAGCTCAGAATGTGCCAAGTCCTACAATTCTTACATAAGAGGAAGGTTCCATTGGTTCCTGCCTGATGATTTTTTTTCAAAATCATTACTTTTCACAACTGACCCAGGATGAAGTCATATAAGTATATGTAATCCTGGGCACGCTTTGATTCAGGAGCATCTGAGCTTGGTTGCATTTCAACATCAGCAGCAGTAGCTATTTGTATCCCTAACTAGAAGTGGTTAAAACACCAAGTTTTGAGTTGCCAGTTTGAAAATTGTGTTTTATTGGTATTTCTACTCTTCTTTGCTTTCCTTCTGATCTCATGTTCACAGGCATTAATGGGAGCAAGGGAAGGGAGTAGAGAATAGGCACTATTTCTGGAAAACATTTGGAGCTAATGAAGTTACTAATTTGTTTTCCCTTGTCTTTTTTCTAGATATTGTAAATTGTGACTTGAAGTCTACACTGAGAGTACTGTACAATTTGTTTTCCAAATACAGGAACGTGGAGTGAAGAATTGATTTGGGTCACAAAGGAGTGTTAACAAAGAAAGCATCATAACTAGCCTATCTTTCCTCAGTATTCCTCTGCACCTCTATCCTAAAAGGAGCTAAACTATTTACCTGAAGAATTTTTAATTGGTTATTCTGGCACTACTCTTTTCATAGTAGATTTAAAACTATATAACTTACAAAGAAAAAAAGGTTTGGAGGAAGGTATTTGGGTATATTCTGGGAGAATTCATGTCTCGGTTGTCTTCACACTGTTTTTAATAGGTGAAGCAACAATAAAAAAATCTTTAGTAAGTTTAATTCAAATCAGCCTTTGGAGCCAGTCATAGGAATATTCTGTAGTGAGTACTTTAATATTTTTTACATCTATGTTTTTTTAATCTGGGAAGGGAAAGAGTATTTTCTATCCATGATAAGATGGTCCCATTCTAATTGTGAGGAATGTGCATAGGGAGAAACAGTTAAATACACTTGTTCACATGACAGCCAAAGAGAAGAAACTTAGCCTGATGAATCTGTAGTTGCAGTGCTATTATTGAGCTTTCATTTTCTGGGTACAAACTGAAGTGGCTGCTCATTCCTTCAGACTTATTATAATGTGATAATTTGCTTTCAATATATGCTATTGAGCATTCCACAGAAACACACTTTGCAGCTTGTCGCTTGTTTTTGTTCAAGGCAGAGATCTTTTTTGCAAAGAACGCTTTTCAGGAAGTAACACCTGTATAATACAGTTTTCCTATAATATTTGTATCGTTACATAATATTAGAAAGTAGAAAAATGGCTTGTTTTTATTTTTGCAGCTTAATCACAGGATTATCAGATTGCAAGTTTGGATTGGTTGCTAAATAGAACTTATAACTGTCCCTGTGGTTGATTTTATGATGAATGTGTTTGCTGCATAATCTTCAAGACAAAAAAATTAGGTCCATTTTCTAGAAATGGTCAAAACTACTCCCATCTGCAAAGATTCCATTACAGTGTAAAGTTCTTTGGTGATTTTACATGGCTACAAAGATTTTTTAAATTTGATTGCCACCAGTTATAAGCTGTTACCTGTTTGGTTTTAGCTTTAGCAAAGACACTAAAGGGAAGTGGGAGTTAATTCTTCCCTTAGAGTGGTACCAAGCACCAGTTATGCTTCCAGAAGAAGCTGGTAGAGACTGCCTGGATCACTTCCGAAACGAAGCGTTCCATTGCAGCCACAAATTCTTGGGATCCTGGGTTACACAGTCAGGAAAAAAATTCCTTAGGCAGAAATTCCTAGATAACTCTTCAGAAATCTTTGGACTGCTTAGTGCAGCAGGGAGAGTTGTTAACAGCCATCCAGTTGTGGCAGAACTGGCTTAGGTAAAAGGAAAAGCGATCTGTCAGTTCTTCAGTCTTTCATCAAGAGAAAGGCAGTGCAGGCAAGAACAGCCAATAACAGCTGGATGTTACTCATGATGTAAAGCATTACATATTTTTCAATTTTCCAGGGCTTTCTTTTTTCTTTTATGTAGAGCTTTCCAGTACAACATTAGCACAGAAGGAACTCGAGCAACTACTTTGTCTTTGGTAAACACCGACTGATGTTTGGTAGTAAGGTGATACTGACTTCTGCTGGGGGGCTACAAAATTATTTTTCTGAGAAATAATATGAACTTTTTCAAGGGAAAGTCAGTATTCAGTTCAAAGGACAATACCTGGATGTTCTCTGAACTCAGAAATGATCTGATTGTTATAAGCACTCTAAATACCTTTCTTAAAATATTGTCTTACCTCTGTATTTTTAACTGAGTTTCTGAAATTAGAGGTACAGAAAACAACAGTTATTTGCCTTTTACAGGGAGAAATAACTGGACATTTTGACCTCAGTGAGAATGAATATTTTCATTATATCTTTAATATCTGAGAAGCTAAACAATAGGAATTAACCAAACTTTTTTTGAGCAAACTGAGACAGAACTTCTCATGTATATACCAGCAGCAATTTCAGCTTATTTTAATGTTTAACATGCAAGTTTTTCATTTGCACACCTAATAGTAATTGTCATAGCTAATTAAAAAATGTATGATATTTTTTCTGCAGACCATGCTCAGCTGAAACACTTTTACATTTCAACAGTGCCAAAAGATTTTGATTGCCTTTGTTTTCAGGAGTGCATTTTCTTTAAAGAGGAGATTTATATGTGTAAAGTGAACAGTGAAACTGTTTTCTTTGCCTGGACTTGAAAATAAGTATTTCTTGTGCTATATTGGTATAACATTATTGGAGATTTATCTGTCAGACTCCATTTCCATCCTTAAAAAACACAAACTGAGACAGAATGATTAAATCCTCATGCTGAAATGCAATTATGCAGAACCGTAGAAACATTTAAACAATATCCAACCTTTACACAATTATCTATCCTATGGTAAGAATTTATGTAAATTAAAGCCTGCTATATAAACAACGGTGTCCTATGTAAATATAGATCCATGTGATAGTTTTAACACTTACACACAAATAGTACATGCTGCCATGTAGAAGTGGGTCACTGCTTATATTTTTGACAGTGTAGATTTAAATAGCTATCAGATAAATATGAAATCTAATATAGAGATTATATCTAATATTTATTGCTTTGATTCAGAATATTATAGAAATATAGAATACTACTGTAGACAGTTTGCTTTTCAGCAGTTGGTGTAGGCCAGCCCTTTCCTTCAGGGAAGGGAAAAGTTATCTGGGCCAAATTCTGCCACCTACATTGCTTTTATTCTTGATACACAGCAGTGCACCCTGATGTACTGCTGAAAGCAGAATTTTCCTCACTCTTTATATCAAGATAGAAGTTGTTTAAATTGTTGTCAATCCCAGGTTTATTTATAATTACTTTAAATGATTAAATGTATCCGATTTAGCTTATGTAAGACGTGAGCAGCCACCTGGAGAGGCCAGTTCCTCTAGTGGTCCCAGAGAGAGCCTGTGGTCTCAAGGCTGCTCTCTCAGCACTTTGGCTGGATCCTGAAGCCAGGCAGGGTAAATCCAAGCCACTGCCTGAAGATCTCGTGGTGGTGTTTGGATCCCATCCGCCAGACCAATGTGCCTGTCCATTGTGCTGTGTCACACGGAGGCCCACAGGTAGCTGAGCCCACCAAAACCTGGCCAGTTCTCGGCCTGCCTTCAGTAGCAAACAAGCAGTAAACATTTCTGCTGCTGGGGCATTATGAAACCACCAAAAGAATCATTTTCTGTGACTTCTAATTCATCCATTGCATCCAGCAATATGGTATCTAAGTTTTGTGGCTGGAGATGGGCATCCTTTCCCTGTTGATGGGTCTTGATGTGCTCTTTCAACCACACAAAACATTGTTTGGGTTTGTTTTTTTTTTAAAGAGGAGCTACAGATTTTTCATAGTGTGTCAATAAGAAGTTGTTAAAATAACTACCTAAAATCCTAATGTCTTGAGGTCAGCTCCTTTCAGATTTCTTTCTCGGCTGACTGGCTGTTATTTTCCATTAAGAACAGGCCCTATAAAAAGGAATCTTTGTGTAATTTTACCCAAGACACACTTGTAAAGCCCAGAATTGGATTGCTCTGTATTTCTGATCAAGTACAGGCAAACCAAGTTTCCTATTAAATGAGCTGACTGCAGAATATCCAGTTCTTTACATGTCCTAGTCAGTAGTATGTCCATCTTACAGAGGGTAGCAGCCCTTGCAGCTACACAGCTCAGGAATTCAAGTGGACCAGCAGGAGCTGGATAAGGTCCTAATCCACTTCAATGAACTGTGGACCAAGTTGCCCACTGGCACATCTCCATGTGAACCAGTGGCAGGAAATCAACGGAGCCTCTGTTTTACAGAGGGTTGCAGTGCTTGGGAATGGTTGTATTCAAGCAGACCATGATGACTGAGGTAAATGTTACTTGGTTGGCTTCTGTTCCTACTTTTTTTTCTGGTTTTAAGTTCATGTTTTAGATTAATTTAGCAGACACCTTACTGCAAGCCACGGTGTTGTAAAGCAGAATGGCTTTTAGAAGTTTATTTCATTTGAGAAAGATATATATGATATTTAATATACTAGATACCAGCCTTAGGTCTAGTTTTTGTTATTCTTGTCTTCCTCCCAAAACAACCTTCATCAATGGCCAAGCATCCAAAGAGAAAACAGTGCCTTGAAGACCTCTTGCAAGATTTTTACACTGTTACCTAGTAGATTTTTGTCATTTTACTGTAAGAATTAGTGTGGGCTTTCTCTTTACAGTCAAAGTACAATTACAGACTGAAGAAATCCTTCGTAAAAAGTTACCATTAGTTTACGTTAAGATATTTTATTTTGATTTGTCACATGAAAAATCGGGATAGCATCATCAAAATTTTAAATTAGGCATACCTCAGCATCTGCAGATTTTCCAAAGAGGTTTTGGGTCAGTCAACATTTACAAGGGCTAATTTTATGTATTTTGAAAATATTTTGTGTGACTATTTCTTTCTGCAATAATGAGATTTTCTTTTCTGTCTAACAGTTTAATACCATGCACTCTGCAACAGTGCTAGTGTCCTTGAAACGTTTGGTCCTCAACTTCAATATCACACTAACTGCGAAAAAAGAATATTTCCAAAATTTGCTGAACATGTATCTGAAAATAATTATTAGTTTAAATTAAGCTGCATTGCCTTCAACTGCAGAGTTAGTAGCTTTCACAGAATATATGTACTCTGTAAGTAAAAGACACACTCTTGCTGATTTTTTTTCCTGTGCTTTTTCTGAAACCTTTTGTTATGATCCACAATAAAATTTGCACCTGAAAATCAACACTGCATGTTGTTGTTGGGTCAAAGGATGGGTTGTCTGACAAAAAATTAGGGAGGCTGTGTGTTTCGTGTTCTCGAAACTTCCAGACCTCTCCATGCGCCCAGCCCTTTTCCAGTAACCCCTCTGTGGGTGTGCAAGGTGTTTATTATTATGTTCTGTGGGGGCTGGTGACAGCTGAAAGTGGGCTGGCAAAAGCAATCATGTAAACATATGTTTGAAATGATTAACAGCAGCAGGTCAGGAAAATGCTGTCTTTGATTCAAAGTAGCAAAGGATACCTTTACTTTTAACACTGCTGTGATGAGCACTTCGGTGGTGATACTGCAGCTGGATAGAATGCAATTCTCTGCAGAGCAATTTTGTTAATTTCAAATCTAACAAAATGTTAGTGAAACATTAACATGCTTGAAATTGTATTGTCCATTTCAGAGAATAATGGCATTTTGGAAGATTTTGAGATCTATTTTTTTAATAAACTTAGTTTTTTTGTGACCCTTTAATGCAGGAGCTTCAATGCAGAACTTGGAACCAGTCCAAAATATAGACATCTAAAGTGCTCCAGATCGACATTTATAGCTCTGAATTACTGGACTGAATCCAGAAGCAGGTGTTTGATCTTTAGATCTGCTTGTAAAGCTGAAACCACCAAGCAGAGCTGCCTCATCAACAGGGAACACTAAAGACAGGGTGAGTTTTAAGGCCTCTCTTCAATCCCAGTCTGTTACTCAGGGCTGGATAGAAGTAATTCCGCCTGCTTAGGATCCACATTAGTAACCCCACCATATGCACTTGGAGCTTTTGTCCTGAATTTTATGGATTTTGTCCTGAAGAGTGAGTAGACTTGCTGCTCCTCAAACAATGCAGTACAGCACAAAGGTCACGGCCTGCCTGCCTCAATATTTTCATCGCTGTTCACACAGAAAGGAAAAGATTGGGGTTTAACACCCTTCTGCAGCCGTGGGAGTTATTGCTCCTCCTTTTTGGAAACCTGCAGTATGAAATGAAGGTAAAACAGTGTTTTTAGTATTGGAGGGGCACTGTTGACACCTAAGCTGCAACTCAGTATGTGTAGAGTAGCTCTACATTGACTGAGACAGAAGGGGAGCGGAAGAGAGAGCATAGCTGGTGATTAAGCTGTTGAAAAGGTGGAAAAGGACTTGGGATAAGAACATGTCTTCTGGGCCTCGTGTAAGGCCTGCTTCTATATTTCAGTCAATCAAAAGGTGTTAAAGGTCCCAAACACATTTTGAAGAGAAAACAGACTGACATTCCTTACCTCTGTTTCACTGCAAAGTTCCTGCTGAGCTTTTGCTTTCACTCCTCTCTGCCAGGACTGCTGTCAAAACAGCCCCAAGAGAAGGTATTCCTACCCCACACAGCCTGAGTTAGGTTTGCATTTCCTCAGGCAGAGCAAATAATAGTTTCCTCCCCTGCTTCCTACCTGTCCTCTGGCCATTAGGGGAGCTCTGGTGGAAGGTGAGCACCCTATCATCTCCAGGCTGTGTTTTAGGAAATGGCAAACACCACTGCCCTTTGTTTGTAAAGGCAGTTGAGGTTTCTTGGGGACTTCTCTGAGCACAAGTACTGGACTGAGTGCTATGTCTCATTTTTGGATCCCAGCCAGATTAAAACCAGAACTACTCAGTCCCATTGAGACTGGTCAGCTTTGAGCACATGCAGGCACACCATGCCAGGGACTTTACAACTGAAAATCAAGGATGAATTTAGATGGCTTCAGGGGAAGCTGGTGCAGCCTTGGTGCCTACATTTTGGGCAAAGAGCAGAAAATCTGCCTGGGAAAATACAGAAAATCTATATTTCTCACGTGGGCTGGGGAGGGAAAACAGGAAGAGCATCTTCTTCTTCTGACGTTGCCATGGTGTGGCAGACTGCACGGACCGTTTCCTACTTGTATAGAAAATTTATGTATAATGATCCACTAAATACATGAATGATGGTACTGTGTCACAGCCCTTGTCTTGAAAGGCTCACGGTCCTGCAGGAATGCAGGAGGAGAAAAGCTGTGAACTTCTTGATCTCATGATAAGAAGGACAGGTGTGGATTAGGAACTGAGTTCCCCTTCCTGTACCTGTCTGCCTTTAAGTTGTGGTGTAAAAACAAGGAGCTAAAAGGTGACCAGTGAGGCTGCTGTGGGTACCAGTCCGCAGGGGCAAAGGGAGCAGAGGAGGTAAGAAGGTTGTTAGCTTAAAAGATTTCCACATTTCTGTGGTAAAGATGTAGGTGCTCAGCCCTGGGCCACTGAGGTAAGTAAGTGTGTGGTTTTCCTAGGTGGCTGTGGGAGGAATTCTTCCCCTTGAAGTGCTGCAGGGCCATCAGCTTGGGGGAATATTGCCAGCATTACAAGCTACTTGCATGTGACTTAGGCTTTCCTCTATGTGACAGTAGCTGAAACACTTCCATGTGCATTTTGTTACAATAATAGAGCTTCGAAGGCGTCACTCCTGGATTTCTAAGCCTTCTGTACCTCCAGATCTTTCCGAACTGTTTGTTACAGCACTTGAATAGACAGAAAGGACATCATTAGAGCAGGTCTGTATTCTCAATTGCATAAAAACCTTGTGCATCTACTGTCTGAAACCAGCACTCACTCCAAACAGTCATAACCTCCAGCTTCAATTTTTTCTGTTATCAGGACAAATTAACCCATTAGCTGCACAGACTCTATTGTGAGTCAGAGGTATATGACTCATGTGAATAGAACACATTTCTATTCTGGTTTTAATTAACTTGGCCTCCACCCAAATCCTCCTTAGAAATGAAAGATACTAGATTAGTTGAAGTGTACAACGCATTTTTATGGTTTGTGCTAAACTTACATGCGTATTTTTATGAGATAATGCTGCAAAAAAAAGAGGATTCCCATGAATGCACTAGCCTAAAAGGTAAGTGATAGAACTGCTTTATTTGACGGACTGTTAAAGTATTGTAATTAATCTGGTTGGTTTGTTTGTCTTGCAAACTGGAAGAACCAAAAAAAAACCTAAATTCACAATTCTAATACATTGGGAAAATATTCCCAGTCTTGATTCAGATAAATGGAAAGCAAGTTTGTGGTGGCTAGAATTTCAGTAGAAGTGTAGTCTTAAGGTGACATTTCCCATTGTGATTTTCATAATTTTGCTGCCTGAGAACTTTTATTTTCTTTCTTTCTTTTTTAAGATAACATGTAAAGAATGATTTGGTCAGTATCCATATCAGTATTCCTAATTGGGTCATTATGCTTTCTCTTTATAAAGCAATACTAAAATCAAATAAACTACTCAAATATAAATTGCAGGGAGGGTAATCTGAGCCACTGAGTTGAGAGTACTGTCAAAACAGAAGCGATACTAATTATATTTGCACAATTTTAAAAGAATCAAAAGAAAAACAAGGAAACAAAACCACCCCTCTCTAATCCTGACAGAAATCAAAGCATGAGTCTTGCTTATCACTAAACTTTCTTCATGGCACTTTAGGGATTCTTAAGGCAAATGAGAAGCAGGCATTCAGATATGGGTGGAGCCATCCCACCCCACCACAATCTCTAAAGAAACAAGCACAGAATAAAAGCAGAGAGGCTGAGGGGAAGAGAGAGAAGTGTATCTTTCTGTGATCACTTTATGGTTTGCAGCATGCTCATATAACACAGGAAGGGTGGGCCAGCTGGACATAAACTGACCCAGACTGATATATTAATCAGGAGTATGCTCTGTGTGCCACCAGCTGTCTGGTGACTAATAGGTGAGGTTTCTACTTTGGCAGGTTCCAGGTTACCTGTAGCATGGAGAGGAGAGCTGGAGGGAAAAGGTCAGGTTTTAAGACAGGCTTAGTTTGAGGGGCTCTGAAATGAAAACTTGCATGTGGACCACTACATCCTAGACTCTGCAGTCCCACAGTTTAATTCCAGTGGCTTAGAGCACTTAATGGAGATCTGCCTTCAGCTCTGCCTGCTGCCAGTTAGTCCTGATAAAGCCCTCACTCTCCTTCTCATTGCCTAAGTGGTGACATCAACACTTTCATCAAAGCAAGGAAATTAAAGGCACGTAGCAGACTCAGCTTCGTTTAGCCAGAGCTCCATGTCCAGATCCAGAGACTTTTCTGGCTTGGAGGACACTGTTCTCCTGTGCAAGAAAGGGTAGTGTGGCAGTGAATTGTTGCAATCTGCACTTCCCAGTCACTGTAGAAAGTTACCCAGGTGCTAGGAGGCAGATTCAGGGCACAGATTTATCTGCCGATCCTGTGAACAGTTATGCTGCATTTCCAGGACATGTGTATTCCTCAGTTGGAAGTTCTGAGCATTAACTTCTGAGATTCCATTGCTGGTAACTAGACCTCGCTTTTCATTTTTCCTTTGCTACAGGGGATTTTTTATGCCAACATTGATTGAGGTTGGATTACCAAACCTGTCTAGATTCCTTTTCTATGCTTACAATAATGTCCCTTTATTGGTCAGAGCTCCCTTATATAATCTAGAAAGCATTGTAGATCTGCACCAGGGTGCAGAGGATGATGTGGTGATTTGACACTAAAGGGCAAGTTACTCTGAGTCAGCTCTCCCTCCTTTGGGGATATTTGTGCAAGGAAATCTGCATCAAACCTCAGGATGTTCCCGTCACCATGCATGCTCAGTAATGGAAAGGATCCAGGGCTCTCCTTTGCTTTGAACTTAAGGAAGTTATGTGTGGTTGTGCTACTACAAGGGGGAAGAAGTATTTGTACCCTGATGTGAGAAAGAGGATGGATCTTGCTAAGCACAGCAGTCCCAGCGCCTTTATGAAAATCTCTGCTAGCAAGCCTGTAATTTGCCTTCTGAGCACTTCCAGGAATTTAAGCTGAACTATCTTGTGCTGCTGGGTCTTCAACACTTTAACCCCAGGAGGCTTGTGATCCTCTGTTCTCTCCTCTAGTGTGACACAACCTCACCCAGTAATTTTGGTGTCAAGACCGTTAATTTCTGCTGCTTCTAAGCCTTCTTTCCCAATGGCTCAGTTACCCAGGCAGGCCTCTGGGATGGGGAGTGAAACCACAGGAACACCAACAGAAAACTGCTGTCTTAAGTCAGACAAAATTTTCCACTAGGTGAATTCCCCCAATTAAAAATCAGAAGATTTGTTCCAAGGAATCAAGACACGCCTGTTATTTAAACGCAATTTCTCTTTTATTACTGGCTTATTAAAACTTACCGTTCTCTATTAATCAGCATTTCTTAATTAACATAAAATTCCCAAGGTCTGGTACAATTCCACCACCCACAATCCAGTTCTATGCTGTTCATTTCTATTTAGACTGCATATTGCTAGAGCATGTAGGATTATATTGCATGCTGCAATTATTTTCAGTGAGGACTGTGACACTTGGCCTTGATCTTGGCTTTCTCTAGTACTGAGCACTGTACGTATTCTATATTTATTTATAACTTGTTGAGGGGAACAACAGAGGCTGCCTGACACTGTGCACTCTCTTCTTTAGATTGTAATTCTCAGATAGGTCTCTCAGGAATTAGAGGGAGGAGAGCTTTGCCATTTGGAGAAAAGGTCTTACAATTTAATCAGAATACAATTTTAGCCAACCAGCTCATTCAATCAGCCAGCCCAATTATGGTGTGGGTTGAGCAAGACTCTGTGCTCAGGGTTCCCCGGAGTTGTTTTTAGTTATGAAATAAAAATAAGAAATTAGGTCAGTTATACTCTGTTGAGTCCTGGTCCTACAGCTTTCAGCAGTGTACAGCAGCGTAGCTTTGCCTAAATTTGTATTTGGCATCTCGCTGCTCTGACTGGGCTCTGCCATCAGTTGAAAGCTGAACTGGGAGTGCTCATTCCAAGTGGCAAGATACATATGTGCTTGTGCCTGGGCTTGTGCATATGGGCAGAGGGCTTGTGGACTTGTCTCTGCTTTTAACCCTCGCAGGGTGAGCGCTCTTGGTGCAGGGCTGAAAGAGCTGCAGCAGCTCTCCCGTCACCACCTGAGAGCAGCAGGTACTTTCCTCAGTGCCACTGGTTGTCTCCTGCTTGTCTGACTCTCCTGAGATCTTGCATGAGCCTTTGTACCAAATTTTTCCTAACTGCTGTAACCCTTCAAAAATTCCCAGCTCCCCAAGCCCCCTTCACGTGTTGGTACCTTACCACCTACCCCATTTTCCATCTGTCCCTTCTCCCTGGTCAGGGCAGCTGCTTAACCCAACATCCAAACCATCAAAATCATGCAGCTGAGTGTGCCATTGTTTCACCAAACCCCTGTTCTTTCCAAACTGTTCTTATACAATATGTCATTCCTGTTCCTTTTCTCCAGGTCACAGTAAGGGCTTTGAATGGTTTCTTTATCTGGCTGGAGGTAACAACTGATAGAGCTTCTTATTTCTACCGTCAGCCTCTCATGTTCTATGGACACACTCAAGACAACCTCTCACTCGTCCTCCTGTTATAATTTCAAAAGGCAGGACTGAAAGAACTGTATCAATCCTTTCTTGCCACAACCCAGCACATCCTGCAACATAATTTGCAATACCTTCTTTTCTCCTAAGGATTGTTTTAAGAAAAAGATCCAAATTCTGACCCAGCAAACAGGCTGTGGCCACTGCTTCATTCCAGGCTGCTCAAATACGTGTCTGCTCACACAGACTGAAGTTTAGTGCCTGCACACCATGAAGAGTGTGGCTCCATGTCTCTGCCCATTACATTGCAGAACAACATTAAATCAGAAATGTGCTGGGAAAACCTCAAAAGAGCCTGTGTTTGGATACCTCCCAAATGTTTTGGTTTCTTGCGTGCACTTACAGAAGTCAGAAGAGAAACAGAAAGACCTATAAAAGTGCTATTGTTCTTCCCCGTCCCTTTAATTCTCTGTTCCTGTCCATTTAAATGGCTGTAGTCTCAATTCACTCTTTCCTCTTCACCCCTCCATTGCTGATGCACATTTCTGTGCATTCAGTGCCATGGACACATATTGTTTAAAACAGTCCCGTTGTTGCAAAGTGAACATGGGATTTGAGGCATTGACTGAATTTCTTATAGGTAAGTTTAAAAAAAACCAACAAAAACCAAACCCCATGGAGTTTACACGTATGAAGGTTATGGAAATGAAGGAAATGAAGATGTTACGCTTCTCCCTTGAAGTTGAGTTGCATTTCTATCTGTGATACTGTTGGGTTTTAAGCCCAGATGAAATTAAGTGATAAAACCTGCTTCTTTACTAACAGTGTCATATGCACCTGAGGACAGCTTTATCCACTGATCCCACTCCAAAGCTTCCCGTTTTATGAAATAAAAGTTGTGTATTTTTATGTCTAGAATTAATTCCCCTGCTCTACAGAAGATGAAGCTCCTTTAAATCGCTTTCCTTCTCTTTAGCAAGTCATGTGTGCTTTGAAAGCTTTGCAGGCTTTCCAAGACTCTTCCTCCTTACTGCAAAGCCAGCAATTGTCTTTTCTCAACACCACTGGGCACGGGTCAGGCCAGACTTATGGAAAACAGAAATAATATTTTCTGTTAAGTTGTCCTCTGAAGTAAGTAGATTATATGGTATGGTCTGAATTATTCAAAAAAGTCAGAGATATTTGTGTAATGTAATGAAATAAAACTGTATCTAAATATGTGCTTTGCTAAGTTTCAGTTAGATCTTAACATTTGAGAGTGATTTGGCATCTAGGATAGCATGAGAATTAATTCCAGAAACAAGATATAATCAGTTTACCTTTCTTGGCGCTGTATCTTGCTAAATGTAAAAAAACCTCTTTTCATTTACTCTATAATTATCCTCGTGTATTCTTGAATGAAACCATAGCAAGGATCACATTTCTGGCACATTTGGGAGCAAAACAGTTAAATTGCTAACAAATAATGTTTTGTAGTTTGTATGAGAGCCAAGAAGATTAATGAAATGTTCATGAGAGAGTCTGGCAAGTGGCCACATTCCTATGGGAACATTGCTGTAGTGAGGTTTAACGGAGCATGAGGGACATTAAGAAACAAATGTGTGGGAGTTTTAGGGTGAACTGTAAATGATAAGAATCTAGTAAAACTAGATATCGTGTATTTTGCCTTTGAGGCTTTCCAGTGGATCTCTGTAACATTTCTCATCCTTATCTAAAGGCTGTGAGGAAGATGAGCAAAGTGCACCCTCCTTGGGTTTTTTAAGAGCAGCTGTCAAACACTTGAGCTCTGCTGACTTCTTTGAATGTTACAGCAGATGTAAACTCATTAAACAAATGGCTACAAGAAATAAGTCTTCTAGCCTGACTAGAGTTTTTGTATAGAAGCTCCTCAATTTACTGCTTAATCTGCCAGCCTTCCCAAAACTTCCGTACGCTTTTAATGGCAAAAAGTGGCACTAATTTCATTCTTTTAGACAAGCCAAAGAGAAACTGCATTACTGCAGTGTTATTTCTATTTCTGCTGTTCCAGCACCTCCCCTTTCACAGCAGTTGTCTCTGAAATACATTCTCATTGACCCTGGGTATCCACTAACATGCTGTATTTCTGCTAAGTTATTTAATGTTACTTTTAATCAAAGATAAGAAAACAAGCTGAGTTTCCTCTGTTTCAGAAAAAAACCCCTCTTTTCAGTAGATGGCTAACAGCAATCAAACACTTCTCTTTATCTCAGAAAAAGATAAGAATAATGGGAAGGTATCAATTTCCCTGGGAGCAGGGCAGGCATTGAGAGATGTGTGGACTCCAGCAATACACTTTCCAGAGGTTTTCCAAATTAGCTGAGATAATCCTCCGTGATCATCATGGACAGCTATTAAAGTGAAGAAAACCTGTGTCTTTACTTACCTTTCCACTAGATGGCAATGGTACATGGTAGTTACGTGTACTTTGGGAGAGGAAACCTTTAAAAACGAAGATTTTATTAGAGGTCTGAATATCTCTTTAAATGAGGACGGCTGGACTATTAACATATGCTGGAACTCAGCTGTCTCAGCACTCCCTGTCTCGAGCAGTAAAACGAATTCTCTTTTTCTGTGTAAGAAATGCAATATCCAGATTTAGAAGTAATGGATATGGATAATAAACCTATTCAAAAGCAAATACAGAGCTGTGGTGACGAGGCTGCCCAACACACCGAAGTTTGTGTTAAGTTTCTGCTTTCTTGCTGGATGAGGCACTTTTCTGGTATTAAAATCAACAAACCAGTTCTTGAGGTCCTTTCATTAACTTCAGAAGAGTTACATTAAGGATGTATGTGGATCAGGGATTTTGTATTGCAAAATTAAGAATGCACACTACTGTGTGAGGAGGAGAAAAGATTATTTTTTTCTGTGGTGAGTCAGAACAGCATCCAAAATGGGACTCCTTTGCAAAAGCTGCCCCCAAAGCCATTTGGAGGTTTAACATCCTAAAGGAGGTGATGTTGGAGGAGGAGGGTGAGAGGGAGAAGAGAGGCAACAAAAAAATACTTTTTTTAATGTACCCAAATTTCTGAAGAAATGCAATAGACATTGGGACAGATGGGATATCTGAACTGGTGAGTTGGCATCTGGAGACCATTTGAGGCCTGCCTGTAATTCAGAACACACCATGGCAGAGCTGCTTTTTTCCTAAGGCATGACAGTTTGTTGTGATGCACATTGACCATTTTCCTGTGAGATAGCCCAGGGTGCTCTACCTGACCACTGGACCTGCTTCCCAACGGGTGGATACAGAACGTGTGCTTGTTAAGGTGCTCTGATTTAAGGAAAATCTTTCATCCATATCGATGTAGAACATTTGTCCTGTGCTAATCATGTGCTTCAGACTGGAAGTTTTTTAATAGATACCACCTACAGAATTTTCAAATTCATGTCATGACAAGACAAGATCAAATTCAAAATACAAAAGTTTAACTGCCTCCTAGCCAGAATGTTATCCCAGCAAGATTAATAACCAAATGTACATTGCTGTAAAGAGATTTGGTTTTAGTTACTGTTTTAACTTCACTCTGTATTAACAATTTATCATACTACTATTCTTTTTTACATCTGTTTCTGGTTGTAGCAAGGAACCAAACAGTTACATTGTAATCAGTGAAACATTTTGAAAAGATTTTGATTGGTTTTGTTCTTCTGTTACAACTGCTTATGACTTCTGAAATTAAGTACATACTGAAGTTTAGGCATTGAACCATGTCTCTAGCAATAAGGTGATTTCCTTTCATTACTCTGCCACCCTGTTTCCATCAAGACCGTGGCTGATTTTCTTGGACTTTTCAGATATGCCCACTTCCCTGCCAATGTCAGGCATTCCTTAATGTCTGGCTTCGAGTCAGAGTCAAGCAGGAGCTTGAAGCAATAGGACTGTGGTGGTCACTGGTCTAATTAAACCTGAACTGCTGTCCTGCATCCTTCAAGTGCCTGCCAATACTGATAGGAATTAGGTGCCCAAATATCATTGAAGAACTAGGCTTTTGTTTGTTCATAGCCCTCTAGATTGTTATTTCAGCATCTTTGGAGGCCAAGCCCTGTGAACATCCACATCTTCTAACATTTAACTCCTCACGAATTTCATGGGATGTTCAGCAAAAGCCTTGCCCTTTCCTCCTCCTCCCAGCTCCACTTGTGTTAGCCTGGTTCATGCACACACAGAGACCCAGGGGCTGCCAGCAGCCTGCACAACGCCCCAGCAGCCTCATGACAACGGGGTGTTTGTCAGGAAAAGGGGCTGCCCTCTTCCTTGGTACAGAGTTCAGCAGAAGCTTCAGAGATGCCAGCTGTGCCTCCACAGCAGCGACCTCGGAGCCACTCCCGTGATCCACGGTGAGTGTACAACCAAGCAGAGCCAAACGTGCCACATTGCCCCTGGTGCTGGCTCTTGCAGGGACATCACACTCCCTGTGCTGGGGTGTTGCCCAAATTGGCCCTGCTGGATGTTCTCTTGTGTTGTGCAGGTGTGTTAGTGAAGGGTTTGCACAGCAGTCTCTTCAGACTAGCTCTGATATTTTGGGGGAAGGTGAAATGCTACATTGCAATCTTTCAGACTTGGAAGCTCTTCACAGATTCCTTTCTGCCTGATGTGGTGGTTTTAGTCCTAAGAGAGAAATCTGGACATAGAACCCCTGTCTGGAAATGTCAGGGAGGCTTGCAGAGTCCCAGAGGTCCCACTGTGCTTTCCAGAAGCTTCATGGTTACAGCTGTATTACATCAATCCCTGTAGCTGTTGAAAAATCATGTCTGCAGTTGGTGGACAAGGCAACACATCACATTCTGCTACATTCAGGGAAAAACAGGATTTTTTTACAGCTCAGCTCTAGTTGAGGGGACTTTGCAAAATTCCCAAAATACTGTCAAGCAGAATTAATATTACTAATGTTGAAAAGCTCAGAGACCATTTTTTAGGACAGAACTTCTTCAAGAAAGAGAAACGAGAAGTTAAATCCTATGATCAGGTCCCATTTTGTCAAGTGAAGAGAAATGGATTTCATCACCTGCTGTAATAGACCCAACTGCTCTTGTCTAAGTGGAAGCTCTGGCAGTGCATTAAGAATTGTGTTCCTGGATTCTTTTGGGGGTTTTTTTTTGTTTTGTTTTTTTTTGGATTTTTTTTTTGGTTGTTGTTTTTTTTGGGGGTTTTTTTTTGTTTTTTTGGTTTTTTTTGCATCTATTGACCTCTGACAGCAAGTGAACGATGCTGTTTGGGCATGAGGAAGTGACAATTCCCAGCGTGTTACCCTAATGTTGATTGGTGCATATGGTTCTACACAAAAAGACAAAAAGACCACCTGTGTGTTTCTAATGACCAGACACTCAGGCAAAAAAAGAAATCCTTCTTTCTTCAGAAATTCAGAGTGGAAGTGTGCCACAAAGCATGGGAGTTTTGTTCTAGAATACTTTTCTCTCTCAGAAAAAAAGATTAATACCTCTTGAAGGATCTGTGTTGTTTTCTTGATTCTGAGCATCTGTCTGACATCCACAGTTCACCCAGAAAGCCAGAGAACAAATTTTAGGGCTACAGCCTTCCAAGGAAGTCAGGAGAGCTTCTGTAGCCCCGTGGCTCAACCAAATATCTGAGGTGGCTGTTTGTAGTGTGGCTGTCCCAGCTCAGCTGGTGGGCAGTGGTGCTGAGGAACAGGAAAAACCCCTTTCTCCTCATGCTGGGAAGTTCCTCTCAGCCTTGTCTCATGCTTTTTTCTTAAAGCCTGTTTTTCTGCCTCACACCCTGACAGTTTTATCTACTGGATTACAAAAACAGTCCAGCAAACCAACTGTAGGAAATGCAATGGCTGGGCCTTATTCTTGGACCCATGCATAGAACTCTACAGTCAGGTATATTAAAAAAAAATATCACAAATGTAAGTCAACATCATGGATTTTTAAGATCTGAGTCATTATTTAGCATAAATGTCAACAACAGTCCTGCTTTTTATTTAATGAGAACTGTAGACTCAGATACCTGGGTCTGATTTTGTCTTGTCTCAGCCTTATTGGAAATTATTTCAAGTGTCAATACCTTAATGTATTGATGGTGTAAAACACAGTGAAAACAAAGCACCACACAAAGGGAGAGTCCTTGTTTTCTTCTTAGACTTCACAGCTGAACAAACTCAGGCACGTTCTTTTTATTTACTGTGTGAGCCTGTACGAATTCATTGAGTTTAAGGAATGAAACTCAGTTGAGGAAAGAAACTTGGAGGAATATGATTAATTCTCACAAGTGAGGTATGTCTGGCCACGGCACAGAGAAGAAAGGACATGAAACCGCTTCTGTCATCGTGTCTGCTCTTTCCAGCTCATCTTCCTGTCACTTTACTGCCAGAACTATGGTCACAGGGATATTCCCTACCCTCAGCTGGTGCACAAGATGAGAATTCACTCGATTCTCCCTGAAGACTGGTTGGAGGCACGACTCCAGAAGGGGTTGTGCTTGGTTAGTCCCCCTTTGTAGAAAGCCTTAGATACTGTGCTGGTAGGTCAGTAGGAGTGTGCCTGTGAGCGGGAATAACAGGTTTGCTCCTGACATGGGTGAAACCAGAGTTGCTACAGGAAGGCTGCAGCCACAGCACTGACTCCTCGAGGCTCTGGTGACACAGAAATGTCTGTCACTGCTCTTGGGCAAGAGCCCACTGCTTGTTAATCCCCACTGTGAAAAAGAGGTGAGTGATACATCTACAACTAAGTTTTCCCAAAGTAATCTTTACTAATTAGTCAAGAAAATGAATAAGAAATATGTTCTTTCCCTCAGAAGGCTCTAATCCCACTTGACTGAGCAGTATTAAGCAATCCTATCAAAGAGAATGTATTTTTGAAGCAGTCCTTGGGGCAAAATTAGACCTTCAAGAATAAGAAATAATGAGAGTTGTAAGGGGGAGAGGCTTTTTTATTTTTAGAACCAATATTAAAGAAGAGCCTTTGCTTCTGAGTCAAGTTCCCATGCTTTTTCATTATGTTCTTTGGCTGAAGTGGTCTTTAGATAACAAATGTGTCAAGCTGTTCTGTCTCACTAACTTAGAATTAGGTTATGTCTGTGCAGAAGAAAGTTTTGGAATAGCTGCAAAAACAATTACAACGCTGCTTGATTCACTGATGATGTTAATTGTAAATCCATATTAATCTAGGGCTGGGCAGGAGTTGCCAGAAGGATTCATTTTCCATGTAGCATGACAGATGCTTGTCTCCCTTTCCTTTTTTCTGGTGCCTTAGACCTTGGATATCTCCAGTATTTTCTGAAAGCATAAACAGTAGCCTTAAGCAAAGTTGCAGTTGATAGGAAGGTTGCAATAGCCTATATAAATCTCCTTACATGACTTCAGCTCTCATAAAAGCAGCTCATAATATTTTAATCATAATCTGGAAGTACTTGAATACTAACACATAGGAAGTACTGTACCAACAGCTAGTTTCTTACTTAGGAAACTTTACCATGAATATTTCTTTTTTTGAGATGATTCTTAATAAGGAACAGATAAAAATGGAAGATAATTTTTTTTTACTCTATTTTAAAATAAGATAGAAAGTTGTTCTTTCCAGTCAGATGCCACGTCTTTTTCTGTTTGCAGGAGTTTTCAAACTCTGTGTGTGCTGCTGAGCTTGGACAGACAATTTGTGTGGGAATTATTTCTGTTTGGAGCTGCGTGTTTGCAAAAGCTTGTCGATGCTTGTGTTGTACTGTGCAACTCTTAAAAGCTGCTTGGATTTTTACAAGCTGTTCTAGGGATAAGCAGAGCATGAAAAAATACAGCACACTGGTTGATTTTGCGTCTTGTAGATAGGTGGCCTGGCAGGCTGTCACATGGTGACACCCATTTATAAGCAATCTTGAAGATCCAAAGGCATGGCGTGGGTGCCAGAGCTGTAACCTCGGTGTGGGCTCCTGGTGTCCCCTCAGTTTGGCCACACCACCAGGGGCTGAGCCAGAGGTGAGTTATGCAGCTGCCTGACTGAATGCAGAGAGTGGGAGTGATGGACCACAATCCCACAGATCCCTGCTAGGAACTGCTGCTGGGAGATGGCAGCAGAGTACAGAAACAAAGAGTAAAGTCCTGTGTCCCTGGCAAAGCCCACATGAAAAATGCAATTAATTTTGGTGCATTGCTGAAAAATTAGCAGTTCTATGGTTGTGAGACCAGTGAAGGTACTGATCAATATGAATAGGGCAGTTTATATTCACAAGCATCTTATTAGGCTCTCTGCAGACTCAGGGAGATCTTGCTGTTTCAAAATATGTTTGAATCACATTTTCTCCCCAGGCAGAAGAGCTAAAAAGTTGGGGGAGGGGAGGGAAGTGGTTAATGAATAGCAAAGATGGGTGCAAATTCATGTCACAGAAGTTGAATAGAGATCACAGATCTTCCAGGCCCTTCTGTGGCTGGCACAAACAAAGGAACCACTAAATTGTTCCTGTGACAGAGACTGCACAGCCCGTGAAAGGGTCCTATTAAGTGTGCTTTTACCCAGAACATTTAGGACTGTAATTGCTGATGCAAGCTACTTGGCACAGCAACTGACAGTTCATTCATAACTCGGTGGTTTCTCCGTTAATAACTTACCCCCTAATTAGTTCCTGTGAAGGTACTTTATGAAATCATAAAGTCATATTCTTGTGACTTCTCCAGTATCACATCTGCCCCACGCTAGCCACAAAGGACTGGAATTCACCAGTCTGCTGAGCTGGAGTTGGAAGCTGTCTGGGGATGGGAGAAGATGTCAGCTGTTCTGTGTTCTTCTCAGCCCTAAAATTAAGGGTTGAGCCAGGAGCAGCATCAGCCAGGGCACTTAGCCCCCTCCAGCACTCAGCTGGTTGCTGGGCAAGTGGAATGCATCCCTGCAATGAACCATGCTGCAAAGGCCATTCATTCGTTGTGGTGGCGCTGTGTCCTCTGTGGTTCCCCACACTCAGGTATGATCCATGTCTGTAGGTCTGAGGATCCGATCAGGATTTCTTTTGGTGCCTTATGATTCCCTCTAGCTCTTATTAAGGAAGTCAAATACATTTTCTGCAGCTGATCTAAGGGTAAACTGGCTTTCATTTGCTCCTGTGCTTCCTCAACCATCTTTTTAATATTCAAAGCTAATAACGGACTGTTGCTACCATTCCCTTGCTTTTGTTTGGGGTTGTTCAGATGAATTTCCAAGTCTCTGACCTTCTGCATCAGCAGCACCATCTGCTTGAGAGTGACATTTTCTTCATCTCGGCAACCAAAGACCTGGAGTTACAGCTCTTTACACTTCTTTTTACCGTGCAGCAAAAAGAGTCTTTTGAAGCAGAAAAAACCCCGAGCCACATTTTTACTTTATTGGTTCATGCTTACCTGGGCAAAATTATCCAGTGCAACCACCCAATGCTAACTCACCTTTCAGAACAAGTTCAGAGCTGAGTGTTGTCTGCACTGAGACCACTTGAGCAGGATATTGTCCTACAGGGGCTGCACGATTTATTTTAATGGTGGTCTTAACTCATGTATTTTGCAAGGACTTTTTTCTTTCTCTAGAGTTAGGGGTCTGAACTCCAAATCCAACTGGGTCTGAAGTTCTCTAAAGGGTCATCTCCGTGCCATGAAGTCCGTAGGAGAAATTTATGAAGCTTGGGTGGGTAAATGGTTAGTAAAGATCTCTCATCTCTCAAAAATGTATCCAAGTGTCAACATAAAGCTGGAAATCTTTTTGTCAGGTGTTCTTTTTTTAGTCTCAGTCACAAACTTCCAGGAAATGCAGTTTTTAAATGCTTTTTAGTGAAAGGTCCTATTTAGCCAAGTACTTTGTACCTGGATATTTCTGTAATGAGTAATTCAAACAGATGCACTACTACTACAGCTAGGTCTCCATCCGTTAACCCAAGTTTCTTGCTGTTACGTTATTTATTAAGATGGTTATTTCTTGAATTGAAACTTGAGATACCTATTAACACATGTTATGAGCTGAACAGATGGCTATATATTTCTAACCCCAAAAAATATGTTGTGCAGCCAATATAGCTGTCCTGCCATCCAGAGGAGTCATAAAAATTAAAATAAACTAAACTTTACCTAATTTATTTTTCATAAATATTTATTATAAATTTTCTGAAAGGCAGATGTTATTGCCCTAGAAAAATGCCGAGTTTCATAAAACTTCACATGCTATAAAAGAACATCCCAAGACAAGACATGCAGATCAAATCTAATTATGACCTGCAGAGCAGCAGTTTAAAATGCTCAGAATATGAAATGATCAGATATGGCCATTACATGGGCAGAGGGTCCAGAGCATGAGATCTTGGCAAAGCATCTTTTGCCTCATCAAGTGCAATTTCTGAATTGGAGCTGAGCAGCAGAACCCAGAGCCACTTCTGAGCTACTGAAGCAGCCTGAGTTGAGAGTGGAGGAAGGGAAGGGTTGGCTGAGGGTTTCTCCAGGAAGGTGTGAGCTGAGGTGGTGTCAGGACCAAGGGATCTGTCCAGAGTGGCCCCAGCCTCTCGATGAGTGGAAGGGGCATGAGTAGTGCTGGTGTTTGTGACGCTCCACTTCTGGCCATGCCAGCCTGGCACGCAGTATCAAAGTAACTTTGTTGTAATGTTAAATGTTTTTATTATTTTTTACAGCCTCGGGCTTTATGGGATTTCTGTCAACCAGCTGCAGTCATGACAACAATAAAAATTCGTGCTTGTTCCATGGATAGGGTGCTGGTAAAAGTCTTGTACTGGCTGCCACTGGAGCTGAAGCTGTCCAGTTGTCCAGGGAACAGGTGTGGGAGGCCAGCAGTACGCTTGGCCAGCCTTGCTCCCAGAAGGAGCTTGGCCCATGCCGGCATGAGAGTAGCACAGAGCAGGTGAGTACCCCTCTTCTACAGTGGAGGGGAACTGAAACATAAAGGGGTTAAAAGATTCCTTTGAAGTCAACCCTGCAGCTGGTCCCAAAGCCAGGAATAAAGCCACGCTTCTGCAGGTTCCACCAGAGCATTTCACAATTATCTGAGGGGTTTTTTCTAATATCTACCGCTAAGAAATGCACTGAGACCTATTTGTGTGTGATTGCAATAAACCAGCCTGCGACTCCTCGGGGAGGAAATGCACACTGAAAAGTTATGGACTGCAGAACCTCATTACTTCAGTCACCCAGAGTGCAGCTCTGACCAAGGGCTGCTCCACTTCCCTTCCAGGGAGGAGAAATGCCAGCTCTGCTCTGATTCCCTAGGGACTGATGCCTCCAGCATGAATGTGGCACTGCAAAAGGCTGACAGCAATGCCTGCACAAACTCAAGTTTCTTCTTCAGTGTAGAAACTTGGGAGCTGGGCTACACTGGCACAGAAGAGATCCCTGATACTGCAACCCAGACCACCATATGGGCTGGTTACCCTGCAAAGCAGCTCTGTGGGACACCACTGAGGGATTTCCCAAGCCAGATTGCTCACCTGGCTCTCTCTGCTGCACTGTAGGTTCCAGTGAGGGTATTCTCATGCCTCTTCTGTGGGGCAGCTTGAGGACATTTGAACAGCTCTGGTTTAAAACTGGCCATTTCCATGGGCAAGGGACAGGAGAGCTGTGGATTAACACTTAACTTGAACACTGATTTTGGTTCTAGATGTTAACGCTGTTAAATCTGGAGTTTCACTAAGAATCATCGTGAAGGTGCCTTCCCAACAGTTGTTGCTTGAAACAAATAGGGGCTACTGTGCTCAGAACCAAAGGGAGCAAACTCATTTTAAAACTGACATCTTCTGAGACAAAAACAGTCTGCCATGTAGACAGAGCAGGGCTTCAAACAGTTTTGGGGAATTTATAGATGAAAGGAGGAATCTTTAATTACATTTTTAAGAAGTACAATAGTGGGATGTCCTTAGAATCACAGCTCACAACTCAGCTGGACTGGACAGTTTGGGGGAGCAAGAAGTGAAAATACGTTTACACCGTAGCAAACACAGAAGGAGCAATCTTAATTAAATGATGTGTGATATTTTTTCTGTGTGCTTTTCTTTGGTATGTTGTTAGGAAACGGGCCAATTTCAGGAATGCAGTTTTTAATTTTCACTACTGCAGTGGGTAAGCTGATAGCCTGTGCAAAAATATGGATCAGTATCCTGGGGATAAAACCAGACCGCACTGACTGACACACAAAGAAATTGTCTCTTAAGAAACCAGAAACCTTTAGAACTGCAGAACTGTGAGGGATTTCAGAAAATCACTTAGTCTAGCCCTGCACTGAGGTGGGATCAAATACTCCCAGACCACCCTGGCACACACACATCCTAACTTCCCAAAAACTGGCCGTGAGGGAAGCTCCTCTGGCCCACCAGTCAGTCTGTTCTGGTGTCTCACCAGAACAAATGTTCAAATATGACAATGTTACACTTAAAAGTTGGACTCGATGATCCTTGTTGGTCACATCCAGCTCAGTGTTCTGTGATAGCTGTGAAACTGGCTAAAGTGCATTTTTAACTGAAAATTTAGGACCTTTTTACATTGCTGGAGCAGTATGAGAGGCCCACTAATGCAAGTGAAAGCAGAGTTCTCAGTTTCTGATGACATTTCTAAGGCTATAGACTGAAAGAACTCCCGAGTACAATGATGTTATTGGCTGCATAAAGAAAAGTAGATGACATACTTCATCTTTTCTCCGAGAGTGTTGTACGTACAATGCCAACATTTGTATTGTCTGGAAGTAATAAAAAGAACTGCCTTGATAACAAGAGAGGGTGCAAGATTCTGAAACCATCTGTCATGGATTTTAACAAACACACAATAGATTTTTCATGTAATTTAATTATTTTTTTCCCGTGCTTTGTGCATTGTATCTTGCTCAGTTTAGCACTGAAGGAGAGCTTCACCTGTTGTGTGGCACATCCCACACCCACATGGAGCTGTGCAGGTAAGTCTGCAGCTCTCATCTCCTGCATTTCTGCCTGCCCACCCCTGTAGGAGACAAGAGACTGCAGTCCCTCTCTGTTTTTGCTGAGGACAGGACAGCTCTTTTCTATTTCTTTCCCTGCCTGGAATCACCTGTGGATCTCCAGGCAGCTCCAGACGTGCACGTGGCGTGTTCTGCTCGGTGCCGGTGTGCCGAGGCGGCTGGCCGGGGCCACGTGTGATGTGTGATGTATTAACCAGCTGTATTGCCCTGGCACACACGGGAGGCTGCAGGTGAGGGTGTGCCCCGAGCAGAGCCCCGGGCTGCAGGCACAGCAGCTCTGCAGCTGCAGAGCTGGGGGGCGACTCGCAGGCAGCGCCTCAATCAGCGAGGCACCTGCGGCTGAGGGGCCTGAAAATCTGTTTTGTTGCATGACGTGCCGTAATTGACAGCAAGGTGTCTGGTCTTCTTCTAGAATGCCTATTCTTAAGGATGTTTTCTCGCCCTGTGAATTGAAGAAACCAGTTTTGCAATCTGCTGCAGGCCCCACCCTGCCTAACCCTGGCTAGTTAACCTGTAACTGATTGCAAAACTGGTTTGAGTCACACGCTGAAGAAAGAGACGTAAATTAGGTTTTTAATGGCTTAACTCCCCTCCTCACCAGTAACATAAGCCATCAGTTGTTAATGGTGGCGTAGAAGAGCACAGCACCAGCACGTGTCATCCATTTGCCACACTTTAATGGACCTTTTCAAGCTTTTGGAGATTAAAAATTAGGCAGAAATAGAAGTCCCTCCCCAGTCCTGCAGCCTGGATGCCAGATTCATACCCTGTTTGCAGGATTCACGTGGATGCCATGAAAAGCTCTGACATAACTGAGCAGCCATAGCTCAGCTGATGTGCATTGCCTTGCTAAGCCACTGCAACTGGCTCACATTTCTGAGCCAATGCTCATGAGATGTTGGGAAATAGCCACAAACCCTTCAAACCTGGGCAGCAGAACAAGCCCATGTCTCAAACAAACAGTTTTTACTTACTGTTTTCCAGTGGCCTGAATTAATGAGGCAGGTTAGACAACAGTCACCTAGAGAAAAGAAAACAGAACAGAGAGGTATTGCAGTGTTTCATATGTAGGATGTTTATATTGATGTGTTACTGAAACAACTCGATCCCATGCAAGTTTGTTTCCCCCGTTGTTTTGCTATAATGCATGGCCAGAAGGAGCCCAGCCTAGGGACTGAAAATGTGAAGTCAATGAATGCTCCTTCTGAGCAGTTGTTCCTTCCAACTGGCTTTAGATTTCTCATTGCCTCTGGCCCTTTTTCAACCTTTAATTCTTTTATTGCAAAAGGGAGCAGAGTGAGCGGGTGTTACAATGCAGAGATACATTAATGCCTGATTCCCATCCAGATGAAGCCAACAAGTCAATTTTTCCCAGGCTACGCTGAGGCCACACAACTGATGGAGCCCTCTTACCTCTTTGAGAGGTCCACTGGTGGCCATGCTCCTGGTCTCATGGAAAGGGGAGATTGTTTCCCATTTCAGTTCCCAGTTTGGAGGGAAATACCCACTAATGGATATAACATCCACTAATCTCGCCCAGAAATGCTGGAAGAAACCCACTGCTTTCTTCTGCAAGGAGCACAGTAAAATGTCTCTGAAGGAGAACCAACTATTCTGCCACAGAGCAGCCTCCTGCTAGGCAGTGCTCCCTCCATGGGGCTTGGAGAAGTGGATTCATCTCAGGTAGAGCAGGACATTAAACTTAAGTTTCCTTCAGTGTTGAGTGGACTGAAGCTTCACTACTTTGCTGCAAGGGAGTGAGTGGCAATGTCGCCTTCTTCCTCTCTGTAAAGCACAGAGGCCATCTGCCAGTTTGGAAAGCAGAGCAGAGACACCCACCCTCAGCAGAGGCCACTGGGGTCCAAATCACAGCAGGAGAACAGCTCCTGTTATGCCAAACAAGTGTCTGCACTGACAGCAGGCAGGCCCCTAACTGGTTTCCTATGGATTTCCCTTTTAGCCGGTACTGGGTACCTCTAATTTACCTGTGCTGAGCCTCGTTCTGGGGCACCTGCCTTTTCCCAAGCATTGTCAAACACGAAAGCAAATGCGTCAGTCAAGGTTGCAACACTGACTGTTGGGGATGTTTATCCTTAAGAGCATCACGTCTGGGGTCACTTAGGCCAGTACAGACAAAACATTTTAAAAAGGAGTGAAGGAAAAGATATTCTCATGGAAAAAAAGGTGCTTTTGTCAAGGTTTTGTGCAGGTGATTTTTCATGTGAATGACTCAAACGAGCAGCGGGCTCACAGAACCTTTTTGTGCTGAGGGGTGGCAGGTGGTGGTGTTCTGGCAGAGCTCAGCCAGGTACCACTGCTCGTTGCTAGTATGGACAAGAGGAGGATTAGTAAGATTAGAGGAGGAAACAGTGCCCAAGGAAGGGGTTACAGGCTTCTAATTTTGTCTAACTACTACCCAGGGTTTCTTCTTTACTTGCCTTTGGCTGTTAAAAGTGACTCAAACGCCTTCACCTGCCTACAGCTATGTATGTAAGGCCATTATTATTAATAAATCAAACTACTTCCCTTTGTATGTGCTTGGAAGGAGTTTAACGTTGCTGAATGCTCTGCTGCAGCTGAGAACACAGCCCTTCTGAGTTTCAGTTCTCTCCAAGAGTTACTGATGTCAGTTTGGAAATACCTCTCTTTTACAAGCCATTTAATTGCTTACTTTAAAAATTCACCAAAGCTCAGCTGGGGCCTGATTTTCAGTGACCCTGAGTTCTGTACCCACAAAGAATTTGGATGACTCTGTGACCTCGTAGTAAGTAAATAAATTAGAAAGATGACTTTTTAAAACTATTGATTGTACCTGAAAGACATTTGGGATAAAATATCTTAGGGCACAAAGAAGTTGTAGTCATTCAGAGTATTTTGGAAGCTGACTTGGGAACAAGCTGGGAGCTTGGCTCTTCAACTCTACCAGACACCAAAAAGCTGGAAGAACTACCAGAGCTGAGGAGAGGGTTTTTATATGTAAAGAAGAAAGAAAAAAGAGCTGTTTGAGGGCAGTGTTGTGTATGTGCTTGCATTAGGAAAGTCTGAGGTGCTACAGGTGCATTTGGATGGTACAGAGTTTTGCTGTTTCCTTAGCTACTGTGAGGATTGCTCTGACTTCCCACTACAACTCCCAGTTGGTAAAAAGGAAATGCTAATGCTTAGGGCACAGAGGTGGTGTAAGGATCAACTGCTCAGTGTGTATAAAGTGCTTTGGAAATGATAAATGTTATGTAATTGGAAAATGCTGACAGTTATCATCCATCTGGGACTGATTATGAAAAATAACAAATTAATTCATTTCCTCAGGATCTAGAGGGTAGAAGAAGCATAAAACAGACAAGGCTGTGCAGGTGGTAGAGTAACTGGGCTTGTGAGGTCACCTAAGATGAAATCACATGTGAAATGAGGTCAGGATTCTCTATGTTTATGATAAACATTTGTCCATTACATCATCTCATTGTTGGACGCTTCTGCCCAGCTCTTTAATGAGCATTGACAGGCCCTGTGACTCACGGGTGTGAGTGTGTCCCACGAACCTGGGACACCGTGTGGGCACAGCACGCGGCCCCGGGCTGGGAGCCTTTACTGACCAGCGGGACTCGTGCTCCTCCCTGGCCTCCTTCTGACAAAACCTGGCCATTAAGACTGAACAGCTATTCCCCCACATCTGGGAGGTGTTGTTCTTCCTGCAGGACACTGGTTTGGGATGGTCCTCCACTTCCATGGATCACTCCAAGCACTGGCAGTGTGTCCTGACTGGCTCTTGATGGGATGTAACCCATCATGAGCATAGGAGCAGCAAAGCCAGAACAAAGAGAGCGTTTGCAATTAGGATTAAGCTTCATAGCAGCCACTCTATCTTCTGGAGCTTACAAAGCTGCAAAACTCTGAATTTTAAATGCATTGAACAGTTGTTTTAATTTCAAGTAATGCTCTCAGTCCAGTTACTGTTTGTCATTTCTGGAACACGACAGAAAAAGCAGTGAGAGCAGAGACAGTCTGATGCTGAAATGAAAAGTGGGGATCCTATTCTGATGGGGTGGACCACCAGCCAGCCTCAGTGGCTCCTACATCTTTAGCTGACTCTTTTCTTACCCCTGTCTCTAAACTGTCTTCCAAAATACTGGCTAGATGAAAAGCATTTGTGGTTCCCTCCTGGGAAGGATGAGGAAAGGTCGGGATTTACATGGTGATATTTACTACTACAAGTTCTGTAATAGCCATTCCAGAAACTTGGTTCAGTGGTTCTCATCCCTGTGAACTGAGCCCATCTAACTGCATACCCATGCACCAGTAGGATTTCCCAGCAGCTTTCCGAAATCTTTTCTTCTTTCATTACCAATCAACTCCAAATTACTCTTCATAATTTTCCTACCAGAAATCCATATAAACCTGGCCTTCAAGGATTAGTTGCAGTAAGGAATGCATTACCTCTCTTTAGATTTCCTTTTATACTCTTAAGAAGTCAAGTTTAACAGGAAATAGGAATATAGTCTTGCAAGAGTCCCTTTCCTTTTCCCCTCCTCTCCTTCTCCCCTTCAGAAGTAGAAAGATTGAATCCTGCTGGTTTTGTGCTGCCTGAGAACTGGTGCTGTGCTCCCTCAGCTCCCCTGCTCTGTTCTGAACAAACCCTGAGCTTTGCAGGTGGCTGGAACTGGTTTGTATTTTATTAGAGCAGAAGAAAACACACTGAGAAAATAATGAAGCACGAGAAACTCAGGTACTTTTTGCAAGTCTCGTTATGCAGATGACATAGAAGAGTGCGTGACAGGAGGACAGATCTTCTGACTTCTTCCTTCTTAGCTACATCACCTTTAATGCCTCTGCAGAGCTCGGACCTTCTTGCTTCTGTTTTCTCTAAATTTTATTTACCATGTGTGGTTCTACATGCATTATGAGTGGAGCAATGGAAAATTCAGTGTAAAATAAGGATAACTATACTCTAGTTGAGCCTTTAGTGTGCAACCTTTCCTACCTGCCTTGATCATATATTGGGTACCCCTGCCACACACATGAAGTTTGGGTTTGTATTTATCAGAACTCCCAGTGACACTGGGTTTTGTGTGGATAAGGGCTGTTAAACAATTCTTCCACATCTGGGGAAGTTTGTTTTCACTTTAGACACTGTCACTTGTGGTTCCCTGGTTTTGGTAGCCTTTCCTCAAGTATGGCAAGTTCTCCCTTAGCATGTGGCTTTCCAGGGGTTAGGTGAAGCAGCAGCCAGGGAAGTCTGTGTCTGCTGCTCTTGGTGTGACAGGATCACATCATGTCCCTGGTGAAGCTCCCTGGCACTTTGCCAGGTGAAAAAACATCTTCCATTTCTTATGTGGAGATGGCAGAATGCCTCTGCCTGCAGAAGTCACCTGTGGAGCCATTTTGGTGAGATAAGTGGATGCTTGGGAACGACCTTGGGCAACAGATCTCGCAGCAGATGGTGCTTTTAAGTGCTTTGAAATATTCCTTGGATGTAGATTTCAAGCATGAGCCAAAGGAAGCCTCTAACGGTACTTTGGTGGTTAAAATAAACATTAAGGTGTCTTTCATTATTATTGTTACTGTTACTTTTATTGCTATTTGTATTATTATTATTATTATTTATCTGTCTAGATAAGCATGGAGAATTCCCAGAAGAGGTACCCACCTAAACCCCACTGAAACCAAATTAAATTAGGTATTTAGATACTGAAGAGGATTAAAAATACCTAACATCAAGCATGTAAACACCATTAGAAACTTGGGCCAAAGTGAAGGGAGAGAACAAACTATGCCATTTGCATATTAAGCAGGCTGAGAAATGCTCAGAAACCTGAAATTTTTATGAATCAAAGAGATACTTCGGGAATTTGAATGGGAATTTTTTTCTCCTTTTTTTTTTTTTTTCTCCCAGCACAAAAGGATGGGAACACCACGAAATTTGTAGTGCAAAATATATTTTTAAGAGCCCAAGCACACGAGTGGTTTCGACAGCAATTCGTTTCAATCAGTGGCACTAGGAATTATTGCTGTCAGGAGAAGGAATGGGCTGCTGTGCCTATATTGTCTGCTCTAAAGCAGGACGAGAGCCACACCATTTTGGTGTTTGTGATTTCATCAAAGGGAGAAATACACAGCCCTGGACTCAGGTCGTGTCATTTCAAAAAGCTCTCAGTTCACCTTTAGAAATAAGCACCCAGGATTGTCTGAAATTATATATTTCCACTCTCTGTGCTGTTTTAACTCAGTTGGGCTCTGAGGCCGTGGTTCATGTCCTGGCTTCCTCTCGACTCAATTATTGTAATTCATTATTAAATTGTTATTTGTTTTCATTCTTTACGCTGTCTGCTGCTTTACAAAGCTCAGCAGCTGGATTTGTAATATGGAGAGCTCTGTTCCATTACATTACAGCATCCCCACAGCAATTTTTGTTGGCATGTTCAGCAGCACATTGATCTGGATATTTAATTCTTTGCACACTATAGATTAACCCTAATCTAGGCACTGCTTTAAGCACTTCCTGGGATTAGCGGTTTTCCTAATCTGAACTGCAATCCAAATACAAAGTTTTAAAATTCTTTCAGTGTTTGTAACCAAAACACTGATTCCAAGTGTTGTTGAGCTTTGAGGTTCATTCCAAGCCCAAAAGGGGCTCTGGATGTAGAATTTGCAAAGTCTCTCTTGTTTTCATCTGCCAGTGCTCTCTAGACAGATGAGAGCTCACTTATTCCTAGAGTAAGCAAGGAATTCTGTTAACCCTGTATCTTTGGGTGCTGTTTCATCTCTTAGAGACTTAAAGGCACCATCTGTTTTTGGGTGGCTGGGCTGAAATGTGTAAGTCATGTTCCCTGTACCTAGTGCCCCCTGCTATCAGTGGTCTCATTAATAAAGACAAAAGTGGTTCCTGGATGTAAAGCACAGTCCAGCCTCCACCTTATCTCTAAGTGTGTTCACACTTGCCTCTGCCCCAGACTCAATAGGACTTGCACTCTGAATAGTATTTCTCTGACAAACGCAAGACTTGATATTACTGCAGATCTTTAATTCTTTTGCTTGCTCTTTCTGTCCTTCCTTACCTTACTCCTTTCATGGTGAAGCTAATTCCCTTTCCTCGCTGCTGTCTCCTGTTTCTACTACTTCCTATTTTTTCTTTTCCTGAACTACAGTCTCCCTTGCTCTCCCAGCTGGTTTCCTTTCAGCTGTTCTTTCTGCCCCATCAATTCTTTTTCTTTTTCGGCTTTTCCTTTCTCCATTTTTATCACCCTTTTTAAACTTCCTTTCATTTTTCCTGTCTTCTGTCTGTAGTCTTAAAAATTTCTCTCACTTTCTCTCCTCATTTCTCTCTTTTCTCTTTCCCCAGTCTCCCTCCCTGAAGTCCTTTTATTGGCGTCTGTCTCTTGAATCTCGTTCTTTCCCTTTCTTAACACACTTTCCCATATTCCCCACTTGTATGTCTCCTTTCTAGCTGAGATAAGCATTTGTCCCCAGGAAATGCCCCTGCCTGGGCTTGTCCCCATGTCCCTTTGTTTTCTCCAGCTTTTGTAATTCTCGGCGCACCTGTGTGCCTGGAGAAGCCATTCATCAATAAACAGAGGGCAGGCAATTCATCAAAGTTCTGTCTATGAATGTGCTGCCAATGTACCTTCCTTCTTTATCCATAGGGCCTCCAGAGCCTCCCCTTGCATGGAGAGAGTGGCTGGATGAACAGGCTGGCTGATTCTGGGGCTGTTTTTACCATCTGTCGAAATGCACAGACCTCTCTCTCCCCAGTACACCACTTTTTCCTGTCAGAAAGTCGTGGGCATTCCAGGTATGTATTTTTTGAAGTGAGTGCCAATGTGGTATGGCATGACACGACAATCTCCAGGATATACGAGCCAGGAGGCAAGAGAGATCAATACTTGACAGAATTTCCCTACCTCATTGTTCAGAGGACGCTGGTTTTGTCTGGAGCTTGCTGGCTGTGCTCAGCAAGGGCCGTGGCTTAGTCACTGCACTGGTTTGCTGTTCATCCTGGCCTCAGTTTTGGTGGTTTAATTGGTATGTACAGTTGTCTGTGAGAAAGATATTGTCAGGACTCAGCCTTGAGCTGAAAACTGTGGATTGTGGATGAACTTTTACGTTGTGCCAGTGGAATGCTTCCAGTCCTCCCCAAGGCATTTGTTGTTGCCTTTCTTCCACGGGAGCATTTCTTCCTCTGAAGGACACTAACATAAAAAGTTTCAGAACCTGGGAAACAGAATTGTGTGAGCCTTCCCTGCTGCTCGCAGTTAACAGAAAAATATGCAGGCATCAGGTAAATTTAATTATTCTTCCACAATTCTTCTGAATTCTGAATTGCAAAAGAGCTAGTGAACTGTCTGTCTGTACATACAGCCAACAGCTACAGCCTGGTTTGAGTCTGATTTGTGTTCATCCACAATGATGGCTGCAGAAACAATCCTCTTTTTTTTCTTTTCCACAAGGCGAGCATGATCCTGCAAAATTTTCATCCCTTTCATTTGTGAGAATTTCCTATAGGTAAGAGGTTTCCAAACTCTACTTATCCATTGACCAAAGATCTGCTACTCTTCCTCCCCATGTACAGAGCTGTGACAACTTTCGGGCCCTGCACAGGCACAGAATTTAAGAGTCAATATTCTTGGTACTTCCTCTGCGAGCCTTATGGAAAAAAAATCCCATTCATTTAAAGACATTTCACATTTCTGTGCATGCATCGAGCACAGAGGAGGGAGTTTAAGCCTAGTGACTGAAAAAATCTATGTTATAGCTGTTAGGGGGCAATGTTTTGTCCTGTTTTTCTGTTCCAACTTTGGAAAAGAGTTGGTAAACTTTAAGTGCACTCAAGAGACTATGGCTTTTGTGCAGACATCTGCAAAGTGATTGAATTTTCCCAATTGTGCAGGCACTCAGACACTTATTAGACAATATTACTAGAGCTATTTGGAAAGAAGGAGTGGAAGAGAAATTCTGCATGTGTGTGAAGGGGTTTCTTGTAGCCTGTTTTGGGGAAGAAATTTTTCAGCCAATGTGGAATGGCGTGGGGGAAAAAAATACCCTAAAATACATTCATGTTTGCATTCTCACAGTCCTTTGACCACGACCTGCTCAGGTTTTGGCTTAACTTGATATTGCTACTTGTTGCACGCTTTTCTGCAGGAATGTTTTAGCAGGTTTCAGTCAGTGTCACGAGTGTGACCAGTGGGAGCCCTGCACCTTCTGCTTGCACTGCCTGTCAGACACACTCCGTGCCTGGTCCACGAAGGTAAAAACCAGCTGCAGCCTCCCTGTAAACCGCAATGTCATCTCCAAGTGGCTCCCTTTCAAGAGGCTCTCGGGTCAGTCACAGGCTGCAGGGATGTCTGTTAACAGCGTGGCTGCCTCACAAGATTGGTACAGGGAAGGCACCGGGATGAGCGTGCTCCTGGTATTCACAGAATGACACGCTGGGCGTCCCTTCTCAGTGTCACACACAGTAACACACAGGGCATTTCCTGAGGATTCCACCAGCATGAACTTACACGTGGTGTGAACATGTAAATGCTGCTTGGTGACGCTGACACGTTGTTCTTCTGAGGCTGTAACGTGATTTTCCTGATAGCTCCAAACGCCATAGCCCTGCTGGGCAAACTTTCAAAGGTGGGTAGAAATGTGTGTTTGCACATCAAAATAGGCAATTTATTTCACAAACACCAAGGTGTCCAGTTATCCATTTTGCTTATGCAAATACGAATTTTCACAAGCCCAACAGCTGTGCCTTCCCTGCAATTATTTCCATAAGGTAGCGGATTGTTAACTGAAGGAGACGTGCCTATGATGCTGCTTTGGGAGCTTTTCTGGGGGATGGGTTGCACAAGTACAAGAAGGGTACAGATAGTCCAGTGGCACTCAGGCTCACTCGTCTGGAGTGGTGCAAAACTGGCATTGCGAAATCTGCATCTGGGGACAGTTTTGTGAGAAAGGTCAGGATCTGGACTGAGGGTGAAGACTGTGGACCCCTGGGTCGTGTTACGTCCATGTCAATTTGGGGTGCGATGTCTTCTCATCTCATCTGGGGCTCTGTTGGGCCCTGGGGTGCTCTGCTGGCCCTTTGGACACAGATCTGCATCTCTTAGGGATCGATGAGGGTTTGCATAGGGCTTTGCAGGGCACTCGGGTTGGATGTGAGTGCAGGTACACTGAGCTTCCCAGGGGAGCCTCCCCATCCATTCCTCAGCTGGACCCCATGGCAGAGCCCTGTCCAGCGCATCCTTTGGAACTCTGTTTCACAGCACCGCACGCCGCGTTGCGGACCCCGCCGCCGGTCCATTGCCGGGCATGCAGCCCGGCATCGCCCCGCGGACCCCGAGCGCGGTCCCGCGGCCGCCCGGCTCCGCCGGCCCGGTCCCCTCCCGCGGGCTCCCCTATGAGGTCAGCGCGGCGCGGAG
>VZRS01014847.1:511617-615897 GCA_013398055.1 Ifrita kowaldi
AGCAGGAAAGCCGGGAGCAGCCCCGGGCTGCGCGCAGAGCTCGCAGCGCTCAGGAGCCATCCCCGGGCGGCCCGGCCTGGCGCGGAGCTCCGCTCGCCGCGCTGCCCCCAGTTTTGCCTCCCTGCCCTCTTTTATTTTCCTCTGAAAGATGAAAGAAGGAATGTCCTTTTTCGCTGCTTCTTCTCCTTCTCTAGAGCTGCTGCTGCCGCCGCTGCTGGTTAATTGCACATTCAAGTGGAAAATTTTCGGGAGTCAGCAGAAACATTGTATCCAAAAAAGACAAAGTCGCAGTTACAGCAACACCGAGGAGATTGTCCCTGGAAAACTTCCTTTCGGTAGGAACCGCAGGGTTTTCTTTTTCCCTTTTCTCGGCGAGGTTTTGAAGAGCTCCATCGCACAGCTGTCCCCGGCGCTGGTGCGGAGGGCCGGTGGCAGCCTTTGTTCGCAGAGGAGCGCTTTCAAAGGAAGTGCACTTCCAAGGGGGAGGGAAAAGTTACACAGTGCGGCTTTTGTACCCAAATTAAAACAAAGCGGCCCCCTCCACACTACCAAACAAAAACAGCGAGGCGAAATAAAGCGAGAGGAGGGGGGAAATAGTCTCTGTTTTCACCAAGTAAAAAAGTTTGCGCTCCTACCTCTGTTGAACACGGTCCTAGTTGTGATTTTTCTCCTCTTGAAATCTGTTTTAAGTTGAATGGTGTTACCAGTATAAAAATATTTATGAAACAATGAAATACCAGCCACCGACGTTTCTCAGGAGAGTTGTTAACTTATTAGAAACAAGTGCCTGCCTTTGATATGAAGAAATGAAAAGTGACCTCCAGAAGTGCTGGAAAGTTAGGGAGCAGTTCTGCCCTGTGCTCTCTGAATGTAAATGGCTCCCAGTATTATTCAACTGTTCCTTGTTGAACACCATCTAGGCAAGAAAGGCCAAGAAACATCAGATTGTACTGGTGTTTTTCTGACTTGAAATAGCATTTATAAGAAATGTAAGCCGAAATGGCAGAGCCTCAGGGAGAAAAAGTACATATGCAGCTGTATTCCTGTATTAGCAGGAGCATATTTGCTTTCTCTTCGTGCTGATAAAGTTTAGAAATGCAATTTTGGCAGTTAGCGGTTTTACAGAGCTATCTGAGCCGGGTAATGGCAAAGCTGGGAGCTGTATGGATAACATGCTGCTCTCCCTAGCTACATGCTCAGTTATTATGCAGCACATCTCATATGGAAATCTCTGTGGGAATGCCTCTAACAGGAAAATTCATGTAAATAACTAAGTGCTACCTGCAATTGAATATGAAAACAAAAATGATTATAATTACATTAATTTAAAATTATGTAGGATTCTTCTTACAACCCTAGATTGGGAATGTGTGTCTGTAATGTATGATATATTCTATCTCTATAAATAGTTGGGGAATACCATTACAGAACATTAGATTGTACTGATGGTAAGATGGTGCTATTAAAAATGACACAGACCTGTATATTAAATTACTTCTGGGGGTGGGAGGGAAGCTTGCATGTTTGTTTGTATGTGAATATATATATTTTTATATACACACATACACACACATGCATCCTTTATCCGGGAATAGAAATACAGGAATTAATACAGTGGATGTTCTTGAAACACGAAACTGAAGATTTTATATTTGGATCATATTCTGAAGTCGCAAGTTCTTAAAATCAACTTTTTGAAATTATTTTCATTAAGGGTAAACATTTTAGAGGTGCATTTATTTTTTCACCTTAGTGGTAAAACATGTCTTTTCGCACTGCACTGGTGTTTAATCAGGTCATAAGGCATTTTCTATACCAGTAGGGATAATTCTGCATTTTGTTTGCTCCAGGTTTTTATCAGCTGACCAAGCAGAAATTTAAGATGCAAAGGATTTCTTTTAATTTTTCTTCTTAGCAATCTAGAAATACCTTTGGAAAGTACTTTATTGCTAAACACGGTTGGTGTATTCTGAGCATCAATTCTGCGTTCGCTGCTTTGGTGAAGTAAATGTTATTGGCCTTTCCAGCCAGGGGAGTGTAACAACAGCTCTTGAGATTCAAATTATGGTTTTATATTCTCCAGTTTCGTAGTCAGTGCTGAGTGGGATGTATGCAAGCAATGAAGCAGAGGAAAAATGTTGATTTGACAGGAGTCTTAGTAAAGACAGAGTGTGCTTAAAGGAGTTTTAATTAAACAGCTAGAAAAGAACAGCAGAAACTTAATTACGAAGTGGACCCGGCCGAGAGTGTCCAGCTGAGCAATGGTAGTGTGGTGATGTGTGGAGATGTGTGAGCATGTGTGTAGCATGTTTGGTGTCATTTGGAACCAGTGTTTTTTTTGTTGTTGTTGCTGCTGGACGCTGTAGTGGTTTTGGATATCGTTAAAGTGGTTTCTAGGCTTTGTTTGTCCATGCCTGAAAAAGTTAAGTTCAGTTGAGTCACATGCAGAGGGGAAAAAAACATTTCTTCCTTCTTTCTGTTTAAGCTGCCTTTGTGATAATATTGTAAGCAAACTTTCAAGGTAAGGTACAGGCAATACAGGAATAAAAACTTCTGGAGCTATAGAGAAATACTGATGTCTTTCACTCCAAAAAAAAAAAGGGAAAGGTAAAAATATGCAGTCCTGTATGATGATACAGCTGTCAGTTTTCAATCTGTAAAGTAGGATGGTCACACTTTTGGAAGAATTTCACCAGAAGTAATCTGAGTTTATTTGAAGGTGCCCAAAACATGGAGATTTACTGTACAGTTCTGAATGTGTTTGGGAGAAGGTTTCCTTCAAACCTGTTATGAACACATTGTTTCTTACAGGATATACACCATGCATTTATATACATATCAGTCATTCTATCTGGTATTCCTTCATGTCTCTACTCTTAATCCTGTAGCCCTCCAGAGATGGTTTAAAAGCTGTCTTTCTGTAGTGATTCCATTTATTTAAGAAGAAAGTATTTGCTGGATCCAATCCTTACTCAGGTTAAAGTGACCAGGATGACTCATAGGAATAAACATTTGCTGGATCAAATACTAAGATATTTACAGCATATGCTTTATGTACACGGTTAGTGTGATATTTGATGTCTAAAGAAGGACATCTTTGATTTAAAAGAATATTGATTCGACACACATACTTTTTCAAATTTCTTCACGGGGCTTATGTTCTGCTTAACTTGTAATCTGCCTAAGACTTGAAGGCAAATTTCTATTAACAGCTGATCATTCATTCCATTTGCTCTCTTTTTCATAGCACGTGCAAATATGAGGTGAGGACTGACTTTTTAGAAATCTGGTCTAAATTCAGGTTAATTCCATCAACTTCGTACAGCCCATTGCTGGATTACATTGACTGTAATGAGGGTGCTAACTGGCCCTTTAAAAATGATTTTCAAGTCCCAGCTCATCAGAGGGGCCTACCTTTTCATGAGAGACGTAGTCCTTGTTTCTGGGATTTGAGGTTTAATTACTGTTGTGTCGCCGTGTTGCACTTTGCCATTAGCGCTTGCCGCGAGCAGGGATGCTTTATGTTCCTAAACTGCAGCCCTTTACTAATAAAAAATTATTTGAATCTCAACAAAATTTTAGAACTTTCAGGAGGTAAATCATCTCCCTGAAAGCAAGGGCTGTTAGAGGGTTTGTGGCAGTTTGTGCAAGTGCTGTATAATTTAAATTGCACCCTGTGATATATGAACAGATTAATGGCATTATTTATTGTAAAGCCAACTGACTCTAAGCTATGCTGAAGACACAGTTTTAGAAGAAAAATCTCTGCAATAAATTCCCGCTTTATGACCATATCTTGCTCTCTGTTCTTGGACAAAACTCCTTTTGACTTTTGCAAGTGGAACAAGGATAGAATAATATTTCCTGGAATAATTTTGTGTTTGGTTGTAATGATTGCTCATTTCCAAAACAGAAGAGAGTGAAAAGTTGCAGACTTAAGTCCTTCGAGGCAGCAACTTCAAATCTGCTCCTCAGATCTGTCACATAAAATTCAGCTAAGTGTTTTCTGATTTAATACAACAAACCTCTCATTTTTGTATGAAATCCTGATCCCACTGCAATCACTGTGAGTTTTATCTTGTTATTGGTAAAGCCAAAATTTCTGTCTGTGTTGATGCAGATTCATCAACTTTTCTACTGGATCAGGTTATTAATGTTCCACCAGAATTAAATTAATTTCAAAATACAGGGACTGAAGTAAAAATCCGGCTCCTAACAACTAATTGGAGATATTCTACCCGGGAAGTCTCAAAGAGTAACCCATCATGTGCTTCACGCCCTCGTTTGTTGGATGAATTTTTGTACGTACGTCCAGAACGCGGTGGAAATCCGCGGAGGGCGAGAAGGGTTTGCAGACACTTGCCCGGTTGGTGCAGGGCTGTGACCCCATTTCCTGCTCCCTCCAGCCTGTGCCTGCTTTCTCAGAGGCAGCCTGTTTCAGTTTGGCTCCTGTCCAGTCGGAGGTATCACCTACAACTTCTTGTTCTTTGTCCTCTCCTCACTGTTTACTGGTAGGACGTGATTATTCGCCCTGCATCCTGCTGAACCTTCTTGGGTTTCTGGCTCTTCACAGTGAGGTGTTCCCTAAACTCTCAGGTCGGAGTCAGTCTGTGTGGCAGCAGGAGCACATGAGCACGGAATCCAAGTTTATTTGCTAGCAGGTCAGGAGGTAGAATGTGAAATCTCCATGTGCGGGGAGGGGGAAGGGAAGGAAAGTTTAGGATTATGTGTAAAACTATTAAAATGCTATTGACTGGGAATCTAAAACAATGACGAGTGCTGTTGTTTTTACAGATACATGAACTGAAAACTGCTGCTAATGATGGGAAATGTTAATTATGTGAGAACATATTGAACTTATATTCTCTGGCATGAACTTTTTTAAATGCATCAACTGTGCTGCCTTTTATGCGCACAGCTTTCTAATTATCATAATTCAGTACAGCTCTGGCTTTTGGAAAGAGTTCAAGTGCAATCTCAACTTAACATGAAAGGAGTTGTTTTTTTTTTTAACTGAGAATGTTCAAGAACAATTTGAAAAGATAATCTAAAAATGCTACATACTTAGCTGGGTATAAGTCAGAAAATAAATATGTTCCCATAACTGCCTATCAAAGCAGAACAGATTATTAGAACAGAAAGTTATCTATTTTTCTCATTATGTCTTTCACACTCCTACAGAACACAGCTAAAAGCACATTTTCATAATTGAATCTCATAGACAGATCTGCTCTATATTGATTGACAGTAGTTTATATTTTGTCAATTTTTAAAGTGATTGAGTCGATCGCTGTGTTGTTATGAAAAGATTTTTTTGTCCTCAAATAGTAAGACTTAATTTTTTAAAATAAAGCAGGAAGACAACTTTCATGATACTTTTGGTATGAACTGAACGTGTTTCTGTAACATATTCAAGTCCCATTGCAGATGGTCCTTACTCGTCAGTTTCCCTTGTCTTTGTGGAGCTTGAGGGGGTTGTAAATATCAGGTCTTTCTCAAGCACTCAGAAGAGGTTTGGGTTTTATTTTTTGTTGGTAGTTTTGTTTTGGTTGTGTTGTGTGGTTTGGTTTTTTCTTTTTTCCTAAGAGAGAAAAGTAATTTCATGTAACTTGCACTTGAATTGTCCTTTCAAAGAATTTTTTTTTTTTTTTGTATGTGATCAAATTGCTGGTTTCCACATCACACACTCCTCCCCATTTTTTTGTCTTTTCCGTTACTACAGTACATGCTACATTTCTGAAATGCAAAGAAAGCCCCAGTGAAACAAAATGACTTCATTTGAGCTGGCACTTAAGAGTAGAATTCACTTCCATAGTGCTGAAATAAAAGAAGCCAAGTGTTTTAAATAGCCACTCCCCTAGGCCAGAGTGTTTTTAGAAAAGCTCATTGTCTAGATTTGAGCTGTAGCAGTATGCCTGCCTCTGTTAAATCTCCTGATCCAGACAGCTCGATTTCTAAAGTCGACATCTGGTTTACTCTTTGTTCACCTGTTTAAAAAAAAAAATGCAAATAGGCGAGTGTGCCATTGCCCTAGAGCTCTGCAAAAAAAAAAAATAAAAATGCTGTTGACAGTTTGTCAAATAGTGCTTCCAGTCTAAGACTGCAGTAGCCTATTGTTATGCCAGCAACAGGCAACAGAAGTTGTGGCACCATATGGCCAGTATATGCTTCAGATAAGCTATCTGTTAATTTAGCTTATCAGTAGTGTTTTGATATGCTTCGTGTTTGAATCGCCAACCAGTATGGCCTTGGGTATTTTTGGTGCCAAATTATTCCTTAACATCATAGACATCACAATTATTCCCTTGGTGGAATCTCTCACCGTTCATTCACCTCATGGTGCTGTGAACAGTGGTGCTTATTTTTGGAATTAGTTGGCATGGTTTGTTTGGTTTTTTGTTTTTTGGGGTTTTTTTACGTGGTTGTATTTCTGTTGGGAGATTATAATTCAGGAATGACATTTTGGTTTCGAGGGGAGAAAATGTCAGAACAGACTTTGGAAGAAAAGGTAAATTCATAGAGGTTTAGGGGATTAAAGGTTTCGTTTTGTGTATCTCAATTTAAAAAAATATGGTGACCTGGGACAACAATTAATGAGAGAAAGGAAATTTTATTCACACTTAATCTATCACCACTATGAGTGCATACTTTTTTTTTGTCCTAAAGCTGGTTTACAGTTTAAAATAAAAAGGCAAAACTCTGTAAACAGTTTCATTTTCCACATCCCTGGTTTTACCTTCATTCTTTCAAAAAAATTAACCTTTAAAACCAGTCATGTCCCCATATCTGCTGTCAGCTGATCTTTGAAGATTTTTTTTTTTCCCTGCTTTTTCCACAATCAACTGAAAGCCTTGGAGAAGACTGGAAGATTCAATGGGAGTTCCTTCATTTTCCCCCTACCCCTGCCTTTCTTTGGGAGTCATTATTTTGTTGTGGGAGAAGTCTCCAGCCATAAATACAGTGTTCCATTCAATGCCTCCGTGGTGTCCTGAGGGTTGGATCTGTGTTGCTCTCTGACCTTGCAGCGCATTCCTCTGTCCCCTGCCCTACAGGCTCGGTCTCGCTGTCCCTTGCAGGGCACCACAGCTGTCCCTGGTTGCCAGGACCCTCCTTTTCCCTGGGAGCACACATACTTGCTCTTGGGCAGCACTTGGTTAAGCTCTCCTGCCTCTGGATTGCTGTGATTTTTTTGTTTCCCTCCTTTTCAGTCCGTCTTGCCAGGTCCTCCTTATCCCATCTCCTGTGCTGCTGCTCATGGATGTGGTGTCACTGTGAGGTCCCTTTGCCCATCGCAGTCTCTGCTGCTTCCAGCCCTTCCTGGCCCTGGGTATTGAAAAGAAAGGGCCACTTGTGCTTCTCGTGCCTTTCATGTCCAGATCCTTAATGACCAAGAAAAGGACTAGATTCTCTCTCAAAGAAATTTACAATCATCTTCTGAATCTGTTTGCTGACACCACTTTTTCTTAGCAATGAAAAGAAGTCAAAGAGAAGTAAATTCTTCTCCTGTCTGTTTGGAACAGAGAAATACGGACAGTCTGAACAGTGGCCATTCTTTACCATTTCACTGAAGTCCACCCAGATGAACTGCCTGGAAAAAGGCAGGAGCTGACACAGCACCCAGGGGCCAACTGGGTGGGCAGTGAAGTGAGAGCTGATGCTCCCACCTTGCTGCTCCGCCTGAGCTGACATTGGCACCTGCAGAAAAGGAGAAAGGCTTCCTGCCTTTGCCTTGGCATCTGAGGCTGCTAAAGGGCTTCTGGTTTCTCTGCAGAGACATGAGATATGTGTGTCTGTCCACTTAGAGCTGGTTTGGGGGTCGCCCCACATTTTAAATCTGTTTTGAATTCAGATTTAGAGTTCAGGTCCGTGATGTGACTCATGCAGCTTGGTGCCAGTAGCATTTTTTGGCCTCTGGCTGGTTGCAGATTAGACCTGTGATCGCTCATTCTGGTGTGATTAGGGGCAAGGTAAGCAAAGACCCTGGGAAAGGAAGGGTGTTGAGACTTTCAGCTCTCTGAGGCACGTGTGCATCTTCCCTGTGAGTTGTTTCTAAGTGCTTGACTGTGAGAGGCAATTTTCAGTTCACTAATGTATCTAGTTACCAGCCATAATGAGTATGGCTGTCTTTGGATGGACGGGCCCATTAAGTAACAAATCTATGTTTGTTTAGTACCCTAAGATGCATCTTTCATATGGTTGTGGGGGTTATTTTGGTAAAACTTCAGGGCCTGTGAAGTTTTACTTTATTTGGTGTCTCCTTGGCTTGGCTTTACTGGTGTTCCATTGGTTTCAGCCACTGCTTTGTGATAGGGAATCCACAGCTCCAAATAATGTGCATTTTGCTCATTAAATTGACCATTACTTATGCACAGTAATTTCTTGCTCTGCTTCTTGGCATATTTACTGTATGCTTAGTGAGCAGCTGTAGATAAGCAGTTGAAGGGGCACATTTGAAAGACAGTTTTAAATATGCAGCTTCCTATACAGATTCACTTTAGCCTTATAGCATTAGTAATAATTTTTGCTAGTAAAACAGTGACCCATAAATAACTTTATCATCCAAAATCTCTAAAAACAATACAAAGAAGTCCAAAGGGTAGTAGAATTATTGTAGTTCTTGGTTGCTTGGAAAATTAACTAATATTCTGGCTTCTGAGATTTTGGAAACAAATTAAAGAACCCTTTTTTAGGTAGCAGGCTGCTTTTAATGGTTCTTCTGTATTAAGGAGAGTACAGTATTGTAGGTTATTTATTTCTGGGCATGCAGTACAGGGTGAAGAGCCTGCAATTCAGCTCGCAATGCCTCTGTGCCCTGAGGTAAACTCTATTTCACAAAGGGAATTTTGATTATGGTCTACTGCTCTGTAGCATAGTGGAGGCTTCAAGAGGCAAGTGGTAAATGCTACCAAAGAAAAGCTGGATTGGAGCCACTGACGTCATCTAAGTAAATCTGCTGTAGGACTATAGCCATAAAATGACTGCCAGCCACGGAGCGCACTTTGGCCTTTTCTTGTCAAGTGTTTTAACTGCTGGTTTTTTCTTTGCTTTTCTTTTTTTCTTTTCCTCCAAGCAAGATGCATTTTGTTTTCCATTTTTTTTTTTTCCTTGTGCTAGTTGTGCACAGGGTGAAATATAGAAATGCTAACATCCCCCTCCGTCCCCACCAGGCTGCACTGAGAGTGTGAATGGCTGCAGCTTGCAGTTCAAAAATTAAAAAGTAAACCAGTACTTTTCCATACATGAGCCTGGCAGAATTCAGCTTCCATCACCAGCTATTTTTTAGGTGCAAGAGCCTGGCAGTTCAAGTTACAGCATACTGATGAGATTTGTGTTGTGGGCAAAAAGCATTTTGATGCTCTGGAAGGCATGCTTCCCTCTGGAAGAGCAAAATGCATAAAGATGGCTGGGCTTGAATTCTGAATTAGCACAAAATGCAGGTGTGTGTGTGTGTATGAGCACTTAAAACCAGTGTTAGTCATTGCTTTAGGATTGACCACGGCAGTTTCAGTCACTCCTGAAACAAAACTTTCCTGTTGTTTCAAATGTCCCAGTGTTTGTTACCAGCCAGTCTTTGATGATACTTTCTGCAGCTACAGAAACCAGGTGTGTTAACAACGGTAGCTCTGGGATTCATTGATTAGGGTGTAGCAGTCATACCTGTACCTAAGGGTACATCTAAAAATGCCTTGATGTCCCAGCTGCTCTCCACTTGAATTTCAGCTGTATCAGAGCTGCAATGAAAGTACTCTGAGTTTTTGACAGTGGATTTTTAATTGAATGTCAACATTCTCTTGAAATGAATTTCCAGGATGTTTAACACACCATTTTTTTTTTTTAAACAGAGCTCACTGTAAAACACATTTGTAATTATTAGCCTGTTTGTCTCATGACAATACTTGTTTGCTTGATTTATGTACTTCTTTTTTTTAAACTTTAAAATAAAAATTAAGCATCACTGGTTTTGAAGTTTGAGTCTTATGATCAGAAATATATTAAAACCAGTATCTTATCCATGAATCATTAGATGAGTCAGTTCCTGAAACCACTACAAGCCTCACAGTTCTTGGCTTGGGCTGAAAGCAGGAAATCCAGGCTTCAATAACTTCCTTTCCCAGTACTGGCTATAGCAGCGTTCGTGGTTAGTATATGCTGCTTTTGTAAGCAATAGGAAGATGTATGTCTGAGGAACAAAGGCACTCCAGTCAATTTGCTGAAACTGTTTATAATTTGTGGTCTTGATTTGAATGTCAGGATGCATTGGCATATACTGCGTTCTGTGCTGCAGTACGTTTTCCAGCAGTGATATTCAGCATGCGAAATAAAGGGAACACATTATGGCACAATTCTTGGACAAAACCCATCTAATCAGTTTTCCAGAAAACAGGAAGATATTTTAGTGAAATCATCCAACTCCTGAAGGCTAATGGGAGTGAGAACTGAATACATAGGAGTAAATTTAAAATGTTTATTTAGCAGTTACTTTGTTTTATGCTTGTGCAACGAACTATTTTTGTTCTGTTTCAGTGCTCCAAAAGGGCTTGAAAAAAACCCAACCCAAACTTGGAACTTATAAAATAAAAACACATGATTTGTTTTTCAGTCTCCTTTTTTTTCAGTGAAAACTGTTTGCCTCCTTATAATCAAGGACACATTGATTGTCTCTATGTCAGTGGAGCATTGTTGGCTGCAGAATCTGTCCTTTAAACTTGGAGTGCCTGTATGCTCTGACATCTGTGCAAGGGGATGCACTATTTACCTTTTTGAGCTAATGGGGCCAGATTCAGGCTTGGTACAACGTTGGTCTTAATGTGTTTACACCTGGAAAGTGTTCAGCCCTTTATGCTTTTCTTAAATATTGTGAAAGGTAGTTTGGTACCTTGTACTTATTATTTGGTTAATTTAACTCTCTAATTAATTAGCAGCACATAAAAGCCAAACCCACCTTCTTTAATTATTCTTTTTGTTCTTCCTTCTAAAACATCTTTGTTTTTAACAAACCATGAAGAGCAAAAGTATTGAGAGATACATTAGTAGATATTGCATTAAAAAAAAGCAAGTCTAATTTTGACAAGGTTAGTTAAACCCTGTATGCAGTATTGATTAAAAACAAATACAGAGCTCTTCGTTTAAGCAGGCAGAATGGTCACTGCACATTAGGCAGCACCTTTTTTTGTATCAGACAACATGTGAAATTGCTTTAGTAAAGCAAGCTGAAAGCTGGATCCTCTCTTAGCTGGTGCCGTTCTGTGCTGGTGAGTTGACCTTGGTGTGGTGGTGGGTGCTTAGAGAGTTCTGGAGCCAAAGGGATCACAGCTGATCCCACGCTGCTGTCCACGCTGGAGCCAGGTGTTTGTCCAGCAGGACAGAAGAGAACTGGACTGGGGCAGAAAGGAGGGAACCACCTTGAAGGCAGCTGGGTGCTGGGATCCCTTTCATGTGGAGATCCATAACAGAGACTTCTGCCATCTCTTCCCGTTCTCTGAGCAGCACCATGCCCATGGGAAAGACCTGGAGAGGGTCAATGCCTTGCTCAGGCAGTGACATTGGAGCCTTGGAGGGACTGTTTGTGAGGCTGCCCTTAGGGGAGAGGCAGAGGCTGTCCCCTCCTGACTGTCAGGTTTGTGTCAGCGCAGTTTTCATGGCATTTTTCCGACAGCTTGTGCCAACTGCTCTTTTCCCCCGCAGCAGGGCTGGTAGCATCCCTCCAGGGAGAGGCCACTACATGTGTTTTATCATAATGGTGCTGTGCTGAGCTGGGTTGCTGGGACTTTTGGCATGACAGTGAGCATCCAAGCAAGCTGCTTTGTCGAATCTGAGGGATCAGGATTTCTCTTAAAATATTTAAAGGGATGCTAGTGGACCATAAAGGTGCAGAGAGTGTTTAAAGGAATCAAAACCAGCATAACTGCTCCATGACTGCAATTCTCAGCACCAGCTTCTCTGGTACAGGAAGTTTGTAGTGATCTTCAAGTGCCCTCTGCTCTGCTTCTGAGGGTAAGGTTTTATGTGAGGCTGAGGAGTCAGTGCAGGGTCGCATCCCAGACATGCAGAGATCTGTGCTGTGAGGCCTGTGCAGTGCAGAGCCTCGTGTGAGCAGGGTGGCCTGGGCTTGGCACCGTGAAGCTGTATTAACACGAGACTGTTTTGGAGGCAGGCTGGCCCCTCTCACCCTTCCTTCCCTGTCACGTTCGAAGAAGGAGCATCTCTTCCTCTGGAAGATGCTTGCATCCCTGAAGGAGGATCCTGGGGAGGCATGCATCGTTCCTTCCTTTCTCTGGGCTGGTTCAAGTGGTGCTTGAGTCACAGATGCTGTGCTGGAGCACCAGCTGTTTGTGCACACAGGAGAAGCAGCCTCACTCAGGTGTGTCCCCTCTGCCACAGGGAGCCAGATGCTGCTGCTTCAGGGATTGCAGTGTTCAGCATCACACCACCCATTGTGGATTTAACTTACTGCATTGTAATTAACTTCTTGTAATAACAATAATTATAATAATTAACTTACTACAATAACAAGGATGTTCTTCCCGCTGCGTCTGCTTGCTGATTTTGGGACAGAAATCTTGCTTCTTTCCTGTTTTCTGTTTAAGGGAAAATGTAAGCACTTGAGCAGTGGAGAATAGCAGTGGCTTTTCATGGCATCAAAGCAAATGTAAAAAGCATTGTTCCTGTTTGTGATCATAAGAAGTGCAATTTTCTATTAATGTTAAACAACAGATTGTTTAAGAACAAAGGGAAAAACCTCCAAGTGGAATGAGCATCTAAAGTTTAGGAACAGGTTATAGTTGTGCTTGATTTAATTTTTTCCCTTTGCAAAGAAATGTAAATGATTTAATATTGCTTTTCTAGTTGAACAGTCCTGAATATGGGAATTGTAATGCATAAGATCTGGAGATACATTTTGATGAAGTTCATACACTTTAAATGTGTATGAACTGAACATCTTTGTGTTGCTATCGATCAGAGAGATGTCCTGTTGCTCTAATGTGGATTTCGGTTTTGGATTAGAAGCCTGGGGCTTTGAATTGCTTGCTGTCTGTAGACCAAGTCATCAGTGGCTAGTGATTGATTCATTAATTAAAATCAATTTAAATGGATTTGTAAGCCTCATGTAACAGATTATCTTATTAACAGCATGAGAAAGGCACTGTGATCTGCAAGGAATGTGTTGCTTTTGACAAAATATAGCACGATTTTATGGGAGAATTTAATGACTTGCTGTTGCTGTAAGTGATCTATGCAAATGGCAGAGCCTTGCTTAAATCCTACATTAAACAGACTCTTCCTGTTGAGCATGTTTTGTTTTTTTAAACCTCCTCCAAAATACTTGACTTTAATTGTATGTGTGTGTGTTTCTGTACATATTCATGGTCACAATGTTAAGTATTGTCATGTTTCTGATATATTCTGATCTTGGAGATTTTTTATTTTTTTTTTTCTGTAACACCTTCTTTACCCTATTGAAAAGTACCCACAATGAGAAAAATGATTCTCTAAATTCCTGAAAACAAAAATGACAGAAAGAACATGTAACACTGTTTAATCCATGCTCTGCCTGCTCAGCAGTGCTGTCTGGAGGAGACACTTTGGACAGCTGGAGGGGCCAGGCAGGCAGAGGGGACTTTTGGCAGAAGTGAAAGTGTTGAAGAGGTGGCAATAAAAGCTTTCCTGGCTGGGAGAGGGGAGGCTTGTCTGTCATCTTTGCATTTGTTTTGTAACCTCTTTTTTACATCAGGCTGTATAGCAAGTCATTGTAGGCACCTATATGTGTATTAGGCCTCAAGAATATCTAAGCCAAGGTATCAGCAAAATCAGCGGGTATTTTGAATTTAGTTTCAGACAGAGCAGGGTTGTTGCCTCTAAATCATAACCCTGCCCACAACTTTTCAGTAACCTCAATAACATGTGTGCTCCATTCTGATTTGCAACCCAGACTTCTTCAGGAAGGGAGATTTTTAATTGTGGGTGCTACATTGCAGCATCACTTTACACTTTCCTTCCCTAGCTCGTGCTCTCTGAGCATTTGGGATTAGGGAGCAAAGTGAATTAAATTATGAGATCACTTTTCCATTACAATGAAGCTAGTTTCACTTCATTTCCTCTGCTGTACTGAAGAGATGGAAGAATCTATTATATCAACTGAAAAATTTTAATGAACTTCTTAGAAAAAAAAAACCCTCTCACAACAAAATCTCAACCATCACAGAGCCCTGAATTGCCTTGCAGACATCGTTCCATGTGTAGGCAATTCTTCAAAGCAAAGCATTGTTGATGAGCTTTGTTTGCTGGGTAATCTTACGGGCATTGGCAGTATAGATTACAAATCTTTAACCAAAAAAGGTGTGAAACTGGATTGACGTGGTAAACCCAGCTGTAACTGCATTTTGGTGAAATTAAATGCATTGCCTGAGATGTGAGGAATTTGTCATGGTGGGAAGCATTTTTCATTGCTTGTGGAAAATCGAGCAAGGTGTTTGGGAGATGCAAATCAAGTAGTGACCTCCAGTTTGCTCCACAGTTATCTCTTGGTATTCTTTGGGTTTTGACTTTAGGGGATGGGTATTTTGCCTCACCATGCATGTGGGTGTGTTGCCAGCCTGCTGCCTATCAATCACTCCAGTAAGAAATTTGGGTAACACCTTGGAAGGGCACAAGGACAAAGCAGGCTATCAAAGCAGCAGGTCTTAGTGCTCCTTGGCACAGGTGTACACCTTCCACAAAGCCTGAGACACCTCCTGCACCTTCCCTTTCCCTCCCTGGGTCTGCAGCAGGTGCAGATGTGTGAGTGTGGAGGTTTGTGGCTGTGTCCTGCTGGGTCACTCGAGCCTGGGAACTTGGAAGCTGGCAGTGGAATTCTGGGCGTGACGAGTTATTTCATCCTGGCCGCAGCCCTTGAAACCAGGGAGAAAGGCTCCTTGCCCTGACTTACATTAGCTCCTACATTAGCATGCCAGTTTGAAAGTAGAGTAGTCATGTAATAATTATTTATTTTGTGAGCCCTTTGGTTTGGAAAGGAGCAAGGAGACTCTTGAACTTAGAAGAAATGTGCTGAGTGGCAGCATTTTGTTAAAAGAAGAGAGTAAGGCGGATGTGCTGCTCTGGGCTGGGATAGAGTTAATTTTCTTTATCGTATTCGGTGCAGGGCTCTGTTTTGGGTTTGTCAGCTGGGGTTAAGCCACAGCAGCGGGACATAAGCAGGATGTAGCCCCCTCAAAGCAGCAAACTGGCAGAGAGGTAACTCCAAGGTGGCAGACCTGGGCCTAGGACTGAGTTGGGTGTGCAAGTGTAATCCTTTCCTTCAGCTGCTTCATCTTACACATCCAATCCCTCCGTTGTGGAACCACAATTTCGATTAATTGACTTTCTTCAATTGAATTTCTACCATAGAGTTCTGGCTAAAGAAGAAGACATTGGTGAATAGCTTTTAAATAGCATACTGCATAACCCTGCCATTATGACTTCGGGGAATATTTTCCATTCCGCTTTTGTCTATAATGTGAATCTCGGTAACATTTGTCTTGTATTAAGGCTGCAAATGTTTTTTTTTTTTTGTGTGTATGTATGTTGCAAACCTTGTGAAACATTTTTTATTCTCACAAATTATAAATAGTTCAGTTGGCTCAGCTATCCCTTTTGTAAGCATATGATTTTTTTGTAATAAGACATAGTTCCAGGGCAGTGTTGTACGACTGCAATTGAGTTGTTCAGTAATAACATTTCCATGGTGTTCTGTGAAGGTCAGTGGTATGCAATTAATTGCTGGACCCATGACAGGTGCTGAGTAGTAAGTGCTGCTGCCCTAGACACTAAATATAATAATTAAGCTCAGGGGTTAGCATTGAAAGCATGGAAGAGACATGATTCTCATTAACACAGAATTTGTGCTGATATTTGTCTTAACAATTCAATTTGTATCTTGCGTAAAGGAAAGTGTCCGTTCTGAAGCTTGGAAGATGGGAGCCAAATTAAGAGGACTGTGTACTGAAATTATTTTTGCAAAATTTTTGGTGCATGGTGAGCCAGTCTTAGTCATGAAAGTTTCTAGTTATCAGTACCAGTCTTAGTCATGAAAGTTTCTAGTTATCAGTATATTCAGAGGAGAGAGCTGTGTGCCTTTGAAGGGAGGTCCAGAGGGAGGTCCTGGCCACCCTGACTCTGTGCCTGAATGAAGGGGGGTGGCCTCTACCTTAGGAGATGTCCTACTTGGGAGAGGGTAAAGCTGCCATTAGGTGTGGGAATTCAGGTGAGGATTTGAACATCTCAGCCTTTTGAATGCCCAGGTTATCTCTGAGTGTTTTACACTGTAGCTGCCCTTCACCGGCCTTGTGGAAGCACCACTGGGCAAAGAAGGGGAAAAGTTCTGTTGTGTAAGGAAGAATGTATATTTGCAAACAGCCTAATTCGACTGCATCTGCAAATCCTCTGGTTTTTCAGGCTCAGCAAAGCATTTTCTGTTGTACTTAAGAATATTTAGAAAAACTACAAGAAACAGTCAAAATGCTAATGTTTATTTTGCCTGTTTTTACAACGCAGTCCTGTGAATGCAGCCTGCCAGATCCCATTGTGTTTAATTCTGCTGCCATGCCATGAGGCTCACTTGGGGAACTGGAGAGCATTTAAAATAAACTGTGGTACACTGCGGCGTGTGAAACTCTCGTAGCACGCGTGTCATGGTGTGATGCAAACAAGGCATAATTGCTACGAGCACAGACTGAATGTTCTGCTGGAATAGGCCAGACTGAGCACAAAATGTCACAACTGTGAAGACTGGGTGAAATCTTGGCTCCAGAGAAGTGAAAGTCATAAATGAATGGAGTCTCCTCCTCTTGCATTTACACCTTTATTCACAAAGTCTTTTATAGAAGACCTTACTCACTGGCAAACAGAGTAAAGAAATTAACGAAAAATCTAGTATTTGTCAGTTCAATATCTCTCCCCAATTTTAATCAAGTAGACTTACTCGAACTCATAGCCCTCTTTAGGCAAACTGCAAGAGATAATCGCTCTTGTTCCTCCTCTGATTTTAAATGTGCACATTTTATGGGAGGATCAGTTGGTATTAATATAAAAAAGGCCAGTTTGCCTTGGCTTAGTCCATCTTTGTAAGAGCCATGACTTGGAAATTGGAGAATGGTTCCCTGTGGAATGCCGCTGCTGTTGAAGGCATTGAAATGTGTTGTGAGTCCCTGTGGCTAAGTGCTGTGGGAAACAGTGAATTAACGTTTCAGCAGAGGGTGTTCATAGATACTTCAATGTAAGAAAAACTTTTAAAGTGATGCTTTAGAGGATTTACCATTCCTCTTGTGGGACAAACTTCAGTAAATGAAATTGCTGTAGATTCAAAATAAATAGAAAGCTATAAACAGTTTGCAACATCTATCTATGTATCTCTATCTATTTATCTATCTGTATCTACCTATCTCATACACCAATTCTGACCAACCCTTGAAATCACTGGATTAGAGCTCTTCTAGTCTGGTGATTTTAACATGCCTGGAGATTTTTTTTACTGCTTCTGGGCAGGAAGGTGATCATGTGATTAAGGCACAAGTCAGGGAGCAGAGATTTGCATTTGGTTTCTGGGGCAGAGTTGAGAGAGGAAGCTGGGAGAAGTGATCACAGCTCAGATTACTGGCGTAGGGACAGTAGGGAGAAATCAGAGAAAAATCCATCCTGTTGCTTTGAGGGGACAAGTTAACATTTGCAAAGTCCTTTCACATACCTACGTGGAAAGTGTTTTCAGTGTAAGTGATTGTCTCCAAGACAGATTTCCCTGCTTCTTTACTTTACCCAATTTTCCCTAATTGGCTTGGAGTGGTGAGATTAAGTGTAATTAAGTCTCATAATTAATTAATATGAGAAAGCCTACGCAAAAGCAGAATAAGTATTTCGGATTCCACGATTTGTTCCCTTCTGTAAAATTGGAGTAATAACACCTTGTTACTTAATGCTCTAAGCAGTAATTGGGTAGCAGTTATAAAGTGCTTTATTATGAAAACGTGTGTGAAGAACCATTTTTAAGTGCAGAAACGAATGCACAGATCTCAGTCCTTGCAGAAATAACATGCTAGCACTGGTGTATCCCAGGACCAGAAGAGATATCAAGTTCATATTTAAGGCTGCTCAAAGAATGATCACAGCTTTTTTGAAGTATTTTTTTCTGAGAACTTGTCTTTTTTTTTACCCCTTTTAAATTAAAAGAATAGTTTAAAAATCCTTAGTTAGAAGTGTAATAACAGTGATTTAGATTTCCCACTACACTAAGTGACCAAACAGGCCGAACAATCATATACATAATTTAGGACATAAAATTTCAGAGAATGTTTTATGATGAACTGTTAATAGACTGCTTTCATTGCGTGCAGTGATTCCAGATCCGTGAGAAGAAGGCAACTTACAGAGCCCTGGATCCCTTTCTGAGAATGACCCACACCAGCAGCTTTTCTTTCTTCTTTTGCATTTGTAGACTTGAGTGCAGGTATTGACCTGGGGATTCACTCCACTCGTTAGACACCGAATTTAAACCAAGGGCTGCTTGCAAAAGTCTGTCCAGCAGCCTGTGTGCAGCAAAAACCACTTGTGCTGCCTGTTTGGCAGACCTGTCCACAGGTGAACAAAACAAGGTCAAAATCAGCTGCCCAGGTGGGACTGAGGAAACCAAACAAAGGTCAATGGGTCTGTGCTGACTGCTGCATTTCTGGGAATAATGCTTGGACTAGGGATGGGCCATCAAAATGCTGGTTCTGATTGCTCCCCACAAAGGTACAAAAAGCCATGAAACTTGGCCAGGGCAGTCAGAGCTGGAGCTTTTCAGCAAAACTGCAGATGATATGGTCATTAAGCCAGGGAAGGGCAAGCTGCGCAAAGCCATGCCCAGACCATACTTTTGTCAGCTCCTTGGCTTTACTGTCCCAGCTGTGTACAACTGAGGAAGTGCAGGGGACTCCAGAGCAGGAAGGATGAACTTTAAGTAATTATCCTTCCAGCTGCACTGCAAGGGGTGTTTGTGCCCAGCATGAGGCCAGGCCATCAACACAGGGGCGAGGACCCGGGGAAAGGAGCTCTCTTCAAGCAGTCCCTGACAGCCCTGTGGCTCCAGGAGGTGTTCCCTGAGGGATCACACACAGCACTGGTCAGACAGTGGTGGAGCTCTTCACCTTGCAGCTCCCAGCACTCTGGTGGGAGTTAGACTCCAGTTACCCTCCAGTGGCAGTATCCCGTGGGGATCCGTGTGCTTGTTGCTGACCTCGAAAGGAAACCTCCAGAACTGACTGAATATGGGGAGTATAGGAAGGGTGCTTTGGGATATACCTCCTGCAGATGTAGCACCACTGAAATTTAACCGGTATAAATGTAAGTTTTGGAAATGCATAATCTTGTATGATAAAGTTTGGCAGAGAAATGCAGTGTTCTCTTTTATTGTTGGCTACATCCTTTTCCTGTGAGAGCTTATGAGAATGTTTTCATACTTAACATGTTTCCTCTCCTCACTGTAGTTCATCGGCCAATCTGACCCTCCCAAGGAAAGTAAGCTGGCTCTGATTGTCAGATAGATGAAGGGAGTGTCATCAGGAAAAGAGCAGGCAGATTTAAAGCCTAACCCTTTCTGTGGGACCGGGTTCGGCTGGGTGTGATGCAGAAGGTGAGAGTCAAAGGCCATCTGTGTATGGGCCCAGCACTGTAACAGACGTCAGATAAATACACTGTCCCTTTTGTAAACTTCTTAAGAGAACTTCAGAGCGAGCTGTTGTTTATAATGGAGCAGCGGCAGCTGCTGCGTAGCTAAATCTGCAATTGAATTGCCAGAGTATATGAGCCTCTCGCTGTGCCCCTCATAAAACTGCCCTGAAAGAAAGTCATATTTATCTCAAAAGTGGCAGGCTTGGCAGGATGCCCTGGTAACTTTTTGCCAAGCAAACCTAAAGTGAAACTGGCTCACCCTGACTCCGCTAGATTTGGGTTCACCTAACCTTGTTTTGAGAGACGCTGGAAGAAGGGAGGGGTGGGGACAGAGGATTACATACAGTTCTTTTAGATTTCCTTGGCACATTTCCACTACCCTACATGAAAGTTCTTTTTAAAATCACAGTGAAGCTTGTAATATATTTAATAATTAAATTAAGATTGTTCCTATTCAGTTTTGGCTTTGCTGAGTTTAATGCAGGAGTCAAATAACTACTGCAGACAGAAGAAAAACAAATGCTTGGCACTTTTCCCTACAAGGCTGAAAGTGAGTCAGTATCTAAGAAGGCTTCTCAATGGAAAATGAGAAAATAATCTTAATAAAAAATTCAAATTATTCAGATGAACTGCTTGTAAATTATGCACATAAATACAGTAGTTGCCACAATGAGAAACTTCTCTAACATTTTTGGCAGACATTAACTTGAAAATAAAGACTGAGAGATAATTATTATTATTCTTATTATTACTGCTACTACTGTCATTTTGGTTTGTGCTGCATTAGCATTAAGAGGCCCAAATGAGCATCCAAAATCCACTGTTCCAGACTCTGCTCTACTGCAAAGAGGTATTCCCAGCTCAGGAAAACTTAGTTTTTAAATACACCAGACCAGGCTCAAGATAGGGTCTCAGGCAAGGGAGTTTAGGAGTCTTGCTGAAGCCCCACAGAACCTTGTGGCAGGATCAGGGTTTAATCCTGATCTACTAAATTCCAGTCCGGCCTTTTAACCACAAGCTGCATCCCTCCTGTAAGCCTTCTGAATTCCTTAACAGGATGAGGCTTTACACTGCTGTAACATCAGGATAAGGTATTGACATCTTCTTAGGAAGGTTATTCTAGATTCCAATTAAATAGATCTTCGGGAGGAGGTCATGTGACATCAGGACACTTCTTGATTTTTTTTTTTCCCCCCTCTTTTCCTTCCCCACTCTTTTTTTTTTAAGGAAAAAAACTAACATCCACCAGTTTACTTTTAATTTTTTTTCCTGAGAGACTACACCTCCCGCTCACGCCTTGTCACACACTGTGGAGTGTGGAGGTGCAGCATCCAGAACCAAAAGAGGAAATGTGCTGATTTTGGCAGCTGACCAAAATGACCTCATTTCTTTGCTATTGGAAGTTTGTGCACTTTTCTGGCAGGCAGCACAGTTAAAAATATGATTGCCTAGCTCTTAGCATGTCTTCATTGAAGAAAATGCTTGCCAGATACTTAAATGCTTTATCCAAATCCCTCCTAGTAGCAGAATATACCTGATAGGCACAGGCAGCTGGACAGAGGGAGCACAAGTGGGATGATGGGATTTAGAGGGCAGAGGAAATGGGACGAGCATCCCGTGCTGTGTGGATGAGGCCCGGTGCTTTTAGGGCTCTGCAGGTGCGTGCGAGAGAGGAGCAGCGCAGTGGAACAGCTGTGACCTCCCACCTGGGGCTCCTGTGCTGCCCCTGCTCCCAGCAGGTTTTGGGAATGCTCCCTGCCTCCCCATGGAGCGTGGCCTGGCATCCCAGCAGCTGGGCCCCACACAAAACTCTGTGAGGAATTGGCTTTCGGTGGAGCACTGCTGCCTTCCTCTCTCCAAATGAAGCCTGAGACTGTGGAAAATCCCGGTGAGTGATGCAGGTGTATCACTAAATGAGATTATTGTAGGCTTGTGCTCTGCCCAGAGGCTCTGCTGTGAACAAAACCTACCAGAGCAAAGGGCACAGCAGCCTGACAGCCTGCAAGGAAAATGGGGATTATTCGGAGTTGTAATTGAAGAGTCAGGTGAAAATTAAGTCTTTTCCTAAGTTAAAAAAATCTGAAAGTCGTTAATTATTCCAGGAAGAGAAAGTACTAAAAATCTGCATGGAAAAATAGCTATTTAGATCTGAACGGTGATTATGTGATTGTATCAGAGGTACAGATGCATGTGTACATTATAGCCTCCTAGAAATATGTAATCTTCCCAGAAGAACCTGACTGCAAATCACAGAAATCTTCTTTTACTACTTTCCACCCCTCCTGAAAATGCCTTGGGTGTGTCTTGTGCATCAGAAGGGGATGAGATTGTTGTTTGAAGGTTTGGCCGTGGAGAATGTAAGGGCCACTGGAATAGTTTGGCAGAGGAGTTGAGCAACAGCAAATGGCCTATTTCCCTTCACCAGGTTAGTTGTGTAAGAGCTTTCTTTTGCCCAGCATGATTGATTCTCCTTTTTTGATTTATTTTGTGAGGATTCAACTTTTGGCAGCTCACATAACTATTTTGGAGACTGAAAATAAAGTGACAAAAGCAAACCTGCAGATGTATTGATGGACGATTATCTTGCAAGGATCTTTTTCTGGATAGACTTCCAGAATTTGTGGAAATACTTGAGAACTCCTGCAATAGACTGAGTGAATAGTCTGGATTTAAATTATATCAGGCTCTTCCTGGTAAAGACACTGGGAAGAGACCTTGCAGCTTTTGGAACATGGAACAGCTTTGTCGTGATATTTGTTCCGTTGTAGATGCAAAACTTTTGACTCCAATAAAAGCTTCTCAAAGGTTGGTTAGGTGTTAGCTGTTTCATCGTACAATTTTAGGTGTAACTGTAAATAGGTAAAAACCTCAGTTAAGGATTCAGATATTTGAAATAACAATCAATAAAACCCCTGTTCGAAGCTGCTTTCATGTTAGCTGAGAGTGACCACGAAATTGTAAGCTGTACAGAAATGGCATATTTAAATAAGTCATTTATCATGTTGCATGCACCACATGATGCAGCTATGTGATGTTTTTAAAGGACAGAAATCAGATTATCTTTGACTGTCTCACCAGATGGTGTGTAACGGGCAATAGAATTATGGATTATGAGACATAACTTTCACTCCTAGGTAACCTGCCTGACAAAACCTTTCTGCCTTGTAAAAACAAGACACTCAAGGACTGAGTGGATGGCAGAATTTTTTTTTCCTACCTGCAGAAATTCCCCTTGACCAGGAAACAAGTTCATACATGTAGCCAGAGAAGGAAAGAGGCGATCAAGTGAAAATATTTCTACCTCACTCTTATTACTGCATTTTTTTTAACATTAAAACCAAAATTGTTCTTTAAAAGGCTCTCTCCCTATTAATGTAGCTAAATTTCATTAATTGCTGTAACTTGAACCTTGTGGTAGTCTTTGTGCAAACACAAACCTGGGGGCAAAAAAACCGTAATCTTAAAATGGAAGGCCAAGCTGTAAGTGATTGGGGAAAGTCTCTGGTTACCTGCATGTGCTGGTGGAAATTTTGATTTAGCAGAAGTGCTTGCAAGGACAGCCTGAGCCAGAACCAGGAACAGGGAAGCAGAGTGGAAGGGCCAGGAGGGCCAGTGGCTTCTCTTCCTTCTCTGGATCCACGCACGGTGTGTCCAGGTGCTCTTCTGGAGTCAGGAGAATTGCCAGCACCAATGGCTGGAAACGCCAGTGTGTGGATTTTGGTATCTGCAGCAGGTCAGAGGGGCTCAGCCCCCCACCTGCCTGACCCCCAGGTACAGCAGGGCAGCAAATCTGACAGCAGCCTTCCCTGGCAGCAGTGGGAATGGCAGGCTCCTGCCTGTGTTCCCTGACAGCCAGGAGGCCTGGCAGTAGCACATTTCTGAAATGCATGCAAATTTAAATTCTGAACAGACACATTTGGTCACCAGAGAAGAACTGCCTGCCTGGAGCACTGGCAGCACTGTGCCTTTAAATTGATGCATTCACATTAAAGAGAGACATTTAAATAATGCAAAGGGGTAAACTAGCTTGAGTTATGTGTGGTTTGAGCTGGGTGACTCTTACTGCCTTTTATGGGAATCTCTCATCTAAAGTCCTGCACAATTGTCCCCAAGGGCAAGTATTAACCCCATAAAAGAGAGGATATCACCAGTTATCCATCAGACATTATGTATCTGTGTGATGGCTGTGGTTGGCTTTGGCTGAGGAGGGAGCATTATTAGAGCCCATGCTGGTAGCTGGATAACGGGAACCTGGGTTGGCTTCCTTTATTCATGGAACTCCTTGGGCAGGGTGATTAACCCATAGCACTAATTAAGCGCTCGTATCATTCTGCAATAATGAGTTGTTGTTCCTAAAGGAAGGGGGGAAAAGAAAGGACTTACAGTGGCCTCAGTTTTGAGGGCCACGAGCCTGGCTGTGCTCTGGTGGGATGGAGGGGGCTCGGTGAGGCTCTGGTGTGTTTGGCTGTGGTGCTGGAGCAGGGTCTGGGCTCTGTTCAGTGAGGCAGGGTCACAGCCCCAGGGCCCTTGGTCACCTCCCTGTTGTGGCACTGCCCTTGCTCCATGAGGATCACATCCTCGGCATCCCGTGTATCCCACTGGCCGGGGGCAGGAGTGGGAGTTCTGACAGCAGGGTTTGGTCTCTGCTTTTGGGGGCCCTTGAGGCTTACAGAAGGGGCCCTATAAACAGATGGTTACAGTGGGCTGATGAGAAAGTTGTTTATTGATTGAAGCAGTGCACAGGGCAGTGAGTTAGCATTGCATTATCTGATGCGTGGCTGCTGCTCTCCCACGGGCTGGCTGCCCATAGCCAGGGCTGCCAAACCTTCCTTGGATTTATTAATCAGGTGATGTCACGAGTCTGGGCCAGTATGTCTGCACTGGCCTTGGTGCCTGTCAAAACTGATCTTTGGAAAAAACCAAAGTGCATGTGCAGTGGGAGCGGTGAGCCACAGTCTGCTCCAAGGTGCCCATCCTTTGGTCCTTTGTGTCTTTGGTCACACTTCAGGAAAAACCCTGGCCTCTGCAGATGTAGTCTGGGGCTTGTTTGGGAGCCGCTGAGGCCACGTCCACATGTGCAATGCCACATAACAGCTACCTACATGAGATAGCAGCAGTGTGCTTCCCTCAGCCAGGAGGAGAAGGAAAACACTACCTCCGGTTGAAGTGGAGCTCAGGGAGGGATGAAGCTGGAGGGCAGCCCTGGCTGAGAGCTGTCCAGAATGTCACAGCCCTGCTGTACCCTGGGTGGCATCTTAACAGCTGCCTGTCCAAAACACGGCGGGTAAAATCCTCTGAGCAGGCATCACTGGGGCTTCAGACAGGCGGGAGGTGCTGGCCTTTGGCTATCAACACTGCTTGGCCTTGCCTTTCTCTCTGGCTTTTCCCAGCCCTAAGGTCAGAGGCCAAAGAGGTAAAGCAGCAGTAGCAGACACTGCAGATATTTTTGAACCCTCATGTTTTATGTTAACTCACTTTCTGTTCTCATTAATTAAGAAGTTTTTCTGTGCTAGATTGAGCTCAGTCTCTCTCATCCGTTCTTTTTTCTGTATTCTCTCTCTACAGCTTTTCTATTTTCAGAAGGTAAAAGCAGAAATACATAATTACAAAAAGAAATTTCTTTGAACTTATAAAATGCAGGTTGCTTAAATTATGCAGTTAAAGGATAAAGAAAATCACAGAGCAATTTTAACAAATTGCCCTTAACTGTATTGCACAAACAAACCTCTCATAAGAAATCTTAGAAAGGTGTGTTTGAGGGTGTAATCTTAGCTTGTGGCTAAGTAGAGTTAAACTTGTTTTTCAAGTTGGTTGTGTATAACTTTCTCATGCTAAAGATTGTGAGCATTCCAGAAGGAAAACAGTTTGTCTGTAGCAGGAGTTTGATGGTAAATGTTGATTATCTCCAGTAATTCTGGCCCCTGGTCCATGTACAGCACATTACCCAGTGACTTCCCTTTTGATCTGCATTCTCATTGTCTGAGTTGTACAATACATGTGTGTGTGTATTTTTATGAAATAACCTTGATGTTTGCAGGTAGTGCAAATTTTCAAATTCTGAGTTAGGAACCTGAATGTAGCAGAGTGGACACAGTCCACTCACACTTCCAGATACACTTGCCTTTCTTGTCAGATGCAAGACAATTTGTGCATGTGTGGACTAGTGTCATACTCAAAATCCCCTTTTTAATAAACACCACTACCTCAGTCTTGGGTTCCAAAATCCTGTGCAGCTTCTGAATAGACCAACATCCTATATCCTTACTCCAACTTGAAGTTTTTTCCAGCATATACAACTTCTGTTGGTGTTTATGTAGTCTGTGCAAGCCAATGTGAGTAGCTGAAGAATTGCCATGTACGTCTGTAAGGATTCCTGATACCTGCAATGCCTTTCCATACGACAGCCAAGCTTATGTACATAACAGAACTGTTGATGCTCTATTACAGTTTAATTTGTTAATGAAACAAGATGGACTGAGCTCCTACTACACCTCTTTGGATGTTTGAGGCTAGGCACAATTAATTTATTTGTACTGTCTGTGTAGGCGTATGCCAGCTAATGTACTGTAAGAGCTTTTATCTTTATGTTCATAATGAACAGGGGCAGGTTTTTGGCAACGAGACAAGGATTTTCTGATGACTCATCCTCTCTGGATTGTAAAACACTTTCTTGTAAAATCAAAGAAGAAAAGTAGTTCCTTAGAAGTAGGCTCAACCAGGGCAGTTTGTCCTTCAAAATCGAGCTGCGAAGCAGAAAGAAGACAGGCTTAGCTGCTTTCATTTAGTTGTAATTGGACCTCTGCTGAAAATTAAATCATATTATTTGAGAGGATGTTCTCATGTTAGATATTAAAGTGTCCTTGGAGTAAATGTGCTGTAGGTTGTGTTGTCAAGTACCTGAGTTTATGCTCCTTTGTCATTATACTGGTATTTTGATCACCTTGGCAATGCATTGGACATTTAGTTAAGTTGCAGTAGATCTCCCTTAACAGTAAGTTGTACTGTTTGGTTTGTGCTGCTCTCCTCCCTGCTACCTAGGAAGAAATGTTGAGTCCAAGATTTGGTAGAAGCTGGAACAGGGGTTGTGTGTGGATATCTGAGTGCAGAGCTAAATCCTTTTCAGTATAACATTTAGCAGTGCTTTCTGTCTAAGGGACACACCGACTAAATGTCAGTATCGGCTCAACGGGGAGGACACTTCATGCTCCTGCTAATGGACAAGTACGAGCATGGACTGTCCTGGGGACCTTAGTGCTAAAACAAGAAAGAATAATTGGAATGCATGAGTAATTGCTTTATTTTGTGTGAGAGAGAAATCCTGCTTTTGATGAAGAACTATCACCATTATTTTACCTCATAGTACCTGTGCATGTTTTTATGCATGCACACGCCTGTCAGCACTCCCTCCCACTCATGCATTTGCTTTCTCTCTCTTTGGGAAAAATGGGAGAGTGTGGGTAGCAGAGGGATGTCTATTAATGAACTTCTTTAGTCTCCTTTGCGCTCCATCACCGTGTTCTTCCTGAATGACTTCAGTGATGAAGCTACTGCTCCCTCTTATTAAGGTGGTGTTTATGCAATCCAGAGTGGATTAATTTAAATCCCTGATTTTAATCACAATTTAAATCAACAAGCACAGCACTTCGATTTAAATAATTAAGTGTAATCTTGTTTTGCATTTTTGCTTTCCAGTTACTTTCCTAAACAAAGGCTCAGTTTTATTGGTCAATATAATTTGCTAACCAGAGCTGTTTGTTGTACACAGTTGGGTTTCTCTGAGCACACGTGCACTGCTTATGTACATTTACTCACATTCTACATTTTTACACTCTACTTTTGCTAGAAAACAGTCATTCACATTTCTTAGCAGAAATAATAGATCTTTTAATCTCATGCAATTAATTCATAGTAGTTTGAACTCAATTAAAATACGCAAAAGTGATGTTTCAAGACTGCTTTGGTGGTCTGTGTTTGATGTTCTGGAATACAAGGCAGAAATTTTTATTGAAATGTGTTGTGCTTTTAAAGCTGATCTGTTACACAAAACTAATATCAACCGCTATGACATTGAGCCCACTGGTTCTGAACACCAAGTGCCTCAAAATTTGTGGGCCACTTAGGTAGTCTATAGTTGCACATCTCAGTTTCATTCATGAATGCAAAGAGGGAAACAAACTTTCCTGCTTTTCTAATTGTTTTCCTAACTTACAGTGAACTAATTATAAACTGAACTACCTGAAAATTAAGAGAGCTGTTGCTGTAACTTGCAGAAAAAAATACTGTTGAAAAAAACCCCATGGCAAATCTTCAATAAGCTGTTTCAGATGCCTAGGCAGTGAAAGCTGTCCACTCAATGGCTTAGCTTTCTCCAGAAAAATTAAGAGTGAGTAGAGACACATGCCTAAAAGCACATGAATTTCTTTAAAAACAATTTTAGGATAAGATAAAAGTGGTATAGGTTATCATAACTTCGTAATTTAATCTGAAAAAACATGCGCTTGATGGGAGGGTCAGTATTTTAATGATACATATTTAAACTTCTTTTAAACTTCTCTTAATATAGGCTTTAATATTCATGCTGGAACACTCTTCATCCATCCCTTAGAAACCGAGGTTCCTTTTGTAGGTACCTTCACACTTATTTTCATGGCAGCACTTTTGGCAGTGCATTCCTGGCTGTGACAGTCCATCTTACTCTAATGCTTAGCTCATTAGAAACATCGCAGTCTGTACTCTGAAATTAGTGCCAGGGACTTGTGGGCGGAGTCAGAGAGCAAAAGATTAAAGGATTATATATTCCTAGGTGCTGTATTGGAGCACAAAAATGTTAACAGCTCCATTCACAGAACGAGAAGGGTGGTTTAAGGATTTGACGCAAAGTATTTAAATTGTAAATTTAGACTCATTTTGCTCTAAATGGGAGAACAACAGCCAAATCTAGATAATATGCACTCCAAAACATTATTTAAATGTTCCCTTCCACTGATTACTCATAAGAGGACTGTTAAGACAGCAAGTCTGTAATGCTGCACATGGGAATTGCAGTATTTAGTATCATCAGGAAGTTGCACAGCAGAGATGGGAGCTTGCTCAGTTTAAGATGTCTGAATTTCCTTCTGTTTCTTCCCTAATTGTAGATTTTTCTCTTCTGATAGTGTAGCTAAGGAGTGGGAGGTTGATTAAATTTAATTCCGATTTATCTGAGTTCAGTCATGTTATCTCTTAAAATGTGTCTCTAAAGGTTAACAGTCCTTTGGCATTTTCATCTTTGCTTTCCTACCCTGAAGGAAAACTTAGTGGCTTGCACGTCTAGGAAGTTGAAGATAGCTGGTTGTATTTTTCCATATCTACAAAGCAATATTATATCTGGATTCATATCTGCTCCTGGAAAATTTTTTAGGCTTAATGTTTAATTTCCATATGCTTAAAAGGGAAAGTTGTTCAATCCCGAGGGTTTCATTTCGCTTCGCCTCCAGGCAACCTTTCAGTCAAGGGAAGGTCCAAAGTGCTGCAGAGCCCCGTTTTGTGCTCTGCTTCCTGCCCCACGCGGTGTGGAATAAAAGCCGGGCACAAAAGGGAGCCCTGCGGGTGCACGTGGTGCCTTTGTGGTGGGGCGGAGGGGGCCGAGGTGACCGAGGCACGTGGGGATGCTGCTGCTGCTGCTGCTGCCCACACTGCTCCTGCCCGTGGGCCCCACTGTGCCTCTGCCTCCCTCCTTCCGTGGGTCTCTGCTGCAGTCCAGTAGCAGCAAACCTCAGTAGTCCCACCAACTGTGAGCTCCCAGTAAGTGAAATGAACCGCTGAAACTCTACTGGGACCTGGTACTCCAGTATCTCTTACCAGAGGCCAACCGGGGCTTCACCCTGTAGCGGACTGTGCATTCCCAGTTTGTGAGTTTTGCAGAAATACCAGACTTCTGCAACGTATTTTGAATATATTTTTACCTGTTACAGAGGTTTTCTTTACCTGAAAAAAAAAAAAAAAAGGCAAATGAACTGATTTTGGGGGGTATTTTTTTTCTCTCCTAGATGAGAGGATCTGGTTTCTTTCATGATGATTTTTTTTAAGTAGAATTCCAGCAGTCTTCTGTAAGAAGACAAAATATTTCTGGAATGCAACACCTGTGCAAAGAAAATGAATTACCGTGTGCCAAAATCCTTCAGTAACTGCTGTGTTGTGTGGGTAACTTGACAAAAGTTTTGCAGCAAACCATAAACATCTGCAAAACATTGGAAAATCTGGCCCAGACTTGGGGCTGCTTGAATGCTATGGCATTTGTAATAATTTACTGTTCCACAATATGTAATTATTTGTGTGCACCTTAGGACTAATTTTCTTGGCAAGAGTAGAAAAAGGTCTATTTTATTAAAGATGCAGGAATGACTGATATCCTTTACCTGTACAACTGCAGGGCCCACGTTTATCTTTTCCCTCTGGAATGCATGTACTCATCGCTGTACACTTGTCTGTGCAGCGTGGTGAGGAATGGGAAAGGGGCAGCAGGTTCAGTCCGAACTGCAGACACATGTTGCTTTTCTTTTTTTCCCTTTTTTCCTTGGGGAAGCACTGAGAGGATTGAAGTCATCCAGCCAGCTTTGTTCAGCTGAGCTGAACTTTAAAAAAAAAAAAAAAACAACAAAAAGACCACGCCATGTGTGCTTTTAGTGAACTCTGGGCCTAATCCTAAATCTTTGGAGTTCAGTGACAGGTTAGAGTGTCCAAGGAGTGAATCATCCCTCGGCTGCGCACCAGCCGCGGCTGTGACATTGTCCTCCCTGGCCCCCTCGTGTGAATAATCACCTATGGGCTCATGCAGGGGCTTCAGCCCGGGCAGGTTCAGCCCTGCCCGGAGCCAGGAGACCCAAAGAGCCTTTTCTGTGTCACTTTTCTCCCGGGAGGAACACCCAGATGAAGCGGTTTCACCGCGCAGTTCTCGCCCCAGCTTCCCGAAATGCTCGGTATCTGTGCTCGCTGCCAGATTTCTAAAGACCTCAGCTTCCTGGAAGGCACCTAAATAAGGGTCAGATTTTGAAAAGAGCTTAGCACCCAGCCTGCCCAGCTTTTCAGAAAATCTGGCAGCGAGTGTCGGAGCTGAGGCTCTGCGGAGGAGATGCTGGAAGAACGCTGCCTTCCCACACGCCGGGATAGTGCTGTGCGCTTTACAGGGCTCGCACAACATTGTCCGAGAGAACAAACAGCGACAGGGCAAAGAACCCCCACACTCTGTTTTAACAGATCCCGGGGGGCAGGGGGGACGGGGACCTTTCCCTTTTTAAAGATTCAGTTCAGGCATTGTCAAAAGAAATAAATAAAGCACCATCGTTTAAAAGCTTTGGGAACAATAGTCTCTTCCACTTCCCTTCCTCATTGTGGAGCCCTGGGCCCGGCTTTTGTTTATTTTGTGCTGCCAGCCTCATGGTGCCGGATTGGTCGGTGTCTGATTTCATTCCTATGGGTGATGTCAAAAGCTGACCCAGAAGTTCTCGGCAAGTTTGCTTTTAGCTTTCAGTTGTTGTTTTTGTGCGTGTATCCGTGTGCACAAGAGTACTTTTCAGTCCTAGGAGGATTCTGTTACAGGCTGAATATTATTCAGCTGCAAAACTAATAAGGAATAATATTTGTGCCAGGAACTGCGTGGCTTGTTTCCTACAAATACTAGGAATAGCAAGCAATTCAGGCACTGTGAAATTATGGAAGTTGTAATTAAGATTAATTACAGTTCTGGTGTTACGCTAAGACTTAGAAGTAAGTTCAAAATCTGTATGAGAATTTCATAACTACTGAAAATTGTGATGATTAGTTAGAAGGCTGATTTCGCATTCATATTTAACACTAATACCAATTTTCTTTTTATAGAGGTATTAGAACTGTAATGCCACTCTTACTGTTGTTTTTATTGGTTGTCAAACTGACAATTTAAATATCAGGTTCTCACAGAGGTGTGCATGCCACTGACAACAATATTCCATGTTTATTTTTATAGAAAATACGGGGGTTTTCTGTGTGCTCCATCTGCAAATATTCCTATCTTTGTTAAACTTTGTTTTCCATTTCTCTGGCCTTAACACTTGGGTATTTTTCCTTCAGCAGCCTCTGACCTCTCTCATGTGTTTCTTTTTGTTAGATAAGTAAAAGATGAGCATTACTTTATAAGGACATAGTTTCATACCCTTGTCCTCTCTTAGAGTACAGTCAAGTTGCTTGTATAAACACGAACAGTTTTGCTTACTTTTCAGTTTATTCAAATGCCAATTTAAGGTTCTTGAGCTGGGTGTCCCCACCTCTGCCCCGGTCTTGTCACCTCCTGGTCCCTTTGCTTCTTTGCTTTGTACAACATCATACACAAATGTAGCAGTAGTGTGTAACCAGCTTCAGAAAACACAGTGTTATGGTCTGGGAGAATATTGTAAAATTACCTTCTCTGTCTCTCTCAATATGCGTGTGGCTTTGACAAAGGTTTGTTGTTGTGTGTCAGATTTCACAGCAAAATAATGTTGACCAGGATTTTATTTGAAGAGAATGAAACACCCCTCCTGTGTTTTGCAGCTCTGCAAAACTGCATCCAGCAAAACATCCCTTGTTTTCCTGCCCGTGGTCTTTTTTTAAATCGTCAAGGCAAACAGAACTCTTGCCCTGAGATTCCTTGGAAGCAGGACACTTGGAGAAATTTGGATGCCTCGGAAATAGTCCAGCATAAATCAGCGATGCTAGGCTGAAGTACTTTTCACCTAAAGATAATTGATTGCACAGATTGAAGCGTGTTACATCAATTCCCTTAGCCTCGTTTATGGTCATGAAGGATGCCATCCACTTAGGGAAGGCTGTGCAAGCCCACCAAGGCATCCAGGGGCTGAGATTCCAGAAGCTGTGTCCTTGTTCAGTCTCCTTTCCCCTGGATGGGAGCAGTGTTCATCCAGGGCCTGAGGCTGGCCTCGGTGCCTGCCTGGCCCAGCTCCAGCTGCATCCCATCTTTGCCTCCCAGGTGCTCCCTTGTTTTATGATTGGCTGCTTTTGGAGACAGCCTCCCTCACCATCCCCGTCCCAGAGCAAACCCCCAGTTCTGGTGGAAACGTTAAGAACGAAAAATGATTTTATCTGCATTCTGAGTCTGTTCTAAATACTGTGCTTTTTATGATTTCCATATGATTCTTGGGGATTTTAACATCAAAAGACCCAGATTATCCTAATTGGTGTAAGAGGTTGGAAAGGTTTTCTTCATGCTGGACTGAAATAGGGTTCCCACTTGGATGCTTTTGCCCTGGCTTAGTCCTTTTGTGACATGAAAGCCAATTGCAGCTAAGCAGATTCCCCTCCCCCTTTTTTTTTTGCTTAATAAACTGAAATAACCATACTGTTAAGTATTAAAATGCAGAAACATCATGCATTTTTAAAGCTTCCAAAAATAGCCTCCAACGCATTGCAGAAATTAGTGAAGCCATACATGTAATGAAAAACAGTTGGTAATGGACTCTGGATCACTTAGTGGCTGATCTACTGCCTGTCCTGTGTTTTCCCTCCTCCCCATAAACTGTCATTTACGGATAGGAACAGCGAGGGTTTCTTGGAAACTTTCTTTGAGGAGAGAGGAAACCCACTTAGATTTAGAAGTGCAGCAAATGGCTTAGCACAGCTTTGCTCCCGACGATTGCTTTCCCCGTTGAGCAGGAAACCACCCTTTTATGCCGACGGCAGTTTTCCTCCGGAGAGGGATCACGCCTGGGTCGCTGCTCCCGCACAATGGGCGGATCTTCAGCGCACAGATGGCTCAGCCCGGGCTGGTACCTGGCCTGGGCTCAGCCCTGCCCTCCCTGCCAGCCCTCCCTGCCCTGAGTGCCAGGCTCTGGAGGGGTGCTGAGCGCTGTGCTGTGCTGGCGAAGCGTCCCCTGCTCTGGGGAAGGGCGGAACAGACGGACAGGGGTCCAGGTCTGCTGCATCTCTCTCTCTCCGTGTTTTGGCTCTGTGGATTCGCACCTGGAGCAGCGGCTGTGTGCTCCTCACTGAAATGCCCTCTGATGTCTGGGTGTAGATATCAATTTGAGATGTCTATTTGCTTCCTGGTGAGCTATTGGGTAAGCACTTCAGGTAACAGTGTGCTCTGCTGTTCCAGCAGTTGCTCAGAGTCGTAAGACACAGATTTTTCCCCCTACCCCCTTTTTGCACTCTGCCATACTTGCTGAAGGCAGTTTCAGTAAACTGTGTTTAGCCTGCTTGCTGCTGGCAACATCCTCTTGAAAAACTGGGCACCAGAACTTGTTTTGGGGCTGCAAAAAATCTCTCTGTGGTTTTGAATAAAATCCCAAGCAAAAGAACAGAATTAAAAAAAAAAACCCAAAAAAAAGAAGATGGGGGGAGACAAAAGGGGTATCTATGCAGACAGGTCAGATTTTCAGCATTTAACTAAATACTTGTTTTGCTGTACTGTAGCTTCTAAACTATCTCTGTAAAACATTTACTTGTCTGGCTTTAATCGTACCCGTTGCTAAGTGTTTGCTTTGCACATGAAACAAAGCCTTCCTTAAGACTGCAGTGAAACCATTAGTTAGGTTTCATTTTCAAAACAGCAAAAGCCAAAATGAACTTAAACATTCAATCATCAATCAAGAATTAAAATAATAGTGGCGTTTCTAACGTGGAGATCTCAGTGGAAATCTTAAGTGCAATCTGCAATGCTCTCTGCAGGTTTTAACTGATTTTGGCTTCTGTGACCACAGGCCTGAGGTGTCTAACAAGTGACAGTTTTTATTATCTGCATAATTCTTCTTATTTTTATTTCTGATTTCCATCTCCTGGTGTGTAGTTACTGGACTATTTCTGCAGTTATCTAGGTATTTACTTGCATATTTGAAACTTGCTTTTTCCTTCCTCCTCTTCACAGGGAAGTAAATCATTGAAAGGAAAAGACTACCAGATAGAAACAGATAATTTATAGAACAGAAAAAAATCAAATACAATAATAAAAAAAGTAGAATCCTGAAGACCTTTATGCAACAACCATCTTCAAGAATGGAAAAAAGAATGGAGTGGAAAAGCAATTGGAATTTATGTGAAACTCTCAAAGGGCTCATAGACACAGATAACGATTCAGTGCTAAATGCCTGGAAAGAACATTTCCTAATTTTTGCCCAAAGAACTGTTGTTTGCAGAACTTACAACATTAACATGGTGGGAGAAAGACTCTAGGATGATGAGAAAGAAAATGCAGTGATCCAGATACTCTGATATTTTATAGGAAAGGTTTTCACTTAATACCAAAATACTGTGAACACAGTTCCAAGTCCCTGGAAAAGAAATCTTGAAGTTTTTACTGTGAGAGAGAAAAGACTGACACAATTTCAGCAGTCTGAGGGAGCTTATAAAGCATGCCTGGGAAAGTCCCTCATGCAAATCATTCATAATCATGTTCGTCCAATTGTAAAAGCCAAACTCCCTGAAAATCAGAGCAGCTTTGTTGGAATAGGATGTAGAAACTAAACCTTCTGTGCTTCACAATGAGTATGAAGTCACTGACAAGATCTGACACTTTCTTCGCTTTGCAAGATTAAACTCATATTTTCCAGCTGTGCATGAATGTGTATATGTATTTGTTTTTTCCTTTGTTCCTTAATATCCCCATGAAATCAGAGCACACATTAAAGAAAACCTTAGTGTGTTGCCAGGGCCCTGTGCCTCCATAGTCATTTCCCAGGTTAAGTGAGGGTGTGGAGTCCCCAGGACTGAGGCCATTCATATGGAATATTGTGCCTCTCTTGGGCTGCTTTTCAAAAGTAGTTTTCAAAAGTTTTTCCCTATCAGTTGCAGGATTCACACTGAAATGGGTAGGAATTGTTAAGGATCAACTCTCCCTGCCCCACAAGGCCTAGGGACAGCCATCCCCTGTCCAGCTTCTTCCAGTGTGGCGTGGCTGATGCTGTGAGCCCTGACTCGCTGCCAACAGTCCTTCAGAAGCTCCATTACCTGAGTGAGGAGAGAGGGGAGGCCAGGCGTGTGCTGCTGCAAGCCAAGGTGCCCTGCCCCTACTTGGAATATGCTGAAAGCCTGAGAAAGCCAGAGGGGAAGGTTTTTTGCCAGCTCCTAACTGATGTAGTGGAGGGTGCAGGGCAACAAGAAACCACTTGTGGCTTCCTTAATCTGCATCACCCAGTGCTGCCGTGCAGCTCTGCTTTACGGTTCTGGTGAGAAATCCCTCTCCCTGCAGCTGCTGGGGTGAAGGTGCTCTGCCTCTGCATCAGTCCTGGGCTGCCACGAGCTGCTGTGTGTGTCACAGCAGAGGCAGGAGCCCCCCAGAAAATCTAGTTCATAATTGCATTAAGTGTGGGAGATAGAGAGCACCCTCCTTGTCTTTGAGGTTTCACCCTCTGTTTGTGGTGCTGATTTGCTGTGCAGGCAGCCTTGAAGTCACCAGTGCCCATGTACTCATTGCCCTCTCCCCAGGCCTGCTGGAATATCTGAAAAATTATTTGAAGACAGGAATAGAAGATTGAAGGACGACTTGAGGATTTTTAAAAAATTACCCATAACTTTCCTGTGGTAAAGTCTCAAGTCATCCTCAAATCTTTTGCTTTTTACATCCGTTGTCTGATCTTGATGCTGCCTGGGAGGAGAGACCTATAATTCAAATTATTGTTCTGTCTTCCAAGGGTATGAACATTTTTTTCCCCTCTGCGTAATATCTAGGAAGGAGTGTAATCTGGACGTGCAGCAGTCTCCTCCTCAAATTTCTTCTTTAGCTGGTCCATGGTGGTTTCTGTGAGGGAGAACCATCAGGATGCTCAAAAGACATTCAGAGTTTCTGCAGTTCCTGTACATCATTCTTGTAGCCTGGCTGGGACAAAAGTCTCCTATCAAGGCTTTTGCTTATTAGGAAGGAGAAGTCTAAACTGTGAAGTGTTTTTCTCTGAGTTGTCTTCTTTCTTTTCCTTCACATTTTATGTGGCTGTGGCATAAATAAGGTTGCAGAATCTCCATAAGACACAGGCTATGTTTGACAAGACCAAATCCAAGAAGATTAATTGTCCAATTCTAAGTAAATTTTTAAATTTTTTGTGGTAGCAAAATGGTTTTCTCACCCTTTTGTGCTGTGAAATGTATCCTGAATTTGTGCTATTACTCCAGAACAATAGCTGGACTCCCTGTTTAGGCTCCACAGGAAGAAGCCGGGGTGTGAGATCCAACCCTCCACACATATGGCAGGCTGAGCCCAGGGAGCTGCTGGAGGGCTCAGTGTGTGTGAACACCGAGCTCCCCTCTGCCTGCATCTGCACTCTGGGGAGCTGGGACTTCTGGAGAGACCTGCCCATCCTCCTGTGCGAACTTTGGCTATTTGAGAATAGAGAATAACCAAAAAGAGTTTGGTTCTTGTGGTATCCTTAGCTGGCATGGATGTAGCTTCTCAGGAAAGAGATCTGCTCTGGAAATGTGTGGCTGAGAGTGCTCTCACTGCATGGGGAAGGGTCACAGGAGCCTTAGGTGTCTCAGCTGTGGAAGGCGGACAAAGGTAGCCTGGGGAGGCCTTGGAAGTGAGGGAGCCATAAAGAACTTTGCCCCTGTTTCATGAGTTGTTTGCGGATTTACTAATGGGAACAAAATGATTTTTAAGCCCAGGACTCTTAGCTGATGCAGTCATCCCCACAGTGTGGTGCAATAAATAACCTTTCTTCTACATGGATGTGGCTGGTAATCAGGAGCTTGCTAGGTACTTCTGGCTTCCTAAAACAGCTGCGTGCCCCCGTGGGAATCTGAACTTTACAGGCCCGTTTTCTGTCAGACCCGGGAAGTGGCGCTGTGATTCTGTGCCTCGTGTTAGCAAACTCAGTTCTTGTGCTGAGTTTGGGGTGGTGAGTCCCCTGTGGCACTGGCTGGCTTCAGTGGAACCTGTGGTGCTTGGCACCTCCTGCACTTAAGGGTCGGTTGTTCGTGAATGAGGTCCTGCACAGGTGGTCCTCCAGGGTGTCCTTCCTCCCAGGGCCCCGGGAAGGGCTCAGCAAGCTGCCAATCCTACAGGACAGGCTGCAGAGTCCTTGTAAAGCAGTAGGAAATGCAGCAGATGAAGTCTCAGCATGACATTAATCTCTCAGATCTAAAGCACAGCTGGTGGGTCTCTGGTGCTCTGCAGTACTGAGGTATGGCCTCTGAGAGGGCTGAATGCAAAAACATCCTGCTCAGGACATCCCAGCGAGGGGAGAGCTGCGTTTGCCTCCCAGGGCACAAGGCTCAGCTGTGGTCTAGGAGATCCAGGGCTCCTTGCTCACTTGAACCCACTCCTGACGCTCCAGCCTCAGGGCCCAGTACAGCGTTATCCCATTCCCTAACGTTTGGGCTGTCCGTGGGAGCTGTTCCCCCACACACTGTTAGCTCAGCTCAGCCACCAGTGCTTTCCTACAGCTGAGGGGCCCTCAAATGTCAATGTGCAGCTCATACCCTGCCCCACAGAGCCTGGTGCCTCTGGTGTGGGTCTGCTCCCACAGCAAGGGTGGGCGCAGAGTTTCGAGATGTGTAAAACATGTAAGGCTGCAGCTTCCTGGTGAATTACCAGCATGGTCCTCAGGTGGACAGAATTTATCAGTTACGACCTCAAAATCCTCTTTTTGTGGAGATCTATAATGGTAACCTGTGACTTTAATGACTTCAGAGATGACTAATATGAAGTTACATAGGCAGCTAACTTAAGGTGGACTTAGGAGTGACACCTAAAATGTGAGGAAGTGCAAAATGCCATCAGATTCGTGTTCTGGGCTTACACGTTAAGTCCTTCGGTGAACAGATGTGGATTTAAATACATGCTTTCCTGTTTGCTTCCTGCAAAATCTCCATACAGGTGGTCATCTGTAAAGCCCCAAATCTCCTGGGAGCTGGTTATCTGTCGGGGAAGTGGCCGCTGTCACACAGTGTGTAAGACTGACCAGGATACGCCTGCAGCCTGGGCTGTGGCACATGACTGAATGTGTAATTGTTTCTATCTGGTTATAAATTGTTACCTGAGTTAAGTTTCCTAATGAAAAGCAGAACAGCTCACAATGTTTACCCTCCATCTGCTGTCATTTCTAATTAGGCTGTAAACTCCTCAGAGCAAGAACTTGCTGCCCTTCTGTGCACCTACAGTGCCAAACACGCTGGGGTCTTGATATTAGTTGAGCTGCCATTAATAATAAATAGAGAGTAAAAGGAGAATGTGTAAATGCATTCAGACGTGTAGTGAGGCTTTTAAGTATAATTGTTATCGCTGCAAATCTCTGCGTGGTTGGCAGCTGGGCTGCCCTGCAAGTGCAGCGTCCCTGTAATTGAGGTCTGCACACTCTGCTGCTCCCTCAGAGCCTGGCCCTGGCAGGCAGTGTCCCAGTATCCCTAGCAAGGACCCAGGGCAGGGATATTCAGGAGTGAAAACAAGCCAGAGGGTTTCTTCAGCTCCCTTTCTGAGAGCCTTAAGGATGCCCAAGCTCATTAGGTTAGGATGTGGCTCAAGGTTAAGTAATTTCTCAGTAATTAGTACATAAACACAGGGCTGCAGTTTCGTCCTGGGCTCTGCCCCTTTGGATCCCTGTGTAACACTAGGAAAAGGAAGCTCTCTGCTGGATGGGGCACAGCACCCAGCTCTCCTTCACATCAATGCTGCTCTGGAGAGGGGAAGGAGCTGAGGGAAGGCTCCCTCAGTTTTCATCAGTATTTTACCCAATAATTTCATTTTGCTGGTGCTCGGTGTTCCCTTGTTCTCTGCTTCGATCTGGTTTTCATTATTTATTTGGATTGGTTTGCCTTTTGGGTAATGTTTGTGCTACTAAGGTTTCCTGGTGCCAGTTTCGAAAGCAGCAACACTGATTTTGAGAGTGGAATATTTGGGGCTTTATTTATGTAACTCAAGCAATTGCTGCCTGTGGTGGTTAGTGCTGTAAATCCCAGAGGTGGGTAAATTTCATGAAGGGAAGAGATCCTGGTGTGCTCTAGTGACTGCTGATGGTGGAATCCAAGCTGAGAATTTTTAAGTTTTTCTAGATTTGAACCCCTAGCCTTCAGGTTGTTCTGCCCACCCTCTGGTAAATTGTTCCCTTCAATTCTGGGCATTGTATTCTTGCTCTGAGAGTTCTTTAATTTCACATTCCCAGAAAATTTGTGTTTTAGTTTGGATCAGCTGCAGGAAGAGGGGGAAAAGTGTGGAGTGAGAGCAAGAGTCATTTGGTAGGCACAGCTGTGAAACAGAAATAAATCAAGGTGGCAGAAAGGTGACCTAGAGGGGGTAAGAAAATTGAAGAGTTTGTTACTGTAAATCCACATTGTTAGGAAATCTAACCATCAAACTGCAGCTGCAGTGTCAGAAAATTTGAATTACATTCCATTTTGAGAAGAAAAGTGTATTAATAAAACAGTGTGCAATACATCTTTCATACACAGCAGAAATAAACCCACTTTTGAGCTCTGACTACGAATGTATTCATTGTAAAAGTAACACTCTTGTTGATCTAAAATCTCATACACTTATCTGCTGTCATATCTATCTGTGGTGCAGTGACATTGAGCCAGGAAACGCTGTTCAAAAAATAATTCACGTGTGAAAAATAAGTCCTTGGCTCTAAGTCATAACGTTTCTCTACCAAGAGCCAAGCTTGCTTCTACTGTAATGTTCATCAGCATTTTTTTTAATGCTTTCAAATAAAATTTTAAAAATGTCATTTGAGGAAACCAACAGCTATTCTGAGGAAGAAAGCCAAAATACTTTCTTTTCTCTGGGTCGTTTGCTGGCTCATTCCCTTTCTGGGTCATTCTTTTTTGCCTGGGTCACGCTCTCCTTCTTATTTGTATTCATTTAATATTAATAATAGCAAAAATAGTTAAGTGAAATAGATTTGCCTAGGATTCCCAAGGATTTAACTGGCAGTAAGGCTTGAGGGTACTGGATCACTACCTAACTGAGCTGCTCAGTGAAGAGGATGTGATAAATGGTAAAGCACAGGAAGGTTTAAAGAACCATATAGCAAATCAATGGCTAAGCAGGAGAAGAACCAAGGGCACTCTAATGCTTTTCTTGAAGTGTTAGATTCACTAGAAACAACACTAAATAATTCAGGATTGATAGTCAGATCTGCCATTCTGACATTTGCTTATTGTTCTAGATACTGTTCTAGCTCAAAGAGAGGTCTGCCCTGCAAGGACTGAAAAGCCTGCAGCCTGAAATGTAAAAAGAAAAAAAATGCAGGGTTTTAAGGGTGTTTTGTGGTGGTGAATTAAATTGTGAAATTTGAAGTCTCAGCTGTCAACATGAAGCCACCCTTAGTCTCTAATTCAAAACATACTGGAGAAGCCATGCTACAGGTGCTCAGTTTTCACTACCACAAAAGCATCCATTGACTTAAAGGAACACTTGTGCATAGACTTTACGAAAAACAGAGGTAATTTTGAAGAGCTAATGTGATGTAACATAATTTAAATGTATAAATAATTGAGTCTGTTTGTCTGAGCTTGACTAAATATTTTGAATAGAACTGTGTGCATGCAAGAGCGTTAACTGTTGTTCCTAAACAGATTTTGATAGTGTGTAACCTTCAGATTCTGAGTAATACTCTGTTAGAGGCATTGTATTTATACCAGAAATTTCAACTGTTGGCTAGTTCAGCAAGGTATTTTTGACCACTGTGGGCAGAGACACTTTTCTTTTGTCATTTGAAAACATTATTGGCATTTTGTTGTATATTCTCCTTCCCCTGGGGAATCTGAAGAATTTAATATATTTTTATATCACCACAAACCTGTCTCATTGGAGAGGCTCCTCTCTGCAAGGATTTCTGCTGGGGCTCACTTCCCACCCCCTCTCCCACAGGGGCAGGGACAGGTGTTAGTGCCGGGTGGGAGCGAGCAGAGAGCAGTGAAAACCCCCAGCACAGAGCACTGTGTGGGGCTGGATGAGTCCAGCACCCCCTTTCCAAGTCACAGCTGCAGCTGGGGAGCAGCAGGAGGGGCACTCAGCAGGGGAAGATGGCACACAGGGTCTGCTGAGCTTGGGCAGATCCAGGGCAGGTGATGGTCGCTGCCTCTCCAGAAGGCATCACACCTTCATGGGACAGCTCCTGAGAGGGGCTTCTGGAGCTGCAGCCAGAGCTGGGAGCCAGGTCTTGGACAGGGAAGCCGTTCTTGAGGCAGGTGATGATTGCCCATGAAAATGTGAATGGTGAGCACAAGGGGAGGAAGGGGTGCTGTGGCAGAAATGAGTGTGCTGGGAAATGGCTATTTTTGTTAAATTCAAGATTTTTAATGTCCAGGAGAATTATCAGGCTTAGTTCCTAGGCTTGTGCTTTTTGTTTGGGTTTTTAGATGTTTTATTTTCTGCTGCCTGAACCCAGCCATCTCTTCTTTAGCTCTGCTGGCGTCCAGTGAATTCACAGTTCTAATGGTTGCCAGCAAAGTTATTTTTGTGGACGATTGACACCCCCTGAAGCAGGATTAAACTACAGTGAACAAGGAGTTGAAATAGATTGGAAATATAAGTCAGAGCTTAAGACAGAAATTGCTTCCTCAACAGGTGATAACTACAAGAGAAGTGCAGAATAACTATATTATTCTGTGTATAAGAAGTGCCTATTATATTGAGTTTTGAAAATGCTACAGCCAGTCATTGCAGGTTTTACTTATGTTCAGCAATTAAAGGTTGCCACAGTTTGGGATTGTTTCAGGATCTCAGCAGGAAAGTATTTTCTACTACACCCTTGCAGAAGATGCAAGTCCTGTTGCATAAAAGCGTCCTTAACTCTCAGAGGAATCTTATATGAGATGCAAGAAATAAATTTTCCATTATGGGCACAGTGCAAGCCATGGATCTGTCATTATCTCTATGAAACAGTCATATGGACATCAGTGAAGCCAATGCCAAGGCATTCTCCACCTGTGGGAGGACAGGTGTTGGAGGCAAGAGTGAGATGGGAGAGAGAAGTTGCAGTGTAGAAGTGCTGTATTAGTAATGCTCATTTCCTTGCATAGAAGGCTTCCTTTGTAATAGACAGATGAACAGCTCAGACTTAAAATTTAATTTGGCAGGTAATTTGCCCATAACACTACTGCTAGCAGTTGGAAGACAAAATGAGTTGAAATATTTTTATTTGACGGCTACTGCACTTGCAAACAAAATTGTTGCTTTGGTTTTTCTGTACACACAAAAACCCAAGGTGGGGTTTCCAGTGCTGGCGTGTGATGAAGACTGTAGATATGTTGTGACTAGCTGACATGGACCCCAAGTCCTAGCTGATCTCACACGCTGGTTTCTGAAATCTCTTTCTGTTTAGAGTTGGTGAGAAGAAGGGAGAAAATTGGGAATAAATCCCAGCCTTGCTGAGGGCCGTGGCACTGTGATTTCACCCCTTCAGTTTTTTTGGGTTTTTTTGTCTTGCAATTCTGTGTCCTATCACCAGAAAACCACGGCCTTTCCCAAAGTGAGCCTCCCAGTATTATCACTGCTCTGTTTCCAGGCTCCTCCAGGGCTGATAGGCAGGGCCTTTTTGCAGCCAAAACAATAGCTAATGGAGATGTGAGGAGCTTCATTAAACTTGGAGTGATTATTCACATGTATAAAATGGCTCTGTTGTCAGAATCAGAGCCTGGGGCTGTAGCTCAAGTAGCAACACCAAAGCAGAATAAAATGATTTTCTCCTGGTTTTGCCTGATGCAAAATCAGAACATTCAGGTGAGCATGAGACATTCACAACCTCTGTAGCAGCTTTAGAGGGCTAGAGCTCACAGAGACTGTTTGGTAGAGTTTCTAAACTTGTAAAATGAATTTCAGCTGCAATTTAGCTCTTCCAACAAATGTTTGAGAAAGTCTGTGTGTTTGTGTGTGTGTTTGCACTTACACAAAGGAGTGTTTGTGTAACATCTGCACAGCAGAGAACAAGTGGGCATGAGGGATGAAAGGTGCCAGCACTGGATTCCAGGGGTGGCTTTGGCCAATTGGATGTTGCAGTTTGTCCAAAATTTGCTTTTCTCCTGCTTCATAAAAGAAGGGACCTTCTTCAGCTTGGAATAGGGAAAGGGTTAATCATGTGGCTGTTTCTTGTTTAAACAAATGCACCTGAGTAAATGAATGAACTTTTACTTTACTGTGCCTTTTTTGTACCTGTTTAACAGAATACTTAAATCATTATATAAAATGCTTTTTATGTAGGCGAAAGTTTTATGTTACATATGAACCAGTCAGATGTTGGACCACCCTTCAAATAGCATTGGTTTTCCCTTTCCTGACTGAACTTACATAAAGCTGTTCAAGCAGGTGATTTTCTGTCCCTTTCCCCACCTCACTCAGAGCTGGTAGAGTGAACACTCATGTTTTTGCAGCCATTGTGGAAAAAAACCTTTCATCCTGAAAATGAGTTATTATTAAAAGAAAAAAAAAAAAAGAAAAGAGAAAAATCTAATGCTGGAGTACAAAACCAGTTAGTCATATGCCAGAAATAGAATAAGAGAGCTATGAATGTGAAGGATTCCATCTGGTTTTGCAAATGTCTGTGTGACATGGGAACTCCAATAAAACTAGGGAGGCTTAGGGAGTCGGGGGGAAAAATTGGGTTTCAGAGCTACATGTAGACAGAAAGACTTGCTGCCAAGTCCATCATTTGTGTGAGCCATGGATCATATGTGGTCCCAACAGGAGTCTCGTAACACACCAGAGATCAAGGATGTGCCTCATTCTGGTATTTATAACACTTGGTAGGTGGTATTAATAGTTCCAGTTTGGCTTTTGGGGTACAAAATGAAAATAATTGCTCAGTGATGCTGTGGGAAGGCAGTTACAGCAAACTACAAAGAAGAGATCATCTGTTTACCCATGTGAAAGCCACTGACTGCATTTGCATCGCTCACAAACTCCCAGGTAGATGGGACAGATGGGAAAAGCACCAGTAGATGCAGAAGACGGACAGCTCTGATGGTATTGAGTGTGTTTGTGCCTGGATCCAGGTCTGGATCCCAAAGCTGTGTGTATGGAGAGGCAGGGAGAGGTGAACAGTGCTGCAACTGAAGGAGTGCCAGTGACTCTTTTCTTTGGGCTTTTATGCTGTAGCTGGTAATTTGTGGAGTCACTGGGAAGGCACAGAGCCTCTGTGCACACTGAATCCCTGCCTCAGCCTCCACGGGGTGACTGCACTTAAGGCATTCAAGGAATAGAGTTCTTGCTCGTGAGCAAGAACTGCACCTATTTTTCTGTCCCATTTCCCAGTCTTATATGTCAAAAAACCTTGTTGTCCTGGCAGTTACAAACACTAGTTTTTATTTTCTGTTCACATGTGTTGGCAGCAGGATGGATTCTAGTGCCCTGCCAAACACACGCTCCATGAACATGCCCCAAGCAAAGCAGTGGCTGCAGACCTTGCCCTGAGGGACCTTCTGTGACCTCTACCCACAGGTCTTGGGGCTGGGAAGTGTTTCTTACAGACCATTTTTCAGTGCCAGAGAACAGTCCTGGGGCCAGCCCACACCGTTTCGCTTGCTCTGGGAGCAGAGCCCCCCACCCCAAATGGGCAGACCCACCTCCGTCATGGACCATTCTTCTCAAAGCTGAGTAACTGGTGAATGAGTGAACCATTAATAATCCCCCTGCACAGTCTAGCAGCTTTTGCCATGGAGGAGTCCCAGCTGGACACGGCTGGGCTGAGCACACCGTGGCGTTGCAGCGACAGTGGGTGCTGCCGCTCTGGAGCCGTCCCCGTTGGGTGACAGGAGGTGTGTGGTCAGCACCTGCTGCTCACCTCAGCACCTGGGTCATTGCAGGGAGAGTGGCTTCTCCTTCTGAGAGCTGGTAAATATTTTATCCTTTCCTTTGCTTCGTGTTGGCAATTAGCAAAAGCGAGCCAGACGTGGTGCTGCTCACTGTTCCTCATTCCACTGAGTGCCAAGTCATATTTAGAATAGTCTTTGTTGGTTGCCACCACAGCGCAGTGTTGGAGCTGGGCTAAATCCCAGGAACACCCTTATAATTGAACCCAGCTGGGTGTAAATGAGCACTAGCACCTAGGATGAGTGTGGCTGCCTGGGTATCACATGGGGAAGGAACTGTATCTGGAGCAGCTGTGACTGTAATGAGATAGGGATTCACCAGGGGTATGCTGAGATTCACCTACCCAGTGATAACTGGGTAATCAGCACAGACCATGGGCCACGAGTGATGTGCAGCATTCTGGCACGCTGGGTTGCTGGTCACTAGCCTGATAGTACACGGTTTGAAGCTGGAGCTGCCTGCAGAAGGCATCCTGGTGAGCCAGCACAAAGCCTCCCGAGCTGTGAATGTGGTGTAGGCACAGTCAGAATCCGGTTGTTTCCCCACTGAGAAGGAGAACCATTTTATTAATGGTATGAAATTAAAACTAATGGACAAGAAAACTGAGTTGGAGCTAATGACTCAACATCCTTACGACAATAATTGTATCTATCAACAAAAGCAGCCTTTGGAAAAGTCAATAAATGAAGCTCTCAGAGTGGTACCAAATAGTCTTTTCACTTGCATAAAGAGTGCAGAGATGAAAGCTGTTTCCAAAGGGAAGAATTCCCATGTATTAGCATCAACCCACTCTTTGCTGAGTAATCTGTTTCTATGAGCAAAAAAAAAGAGCAATTCAAGGAGAATGCATTGTTTCTCTTTATAAATACTTCATATAATCCTAATTTCACATTTAGGCCTATATGCTGCCTACTCTTGCTGATCTTAGTCACCCTTTGTTCAGGAAGTCTCCTTACATGTGTAAATCTTCTCAGATGAGCAGGCTGCCGAGTTCTGTTGGCAGAAAACCATCACTTTACTGATGTTAAGTTACATGTTTTTGGTGTTTTACACACTGGCATAGCACTGCCTTCCTACTTGTGGGCACTCTGAGTGTGGTAGTTGAGGAGAAGGAAGTGCATCCAAATTCACTGCATAATGCACTCACCTCAGGAAAAAACATCATGTGCTTTTCACAGGTGCTCTGTGGCTATGGTTGCACTGATCATGTTATTCCTGCACAGATCCCAAAGACAAATCTGAAACAGGTAGTTGGCAGTTAATAAATAGCTTGAATCCCAAGCAAGAAATGGTAAATTCAGTCTTAGGATAACAAAGCTAGTTTATATGAATGAGAGGAAGTACATGGAAGCACCACTGCATGCAACTATTTGATCACCAGCATCAGAATTTCTTCCTGAAGTGTTCTCACAGTCAGAGAAAACCCTCTTTTTTTTCATTTCAGTGGCAAATGCAAATGGCTGAATTAGTCTGACTGAGTTTTAAAGGAATACTTTATCCTAGAAATGGGCTGCTTCTCTCTCTCCTGTGCTCTTTCTTCTTAGAGGGAATAATTGCTGATAAGTAGAACTTGTAACAAAAATTCAATATGAAGTAATTTTAATCTAATGATTTCACCATTGGATGCTCTGTAAATTATTTACGTTTTTATTCTTTGTACTGTGCAATATCAATTCCTCATAAAAAGAAATTATATGTAAAGTGGCTTGAGTAAATACAGTGTTTTCCTGAAAGTAATGCCATTTGAACACCTCAGAGAATCAGAAAAATCCATACACAGTTACACATCACAGCTACAAAATCCACTATGAATTTGTTTGTAAATAAAGAAGTAATTTCTTTGCATGCTTGACTTGCATAATATACTTTTACTGGCAAAGTAGAAAGATAAAATCCTAGAGAAATTCAAGTTTCCCACCAATTCCATATTTACTTTATCAGTGCAGAAAGAGCTTGAGAAATGTGGATGTGATAGGGAGGGTCAGGCAGTTCAGCAGGTGTCTGGTAGAATGGGGTGTCTGGGGATGAGGCAGCCTCATTTCCCAAAACTCCCATGAGCAGCACCAGAAGGAGATGGAGCCTTTTGCTCCCCAGCCTGGTGGTTTGGTGTTCCTTGCCATCCTGGCTGCTTTGATAAGGGCTTCACAGGTGGCTGTAGCCCGTGGTGTTCCTGCAGCAGTGTCCAGCAGCTGTGCAGGGCGGAGGAGCTCCACAGGCATCCGCAGGAGGAAGCCTGGTTGTGCCTGGATTTCTGCCCTGCAGCTGACAAAGCTGTCTGGTCACTGGGACATCTGGGAGGTCTCTCAGGCAGCTGGATTCCCCCATGCCTAGCCAAGGATGTGCTCCCACTAAAGGCTTCCTTCTGTTGGGGCTTTTTGCTGCTCAGTCTCATGGCATCATCTAGGTCATGGCTCTAGCCCACAGAGTGCTGAGCTGCTTCCTGAGAAATGCTTGTGTCACCTGCTTGGAACAGCCCATCTCTGTGCCCCAGCAGTTCCCCAGCGCCCCTGGAAGCTGAGCACTTCTGTTGGTGGGGTCAGAATGATCCTCCAAATGCCCAACCTATGGTTTTCTTGCTGCAGCTCACGTTCTTTGCTTCGTATCTTATCCCTGGTAGAAATGGCCAAGGGCTGCTTCTCTGCTTTGCTCTTACCTTTTCCTTATTTGAAAGGGGTTTATCTTCTCACATCAGTCTTCTCTAAATTTAAACAAACCCAATTCCTTTCCTGGTAGGTCATGTTTTCTAGATCTGATAACTTTCTTCCTCTGGATTCTCTCCAGAGCTTTGGCGCTCCAGCTGTGGATTTGCACTGCTGAACAAAGCAGAAGGAAAATCCCATGGGCCTGCAACTTTTCAAGCCTTCAGAGAAAATCTGCCATCTGCAAATTTAGAATTAGTTGGTTTGCACTCATCTGCTCATTACCATCTTGGTGTTTATAAAAAGCTTGCTGGATTCCTCATGCCATTGTTTTTACATAGCTGAGGCTAAGACGAGGTTGTTCATGAACTAAAAATATAATGTATTCTTAAAAGTGTAATTTACCCCTTCAACACCCGAAATCTCTACCTCAAGATTTTTTCTGAAAGACGTGTTTTAGAAATACTGATCTGGCTGTAAGAATGATTTGGTAGCACTCTGTAGCTATTCATAGCAAGAAGATCAGTGTGGATAACAACACTGGTGCTCAGTCTCAGAAATACCTGCACTTGATCCCCTTTGAGCAGACACAGTTTTAGAAGACTTGGGAGACGTAATGGTTGTTTTCCCTCAGACAGCTCTCGGAATCAAGGCATGTTTTCAGTCATTCTCATGTTCCTGCACCAATATCTGCAGAGCATGAATCCTTTTTCTAGGGGTTATTTGATAGCACAGAGGAGGCACCTGTACACTGACATTCAAGAAAGTAAATTAATTAAACAAAAGAGAAAATGGTTTAACTTTTGGAAGACNGAAGACTTGGGAGACATAATGGTTGTTTTCCCTCAGACAGCTCTCGGAATCAAGGCATGTTTTCAGTCATTCTCATGTTCCTGCACCAATATCTGCAGAGCATGAATCCTTTTTCTAGGGGTTATTTGATAGCACAGAGGAGGCACCTGTACACTGACATTCAAGAAAGTAAATTAATTAAACAAAAGAGAAAATGGTTTAACTTTTGGAAGACACTGTAAAATAAGATCCAGCTCTAATGACTTTTGAAAGACAGCATTTCCACGTTAGTTCATTGTGCAAATATTGAAGGCTATGAAACATATCAAGGCTGTAAATCTGCACTTGTCCTACGCTGCTGTGAGGAGCCATTGATCTTAGTTGTTGGTCTGTGAGCAGCAGCTTTCTGGGCAAGTCCAGGTTTGCAGTGCTCATGAAGTGGAAGGTGTAAGAGAATGTTTTGTGCAAGTAAAGAAACCATTCCCTTGATAAGAAGTTGCAGGCTGTCATTTGGTTTTGGTTAAACACATTGGTTTGATCGGCTCTGACAACAGCTAACCTTGTTTCTCCGAGATTTTAAAGTAATTTTTCAAGTTACTGTAGTGAGTGAACATAATGACAGTAAGTCATATCTTGTAGCTCACCAAGCTGTCGTGAATGGCCTGGCTATAAAACATGTTTCTAAAATCCTCTGTTGTCCCTAATGGTTTCTGTGTTCCTGAGCGAGACATTGTGATGTTTGACGGGGGGGACACACCTCCGTCACGCCGAGAAAAAGTGTCTTAATAACTGCATGAGGAAAACAGATATATTTGGAACTGACTTAACTGCAGAGAGTAGAAAGCAACTGCAAGACAGATGCATTTGGTTTGCAGCTAAAGGAGTTTTACGCACAGGGGAAGCTGCCTTGAGATGTGTAAGGCTGGTGTTAAAAGGAAAACTCTGAAGAGAGACCTCCTAAACTGCAGCAGTGTGCTTTAAGCTGTCTTAGAATGTACAAAAAGGTGAGCCAAAATCTTTTGAGTTTGAGGGGCTTTTTTGTTGCTCTATTTTTTTGTGGGCTTTGGGGCTCTTTTTTTTTTTTTTTTTTTCTGGTTGGTTGGGTTTCTAGGTAGTGTTGATGTGTTTCAGTTTTGTTAACAGAAAGTGCAAGTAGGAAATTGGTTCTCTGAAACTTAACGCGATGAAAAGCACACACAGAACTCTTCAACTTGATCTGTCATGTGTACAAGCTCTGATTTTGGGCAGGGGAGGTGGAGCTAATTGCCCCCAGGAGCTTAGCTCTTCCTCTGCTGAAAGGTGGCATTGCAAGATTTGGAGTTTGCTAATATAAAGAAGGCTAGCTTTTAAAAGTTTTTTATAAATCTAAACCAGATTGTAAATGCACATTTTTTCACATGAGATTTATAGCTCATTAGAAATGTGCAACAAAGCTCATCTGTTGACAGCTTGTATTATTTTGATAATTGTGTTGAACTCCAGCATAACAGGTCTGAAATTTTTCATCACAGTTGAGTCCTTAGAATTCAAGCTAAGGAGGAGGTGGAATTGCCTTTTGATACATAGAGCTGAGCTGGAAATGATTAACTGAGCTAGCTCATTTTTTTCCTGAAATAAGAGGGAGCCATTTAGCAGTTGTAATACAAGGTTTATTCCTCCTTGGCCCTCTGGCTTGATCTGCAGTGTCAGCATTCACCAAAATGGAAATAACCTTTAATACGAGAGGTTTTCTTCCAGCAGGCTGCTCCACGCCCCTATTGTACAGATGTTCTGCAAGAAACACTTGGTTATCTTACATTTTAGAGGCTGGAATAGTAGCTATGAGTGCCTCAAGATGATATCCAAGTAGGTAAAAAGGAATGGGAAGGGAGATAGCACATTAGTGAAAATTCACCAGTAAACACAACGCAAGATATAACACGACTATCAAGTAGCATTAATTACTTTAGAGCCTCACTGTGTTCCTTGTGCATTTTAATTATTATTTCAGCATAATGTAATAACAGGGGCTGGTTTATAGGATGATAATAGGACTTGAGGCTATGGCTGTGGCAGATCTTGTAAGCAGAGGGTGGTTGAGCTGAGCAGAGGCTGCCTGTGGCTGTGCTGTGCACTGCAAGCCGTTGGGCCTGGGCTCAGGGAAGGGAAGGATTTCCTCCTGTAGTCACCTTTGGAAAACAGAGCCAGTGATGTGTCCCACTCCGTGCTGTCTTCTGGGGAAATACTCATCGTGGTTCGATCGTGTGAGGCCGATAAACCCTCCAGCAGCCATTTTCCCCTGCACTTTTGCAATAAAACTGGCCCCTCCCCCTAATTATCTCCATCAACATTCAATTACCTCTCGTTTACCAAAAAATTCTCCCTCTGTGTGAAGGCTTAAGTGGACATGAATGTTTTTGTCAGTAGTTTCCCAGTATCAATGTGGTTATGCTTTGGCTAAATCTTGCATACTAGATTTAACTCTTCTAGAGGTTGAACCAACCCTTCAGCCTTCTGAGGGTTATGAAGGATGGGGTTTCACTATTTTACCAAGGTTTGCATCTCCCTTTGTGTGATGACAACTTAAAAAATTTTGTGTGTTTCGGATTTCTCTGACAATGAGTGGTGCATTTGTCCAGAGTTCTCACCCAGTTACATGTGCGTGGCTCCCTGCGAATCCATCTGCTCCCTCATTATCAGTTATTAAAAGGCGTTTGGGACAGTGATTAGCCTGCCTATTACGGGTGGAGAGGCACTAACATTTTCCTAAGCTGTGCTGAAATGTTCAAACCAATGCAAAGTCAAGAAATGCCTCTCTGTAGGAACAGACAGGCAAGCAAGGAAAACCGAGTTCGTGGGAGCCTATTTCTCATGCACTGATCCCTCTGAGCTCCTGTTAGAGCCTGGAGAGGTGGAAATACCCTGTACTTTGGGTGTCAAACTGGTAATGTTGGTTTGCGAGGCTGAGAGCCTGCTCCCGGTTTCCCCAGCTGCAGCTCTGTTTTTTTGCAAGACACCGTGGCCTCCGAGGGACCGGACTGTCAGGTTTTGGTTATCTCTAGCGGTTGGTTGGCTGGGGAGTTCGGGTGAGGGCTGCTGTAAATATTTCCTCTTTCAGGGAGTTCTCCAGCCCAAAGGTGTTTTGTCAGAGGTGTCATGGCCTTCCATGTATACCCTCCCCTTCTTTCTCCGTGGGGTGAATGCTGTTCTGCTGCTTTTCACCTGTTGTTTTAGGATGTCCTGAGACCCCAGTGAGAGGCGTATCAGCAGGAGGATGGAGGTGCACGCAAGGGGAAGCCCCTCTCTTCTGCCCCAGCAGAATAAAAATGTTGTAGTTCAGGGGTTTTGAGTGTTTAGTCAGGAAACTGGATTTTGAACTGTGTTTGCAACTCATGCGTGCATGTTTGAACACTCCTCTCCACTTAGATCAGTCAGAGTCACCAAACTTCTTCTTTTTTCAAAATAAAACTGCATTATGCCTAGACATGTTGAGCCAAATCTGTTCCTGGTGTTATTTCACTGACTTCCCGAAGAATTACACCAGAGGTGAACGTGGTCTGGTACAGCAGCTTTTTTGCCTGGAGCGATTCTTTATAGCAGAGTTGTATTTCTCTCAAAAATATAAAAGGAACACTGACAGATCTGCAGCTCTGCTGGTGTGAGCAGGTGCAGCTATATTAAATTATTTCTTATTAAATTGATTCAGCAACTTGAAGCTTGTAATTTTTGTTCTGCTATGGTTCTGTGACAGAGACCTTTTAAATCAGGCAAAGCATATATGTTCTCTTGTAATTCCTTGCTCTGGTATTATCATTTTAAAGATTTCTTTTTGTATGTCTCTTGGATTCTGATTGCATTATTTATTTGGGTAAGATCTGAAAATTACAGCCTTTTCCAGTTAATTACATTGAGCTGTGGCATCACTGGTATAATTCCATTAAATCCACTGACATCCGGATGAATGTGAACAATAGTTTTTGCTTTTGTTTTTAGGTTCAAATGGTTTTAGGCTCTGGTGGTCACTGTGGCATAAATTGGTGTGCTTCCCTTCCAGACAGTGCAAGTGCACTGATTTCCCCCTGCCTGAGGATCTGGCTTGTTATTTTAAGGGTGCCAGTCTTCAGCCAGATGAAATGTGGCTGGAGAGTTTTCCCCCACTTTGACTATTTGTGAAAAATAATCTGATTCTCTATGCCCTCATATGATTGCACACAGAAAATGTGATAGAGTTCCCCTTCTGACAGCCTTATTGCTCCACCTCTGCTCATTTGAGGTAGAATGCTTCTTAATTTTTCCCTTTTTTTGGGTGCATCCCGTGCTCATGTTACTGCTCAGCTGCTGTTAACTTAGCATCAGAAGTAGGCAGAAATGTTTGCCTGGAGTTCCATGCCTTTAATGCCTTTTGGGGTTGGTTGTTTGTGTTGCAGGTTTATTCCCTTGAAGACTCCAGGCTTAGGCTTGGAGACCCCAGCCATCACCATTGAGCCCAGCAGCTGGAGCGGCAGCGAGAGTCCTGCCGAAGATATTGAAAGAATGAGTGATTCTGCAGATAAACCTATTGACAATGATGCAGAAGGTGTCTGGAGTCCTGACATTGAACAGAGCTTTCAGGAGGCTCTAGCTATCTATCCACCATGTGGGAGGAGGAAAATCATCTTATCAGATGAAGGCAAAATGTATGGTAAGTGGTACACATTTAGCCTTTGGAAATAATTGTTCCAAGATGAGAACTGTAGAGCCCAGCTTGTTTCTACACAATATTCCTGGTTCTGATTTTGGTACTTTTGGAGTAAATTGTGAAGAAATCTGTGAAGCTGAGAGAGCTCAGCTGAGCTGATGTGGTGTTCAGGACTGTCCAAGCCAGTTCCTTTGCTGCTGGCACTAGGAAACAGAACTGATACAGAATTTTCTCACTAGTTACCTTATATAATTGCCTTTGACAAATTCTATGCTGTGGCTAAATGCAAATATTTAGAAGAAGCATTTAAATGTGTCACTCCTCGGGCATAAAAAAACCCAGGCATTTTTCTTTATTTTTCACTGAACGGTGAAGATAGGGAAATGGGAAGCGTGGTCTGCGTGGTGGTGTGGCAGATCATGCGACGCTGAACTGCAAAGTGATAAAGTTCTTGTTGCATTCAGGAGCCTCTCCGTGAAAGAGGCAAGTTAGGGGTGCTTTTGTGTCTTTTCTTTTTTTTTCTCTCTCTCTCTCGTTTTTTCCTCCCCGCCTTCCCTCCGTGCAAACTGCTCTAAATCACATGCCGTGCTGCCAGCATTCCATAAACACACGCTCCGCGGAGGGTTCTGACATCTCCATGTGCTGCGCGGGGTGTGCAGCTCTCGTCCCGCTGCTCCGAGCTCTCTCTCGCTCCGTCCCTTTCTCGTTTCCATTTTCCAAACTCCTCCTTGGAGCCGGCAGAGCCCTTACCCGTGTGCCCGTGCGCCCGTGCCGGGGCGGTGGGTGACTGTACCCCGGGGTGGGTGGCAATGCCCCGGGGGTGGGTGGCTGTGCTGCGGGGCGGGTGACAGTGACCCGGGGGTGGGTGGCAGTGCCCCGGCTGTGGGTGGCTGTGCCCCGGGGATGCTCCCCCGTCCCTCGCCGCTACCTGGCGGGGCAGAGGGTGCCGGCCCCAAGCAGATGGTGCTGCAGCTGCCACCAGCTGTGCCCCGCCCGAGGTCACGGGCACGGGCACGGGCACTGCCAAATCGGGATGCCCCTCCGCAGCTGCCGTGTCACCCCCGCGGCCACTCCGAACGCCCTGTCTGGGAAAAAAGAGCCGGGATGAAGCATCTCAGCTGCTCTCGGCAGAAAGTTGTCGGGGCCGGGTTTCCTGGCTGAGTTTGTTTTTTCCCCCTCTTCCTTCTCCCGCAGTCCCCTTCTCTCCCTGCCCGAGGGAATAGAATCTCTCCTGCCCTCTCCTTCTCGCCCCTTTCCGCCTGTTTTGATTGCTTTTCGGTGCTGTTATTTCCCTTTGGAAAGGGCAGATGATTTGCCTAATTAGAAGGTTGTGCTCCTTCCAGGAGTACATAAGCATGTATATACAAACAAGCTTATTGTGTAGTTATGCTCTAAAGCCTTACTTAGGCTTGAGCAGTCCACCAGCCAAAATAAGGCTGGCTGCATTTTTTTTTTAAATCGGGATCCTACAACCACACTAGTTACCCCTGAAATCTGATTTTTGGTGTTTTGAAGCATTTTTTGGTGCCATTGTATAAATTAAATAAATTAACATATTTATCCATTCATTGCGACAGTCACTGATTTCATTTAATGGTTCCTAATCCTGGATGTTGACATTTTTTAGATTATATATGTATAAAACTATTTGTGCATATCTAACTGCTGATTAATACTGGTAGCTAGTAATACCATAAGCACAGGCACATCTCATATTTATGCTAATCCTAAATCAAATATAGTTAATTTTCAATCAGAAAAGGAGCTATGCATGCTTGATGCTGAAAACTTCACTTAAAGTGTTGCCCTGATTGAGTAGAAAAAAATGTGTTAGGAAGTGCAGGGTACTGTATGAGCAGAATTTACATCCTGACTTTGCAGTGGATAAACTCATGTTTTCATTCTTCAAACTGAGTGACTGCTTTGTAGTGTTTGAGGATTTATTGAAACCATGCTAGGTTTCTGAGGACTTTCTAATAGAGTCTTATGGCCCTGAGAGCATAATTGTTCTCCAAGGATTTTGAAATCAAAACAGTGTAAGTGTTTTACATTCTGTGTGGCATAATGAAAATAATTTAATGCCTTTTAGTGGCATACCAAGTTTATTTCACTTACAAGAGAGACATTGCAATATGGCTAAGCTTCCATAGTGTTGGGGGATATTGTAATGTGTCAGTAATTCATGAACCATGTAAGATGAAAGGTCAAGAGAGCACCATTTCATTTTCTAACTGAAATTACCTTTAGATATAGGCACCAGAACAAATCTGATCATTATGGAGGCAAATATAATGATCACTTTGTGTGGATTAAGTTAAGCAATTGTAGTTTTTGATCCTTGGAGAGAGACTTTGAGAAGAGCAGAGATTTTGCTTGAAGAAATATTTTAAGTCTCTGCCTTTGATTTAATAAGAGCTTTGCGACATTCATGTAAGCAAGCAGCCAGAGTTTCTTCACTGTTCTTTGTGGTGGCCTAAAAATCATCCTTAAATTGGCATTTCTAAGAGGTCTGTATTCAGCCTCCTGGTCGGCTGGCTCTGGGGGAGCTGGAGAATTGCTCAAGGAGGACTGAGGGGACTGGGATCTGTGGGTGCGGGGTGGCCGAGGGCCGCCTGCCCTGCCCACGGTGCCACCTGGGCGAGAGCAGGGTGGCTCGTGATGGGAGAGCTGTCCCAGTGCTACTGAGGGACATCTGTGACCTCTCCGGGCAGCCTGAATCACTTCAGCTGTTCCTCTGCAGCTGGGACCTCAGATGAAGGAGGGAAGGGAAGGGGAGGGTGTTTTCCTCTCCCCTTGCCTTCCCAAAAGTGTAACTTAAGGCACAAGAGGATGACGAGAACAAAAGACTTTTGATCCTATCCCCACAGAAGAGGGTTGCAGGGGCCCCTGGCTGGGGAGAGGAAAGGGGATGTCCTAACACTTTTTTTATTGCCTTGGGGCATCCTCAGGCTGTAAAGACAAAACTGTGACCTGTGCAAGACCAGGAGCATTTCAGGCTGCTGCTGGCCCAGGGTTATGGCTCCTTGAAGAAACCCTCAGAAAACAAAATGAAAGCTTAATGAAACTCCTGTTTGTAAATTTATAGGAAATGATTGGGTAAGAAGCAAAGATGCTTGTTTTGGTTTGGATGGGCAAATTCCAGAAACTAGTTTTGAAATTCTTGAGAGAAAGGGAATACACAGTAAGGCCAAGGGACCCGCGATAAGTTTCCTGCAGGAAAGCTCTGTCCATCACTCCTTTTCCCTTTCCTTTGTGAGTGAGGTTGTGAAGGTCTTACAGTGTTGGTTTTGCTCCTAGTACAGTATTGACTGAAAGTAAATAAAATTAAAAAAAGGTGAGGAGGGTATAACTGTGGAGGCTTGAAGGAGGATAGAGGAACACATCTATAAATTGATGCTCACACTCTTTGTGGAAGCAGTCAAGCGTAGGCCACGGAGGAAAGACTGAGTTCTTAGACCCATTTTCATTTGTCTTGCCAAGGCATTGGTAAGACTTTTTTCATCTGTACTGTCTCAAAATAAGTATTGATCAAACACAAATATCATCCTCTGGTACAAAGTAGGGCACCCTGTAGTTTGCCTTCCCTCTCAGAGATCCATCCGATGAATTTCCGTGTCCTTGTTGATGCAGCTCATAGTAAAACTCCAGCCCATTAGAGGGCATTGGCTGTCCTGTATTTGTACTTTGTTCTGATTGTTGGTCTTTTACTGCTGACAGTTCAGTAACTTGTAGCAATCCCTGTGAACTCACTTATTGGCAAGATATTTGCCTGTGCTTGTCTTTGCTCCTGGGAGAGTGTTTTGGAAAAGATTACAAGAATGAAAGCTGCTGTGAAATGCAGCCCTACTTTTATCCCTGGTGTAACACTGAAGTCACTGGAGTTACCACGGGATTGGATTTGGCTCTGTGTGCACGTTTTCATCTTTTTTTTTTTTTTTTGAAATTTAGCTACAGCAAGATGTGGCTTTAGTGCACCTCTAGGGACGATGCCAAAATGCCATTAAGCTGCTAGCAAGTGGAATATGCCTGCAGACATGTTGTTATCAGCACTGCTAAATTAGCCTCAAGGTAGCAAAGGTGGATTTCGCCTTTAAGATAAGAAAATGATTTGATATTAATTTTTGAGACCTGTAAACAGCTCTTCAGTTATGAGTTCGCATTGGAGGTATTTACCTCTGCAACAAAACTGCTTAAGAGTATGTAGTGATTATGAAAAGGAAGTTTTTTAGTATGTTTGGTGGTTTTACAGAGAAGAATGAGTACTAATTAATGTGAGAAATTGCACAGCAGCCTTTCAGAACTGTGTATGCTTACTAGGTTATACATAAAATCCCTTGGCATGCACTGTAAAGGGAAAATGATACTTTCATTAAAATTTCTGCTCAGATGATAGAATTTTTGTAAGATGAGTAATAACAGTCTTCATTTCCAAAGCACCTTGTGTAAATTGGGTATTAAAATTGAACTTTGAACTAGAACATTGACAAAAGAAATGCTATTCTGTAGGCTTGCCTGATTCTGTAGCTAACTGCTATTATTTGGTGTTTTCCTGGGTTTCTGTTAGGAAACTGTGAGCTAAATAGCTTTATGAAGGGTACAGTAACATGTTACAAATTATTTTTACCATTGCCTTTAATTTTAAAAGTTCCATGCAAGTTACTGCCTCCATAAAGACCTTGTTACCTTATAAAGTTTCCACAGTATTACAGATATTTGAATGCGAATAAGGTATTTGGAGTGATGAAATACCAGATGTGAAGTATCAGGTTTCATGTTTATTCATCTGTTCCTGCAATCATTGTGCAAAGATACACTCTTGTATTTTTTTTTTTTTCCCCTTTTTTGTTCTCTCAGCAACACGCACCAAATGAATGCAATGGAGATGGGACTCCTATTCTGAAAGCCACTGTTTGGGTTTCTTAGGCTGCAAACAAATGTGTCTAGAAACAGTCTGGCAGTGCCGGGCTTGCTCGGTGTGTCACGCCGCGTCACGGCGTGCGTGTGACGCCCGCGCTGAGCCCTCAGCCAGCAGGGAAGGGCAGGAAGGGCCAGAGATACGGTGTCTGCTTGGGAGGTTACTGCTGAAATTGCTTGGGTTGGGAGCAAATCTGCCTGAGATCGTTTCTGCAATGTGGTGATGTTCTTGCAACATCAGCAGGCCGTGCTTACAGGAGGGCAGGATCTGGTTTTGTGAGCTGAGCAACAGGCCCTGCTGTCGGTGGAAATGAGGGGTTGTTGGGCTTGCTCGTCCTCGAGGATTTCTGAAATGTGGGGGAACAGGGTTTAATCTTTCTCCTTGGGCTTTCAAGGGTAAATTGTCAATGCTTTGAGATAAAGTGACAAAGTCTTCATAAGACAGAGAATTTTTTTCTCTCTTTTTTTTTTTTGCCTCTGCCATAACCTGCTGTCCTAAAGAGAAAACCCCAGTGGGACAGTGAGAGTTGTGTGTGATAAGGGTATCAACTCCTGCTTGGGGAGCGGGCAGAGGAGAGCAGGCTGTGGTAAGCACCACACCTGAAAGCATCAGCAATGCTGTGGAAGGTATATGGCACAGTGATTGGGTATTCCACTGGCTGTGCTGGGTTAGGAGCTTGATGTGTTCCAAACGAAATGGGAAAATATGCTAGAAAGTTTTGCTGACAAATTATGCATCAGAAAGAGCAGGGCATCCTTTGAAAGTGACTTTTATCACTTGGGCTTTGTCCTCTCTCTACTGAACACGTTCTCTTCAGTCACCCATGTGAAGGGGAGCTCGCAGAAAGTTGTTTATAGCCTGTTCATGGGAAAGACCACAGCATGGCTGCTGCCCCAGTCTTCCAGTGTTCAGTAGGCACTGCATGGTGGAGGTACTGGCAACATCAGTTCTTGCCTGGAACTAAGTGGAAGCTACCAGGACAGGTTCAGATCAGGCATTTGTCCACTTCAGAGTCATTTAGTGGCTGTTCCTATTCAAGCAGCCATACTAAACAGAACAAGAGAGTGTCTTTCCTTCATGACATTGTTCCTTTGGTAATAACCTTGTTTAGAGCTGACACACGTTAGCATGAGAGCACTGCAGTGATGCAACCTCACTGGAACATCCAGGATACATTTAGGTGGTTGTCCAGTGTGATTTCTTTTAGCTTGTTTTTCTTCCAGCACTGGTTTCTCAGGACAAACTTGTGATCCTGTAATTGCAGAAGGCAGAGTTTTGCAGCTTTAAGAAATAGTTGTTGTGCTAGGAGGTTGTTAAAAGAGTCTTGATCAGGCTGATGTAGTGTGTTAGTTAGTTGCACAGCACTGAGAGATTAAGATAATTGAAAACCCTGTATGTAGATAGCATGAAAGGAAATTGACTTGTTTATTTGATCTCATTCCTTGTAGAACTGGGATTGCTCCTAGGGCAAACACCTTCTGGTTCAGGCAACCTGGGGACAATTGACTTGGACAAGTAAGGCCCACTTGGGGGTTGTGATGGGCTGTAAGGTTTGAATTCTTCTTCATGGTGTGCTAACAAACAGCACTGTTGGGAACAAGGAGCGGTGGGAACACGAAGAAATTTTACAGAGTCTTTGGTTTTCTGGGGACACGCAGTCTCCTGAGAAGTAGGTTTGTGTCCCACCCCACACCTCACAGGGGTGATCCTGGGCTAACTCTTGGAGAGTAAATACTGTGGCGCTTGTGACATGAGTCTTACACAATTCCCTGAGGGCCTGCTATTCAAAATTAATATGTATCTTATCTGAGTCTTATGGGGATTTCCTAACAGATGCATGAAGGACTTTTTTTCTATTTTTTTTTTTTGTGGTGCCCTTGAGAAGTTGCATTAACACCATTGTATGAATCTTTTCCTATCCTACAGACAATTTCATGTGGGGCACTTGGTCTGGAACATCAGAGAGAAACACTTCAGGCTCTGGGTTTCCAGATGATTCAAGTCTGGAATTTGAGTTTAAGAAATTAGACACTAATGGATTAACAGTTTACAGACTTTCAGTAGAAGTAGTGGCTCAGTTAGTAGAAAAAGGCTCCTCTGCAATTTTTCTGGTTTTCTTCTAGGCATACAAAGTGTTTACATTGTTTGACTAAGGAACATGTTTTTGTAAGCAAAAATAATACAAACTGGGGACATTCATGTCCCAATTCCACTTCATGAATGCTCTTTTAAACACAGAGAAGTGGCATGGCTTGTTAAACCTAATGTAAGGGGGGCAGCAATGCATCCCAAATTCACGAGGGAATTGGAACCCTGCGAAAGTTGCTGGGGTGTCAGTCAAACACCATTACAATTTTACCTACAGGGTACTCAGGCACTGTTAATAGAAACTGTGATCAACACGCACCTTCTCTGGGGTGAGAAGTCAGTGTCACTATCGCAACTGCTTAATTACAGCCTTCCCACAACAGCCATCCCCAACTAGGTCAAGCCTCCTGAGGATTTTCTGGATGCAGGTAGATTTCATGCTTGTATTGAAATCTCCTTTCTGTCTTGAAGGGGGCAGTAAGCTTGCCAGAGGTTACCAGGTGTATGTGCCTTCAAAAAAGATCGGGTGATCAACCCAGTTCCTTGTTTGGTTGCCCTTCTTGGAGGAGGGGGTACACAGGAGACCCAACAGCCAGGGATGGATTTGTCTTGGGCTGAATCTTGGTTTGTCTGTAGGCAACCGTATCACCCCTGGTGCCTGACAGTTTTGGGGACAGCAGCACAGAAAACATGCCGGAGGTGTTAGGGAGCATATTCCAGTAATCTGTGTGGAAGTAGGTGAGGTAGAGTGTGCCAAGTTTGCAGATAATAAAGAAAATGCTTTTTCAGTTTGCCTAATCATTGTAGCAGAGCTAAAACATCTGAAGCTTATTTGCCTGAAGCTGCTTCGCTTTTTCTTACTTCTACTTTAACATCAACTGGTGTTTGGTTAGCATGGAAAGGAAAAGGATTAATTGAATAAAAATACCAGTTTAAATTGCTTTTTCTGTCATTCTAGCAATGCAGGTGAGTAGGGAACACAGATGAGAAAAGCATCTTCAGCCACTTGGATTCAGCACCAGTTTTACCCCTGAACTAGCAGGTAACACTGCTGTCTTAGACACTGAGAAAAGGAAAATGTTAGCCCAACTGGGTCCCAGTTTCAGGGGCTTGGGGACAGCAGGCTGGGTATAGTTGACAACTAATAATTTTCCATAGTGAAAGTAGTCTTTGGATCATTTTAGCAGGTGCCTTCATGTGACCTGGTAACTTCAGCATTTGATTCTTTGAGCAAGAATTGCATTTTCATTTGTTTAGTTCTTCCTTGGACGGACTGTCAGCAATAAACCTTTTAGTACAATTAATGGTGAAAGGAGTGTTTACTAATAGCTATATAAAAACACATGCACATACATATATGTGCAAATAGGTTTGTGTGTGTGGATAAAATGTGTTTGTTCCCTTCCAGCCAATTAAAATGTATTTAGCAGTCCTCAGCCAGGATGTTTATACACAAGGAATTGGCTACCTCTTGGCTGGGACCTTCCTTTGCTTTGGCAACTGGGAGCAACCTCCCGCGAGAGCTCTCTGCGAAGAAATAGCATGATTCATATTTGTAGCTGTTATTAGGTAGGCATGTAGGCATATATTTAGGTAGGTGAGGTATGCAGGCATATATTGTGTGTTACATATTTGGGCTGCACGGGGTATTTTTAGCTGCAGGAGGCCCAATCACCGGCGGCTGGGCGCGTGCTGAGGAGAATCCCTGTAAGGGATAGCGCACGCAGGAGCCGCCCGCAGAATTTTCCATCCTGCCAGGCAGCGAGAAAAGGCTGCTGGAGCTCCATAGCTGGGTGGCCAGAGGAGTGCCATTAACAGGTGGGACAGTTCAGAAAGCCCTTTGGCCTGGCTGCCCCAAAGGCTCTTGATCTCTCTCAGCCCCCATTTGGGAGCAGTTGTGCCAGGTTCCAGCCTCCCACTGACCCCTGTGACTGTGACACACGCAGAGCTGGTGGGGACGGCGTGGAATCTGCCATGTGAGCTTAGCAAAGTGGGAAATAATAGGAAAGATGCATTAGGGCTGGAAATACTGAGCAAAAATTAAAATGAGGTGAAATAGCCATTAAAAACCCACTTCTATTAAAATTACGAGACAGGAAATTTTACAAGCTGCCCTTGCCCAATGAAGAAAAGCAGCCTAGAGGGACCAAATAACTTGTCTGATGTCATCAAGGGTTTTATAGCAGAGCTGGGAATTGAGCCCTCCTCCCCCCAGTGCCATCTAAGCTTTAATGATGAAGGGGGTCCTTTCACAGCTTATCCAGTGACCCTTGGGGAGTTTAGGGCAACTGTGGCAAATCCATGTTCCTGAACCACATCCTGTGTGCATGGAGAGCCAGCTGCATCTCCTGGAAAGTACAGTCTCTGCATAATGTGACCACAGGATGCCTTGCTCCTCTAATAAGGGAGTTGACTAAATGCCATTTTATTGTTATTAGACATTTGCTTAATATAGTAGTTCCTTGAAACCAAACAAGAAAAGGTCCTCAAGGTGCTGTGTAATGTGTACAGATAATGGAGAGCTACAAGGAGTCTAAGATTTATATGGAGAAGAGAGAGAGAAAGTGGATGGGAAACTGAGGCAATATATAGCCCCATATTGATGTTCCATGAGATGATGTGGTTCTTCTACAGAATAAGAGAGAGGCTGCTGAAAATCAGATGATTTGATTTGTTCATAACATCATTATTCAAGGAACAAAAAAGTATGTAGCCTTATCCAAAGAAGTAATCTAAGAGGTCTTTACTGTGTGCCAAACTAAAATTCTGCTATTTAATTACCGATTTAGAAAATATCTTGGGCTCAATTTCCTCCTCAGTTACACTGTTATAAATCTAATGGAATTGTTAAAGATTTATGGCAGTATAACTGAAGGCAGAATTGGGTCCCTTATGTTTAAAACTTAGCTTGCCACAGAAGTAATAATTCCTGTTTTCTAGGCAAGAGTTTAAGAATTTTGCAGACCTCTGTTTCTGTAAAAGAAATATGAACTACAGTAGTGTGGGTGAGTGATTAATGCTGGAGGGGATGTCTAGGGGCAATCGGAATTGGCTGGTGTGGAAAATCCATGTGCAATTCAGATTTAGGATCTGTTTGCAGATGCCTCATAATTTAAAATGTCAAAAAAACCCCAAACCTTAGGCCTTCATGTAGTAAATTAATACACTGCGTGTTCAGTGTGCAGCAGGCTTTGCTGAGGTAATACCCTCATATGAGGTGTGAACTCATCCCATTCCCCTTAGTAAGGACTTAAATTCAAAATTGATTGTGACCCTTTACATCCTGACAGTATCTAAATCATGTAAAAAAAATTTCCCAGTTTTCTTTTTATTTAAATCATGTGTTTAATGGCTTAAAAAGGAAAAGCACTGCCTTGTTTATTCAGACCTAAAGAAATCTTATGTTAGTGCAGATCTATTTTATCCATTGGCTTTTCATCTCTAAAGGAAGGGTCTCTCTAATGGGCTCTTTATTGTTTTTCTCAGCTTCCACTTGGGAAAAGAGCTCAACTTTGGAGGTTTTCAGAGGTGAGTTAGGATGTGGCTGTATCCTGTACGGAGGTGCCTGGCCTGGCCCAAGCCCAGCGTGGGCAGCCCTCGCCCACCGAACAGGCTGAGCAGGTCTGGGGGAGCCCTGGCCCTTCCCCAGGGCTGCAGGGGGATGCTGTGAGCAGGGGCAGTTTCCCCAGGAGCACATTCTGTGAGCTGGAAGTATGCTGCTCTGGGATTTATGGCACTTCTGATAAGTTTATGCTTTTCCTACAGTGCTGTAGGCCTACAGTGCACTGTAGAAATCATAAGGAGTTATAATACGAAACTATACCAAAGTATGATCCCTTTAAAATAATGTAATTCAGTGTCTGTTCAGATTAGCCAGTTTTAATTTAAATACAGTATTTAGGTCCAAGGTACATTTTTAGGAACTTCATTTAGGAATGAATTGAAGAGTTAATTATTCTAACTTTGCTCCCAATTTCTCTACTTCCTCTTCCTGAGTGGGGCAGGGGGATGAGGTGTGAGGGTTATGATCAGTTCATCACACACTGTTGCTGCTGCTCCTTCCTCCTCAGGGGGAGGGCTCCTCATACTCTTCCCCTGCTCCAGTGTGGGGTCCCTCCCACGGGACACAGTTCTCCGTGAACTTCTCCAGCATGTCCCTTCCATAGGGTTCAGTCCTTCAGGAACAGGCTGCTCCAGCATGGGGGTCACAAGTCCTGCCCACAAACCTGCTCCAGCATGGGCTTCTCCTGGGGTCACAGCCTCTTTCAGGCACCCACCTGCTCGATATCCACCCTCATGGTGGATCTCTGCATCCCTGTGCCCTCCCTGGTCTCAGGGGCTCAGCTGCCTCACCCTGGGCTGCCCCATGGGCTGCAGGGCAATCTCTGCCCCAGTGCCTGGAGCACCTCCTGCCCCTCCTGCACTGACCTGGGGGTCTGCAGGGCTGCTCCTCTCACACATCCTCACTCCTCTCTTTGGCTACAGCTGCCCAGGGCTTCTCCCTTCCTCCTAAATCTGTTATCTCAGGAGCAGTAGCACTGTCACTGATGGGCTCAGCCTCCGCCAGCATCGGGTCTGTCTTGGAGCCGGCTGGCATTGGATCTGTCGGATATGAGGGAAGTTCCTGGCAGCTACTCACAGGAGCCACCCCTGTAGCCCCTCACTGCCAAAACCTGGCCATGCAAACATGGTGCTCTGTGAGAACAGTAGCCCTGAATGAACATAAAACAATTCAATGTTTAGCACTGTCCCGACTTGATGCATTGATTCATGATACCTGTAACTTTTAAGTATGGGTTTTGTTTGTTTTTTAAATACTGATAAGTCATTAACTACCTAAAAATTAGTTGAAATTTAAAGGAATAAACCCCCCTGTTGTCATTGAGGTATTTTGCAACCTAAGCAAAGGCTCAGGTATTCCAGATATGATAGATGTGCAGATTGCATAAGACATTATGCATTGCTCACTCTAAGATACAGAGTCCTGTCTGCCCTTAAACCCTTTGTTCTCCTGGCTGAATGCAGTTAATTAGCAACCGTCTCCATAGCAACTGCCTCATAGTACAAAAACATTGTCTCGTTTTTGCAGTTTAGCTTATCACACTGTTTACCTGAAGGGCTTTTCACTGCGTTGAGTCTCACTTGAGTTGGCTACATGCCTGCTCACGGAAGTGAATTGTCAAGATAGAAAAACACCATGGCAGCAAGATGCTGAACAGGGCCCTGTGTGTGGAACCAAAAACATTGAAAAAGTCCTGTGGAAACAAAAGTCGAAGTTTGCAATGATTTACATCCAGTTTTAAGGCATGTGACTTGCCAGGAATATAGTGCATTTTAAAATGCTGCTGTACTTCTGGGCCTGTTTTACAGACTGCCCTACGTGGTGTTCCCTTGCCTGTAACTTAACTCTCAAATTCATGACCCTCACAGGCACAGACCTTCGTCCAGGGCCATCAGGAAACTTGCCTCCCTCCAAACCTGGGCTCTTGCAGGCAGCTCTCACTTGTTCTTTAAGATGATGCTGCTGCACCCTGGTCAGCTGTGTCCATCGTTGTAGTCCTATCCACTTTCCTTTATATTAGTATGATTTCAAGGGAAATCTGTGAGCGTTGCTTCCATAGGATAAATTAGTTAGGAAGGGAAGGGGAAGAGCTATTGTGGTCATATAACACACTGGAGATTTAGATTTATTCATGTCAGCCATCACAGTGGTGTTAAAATACCTGCTATGTACTCATATGACTCAGACAGTTACAATAGGCTCAGATTTGTGCTAATACGACTTTGTAGGTGTAGGATGACATATTTAAATCATGTTTGAACTTTAGACAGAGGTGTGTCTACATATTCACACACCTCTGTAGAGGCTTACTTGAAGATGTGAGTGTGTCACAGAAATGACAGTGAAATTTAACTGGTATCTCAATCCAGCATTTGTGTCTGGCCTGACACCAGGATGGTACTGCATGAGAGGCCATGTGAGAACAACTGTTTTCTTGCTTATTAATGCTTGATTTGTTGTGGTTTGTTTGTTGTCTTTTTTTTCTTAGTTGGCAGGAGAGTGGAGGAGAGGCTGATCTAGACTGGGGTAATTCTCATTTTATCCTAGGCAGACTGGAACCCAGAACCTGTCATTCAGCCACGCCACCATGCACTGGCCTCCCTTCCCTTTCCCAGTGACAGTTTCAGCTGGCAGAGGTCATTTTCCCTTTTAGCCCCGGATGGCATGAGGGGCTGCTGCACCTTGAGAAAAAGGCTACATTCAATATGATGGGTTTGAAACAGTCTCTCCATAGATATGAGAAGGTGTTTTGGGCTCTCTCAGGATAAAAAGCAGGAAGTGTGCAAACGCTGCCAGTACTGCTGGTGTAGTCCATTATTCCTATAGAGCTTCTGGCTCACAGAGGGTTATTCTCTGTTCGTGTTAATGCCCTGCTCATACTATTTGCTACTCACCATCACTATTTGTAGTATTTGAATTATAGCAGTGCTGCAAGTCTGCAGGCAGGATAAAGGCTCCATTGTAGTGGTCTTGTGCTCACCAGATGAGACAATCTCTGCTCCGGCTGTTTATGGTCTGCTTTAAGACCAGTAGCATAAGTGGGTTTATCATAGGAATAGCAGAGAGGGAGAGAAAATGCTACAAATTATAGGAGACCCATGGTGACATGGAGGAACTGCTCATTTATGTATCTCGGGGACTTTGGATGATGTTTGTTACCCTCGGAGCTGTAGAGCTGGAAGGTCAATAAGATGCTTTTGTTTTCCGTAGAGGGCGGCTGCTGCTGCTGCTCATCTCCGCAGCCAGCGCCGTGGCCACGGGGCACTGTGAGGGAGCAGGAGGGCTTGGGACGGGAAGGGGAGGTGGGCAGAGCAACCTGTGGAGGTGCCAGACCAAAAGGTGCGTGAGGTTGGCGACGAAAGGGCTGCTGAAGTGGGGGAAAAAATTCAGTGTGATAAATGGCCTCAGTGTTTATCCAGAGCAAGCTGCCTGCACCTTCGGGCTGCCACACGGAGTTCCTCAGGCTCTCCCGTGCCATCCCTCTTGGTCACTGACATGGTTGAATCAACAGATGCTTGAAGTCAATCCCCCACTTCCTCCAAGTGTGTAAGGTTGTTTGCTTACATTCACAGGTCCTCCACAAACTCTCTTTGTATGGAAACCACAGAGAGTGTCCAAACTGTCAGGGTATTTTCCAGCTTTTAAAAAGGCGCTTAGCATTGTCAGCACCTTTGAATCCACATCTCACTTCTCCTGAAGCCAGACTTACTAGATACCCTTAGGGGTCCAGGAATGGAAAACTCTAATGGCCTGAAAAAGCCTGCTAGAACTTGACGTTATTTAATTAGCTTAAAGTAGAGCTTGGCAGATGGCAAAACAGTGGAAAAGACCTCCCTTTATAAAAATATGGGCCACATCCTCAGCTTGTATAAACTGGCAGAGCTCCACTGAAATAGATGTTCAGCTTCTGTCACTTAGCAGGGAAGAGAAAAACTTCTGAAAACAGGAAAAACAGCTGTAAGACCACAGAAATATCAGTGGGGTTCAGGTACAGAAGTTGTTTTTAACACTTTAAAGACTGATCCACTTCCAAAGCAACTGGATCTTTTACAGTCTTGTTTTTGTCGATGTGCAATTCAGAGAAAGAATTTGGCTTGCTTTTCCAAAGCTGCATTAAGTCTGCACATCTTGCAGCACTGGGACGTACTCTGTGCTGGTTTCTGCAAGTCATTCACTTATGAAAGTGAGACATCAATAATTCATTCTAGTAAAGCCAGTCTCTAGAGTTGTGTAAATTCATCTATTATGTGACAACCCTAGCCAACTTTAACTAAGTTTTTTCGATGCACAGGACTTTGATTGAAAGTTGTGAGCTCACCTCCATCTTTTCCAGTGAAAATTCTTGCTCAGATGAAATCTCCCATATGTTTAAAAGCTGTTGCATTCTTACATTTTAATGTTTCCCATTAATTGCTTGGATTTTTTTGTTGTTGTTTTTAATTGGCAACATGAAAACAAAGCCTGAACAGCAAAGCTGACTGCTCACTTTTCCCATTTCATGGTATCAACCTGACAGGTTCACTAAATCTATAAAAGAATCCGGTCAGAATTGGAAGTGAATTGAACTTGCTGAAAGCAATGCAGTGTTCACAATCTGCTTTCAGACTGGCTTTTCTGTACCTGCTCATTTCTCTTTGTATTAAACCATCTGTGTAATTTAAGGAGCTACTGCAGGTTAACCCCATACTATGGAATATTGTGAGGCTTCAGAGTTCACTGGCTCCAAGCTGCAGATTAGGAGCAGAAATAAAAGCAGCAAGCAGGAAAGCTAACTTTAAATACAGCAGTGAGAGGGATGTGAGATATTGTTACAGGTTGCTAAACTTGGGCCATGCAAACAGTTGCGAAGTCACGTTTCTGGAGCGGGCGCTGAGCTATGCACGGGCAGCCTGTCCCTGCTCCCACCCACTGGGGCACGTGGTGATTTAGGCAGGGGGTGAAGGAGGAGAAAGTGGGAGAGAAATTGTGTCTGGTGGCGTGGCACAGCCGGCCATCCCTGCGTGGGTGCAGCCAGGTCAGGCGGCGCTCTGGGCTGCGGAGCCGGGTGGCTGCCTTCTTAATTGTTTTCTATTTATTTATGATTTATTTAATGATTTCATATAACCACGTGACATTTCATAAATTCTTCGCATTCCATAAATCATGTGATTTGGGGTCAGTTACGATTTCTGTTGCTTTTGATGCTGCCACCTGCAGCGATCACTGCTGCTGCTGGGAGCCTGGGTTTCACTGGGGGCACCCAGGCACCCCATCCCAGCACCTCCTCCCCAGTTCCCAGCAGGAATGGGGCCTTGCTGCCCTGCAATGGTGACTGTGGCCCCAGCCACTCCTGAAATCGCTGCCCCCTCCCACCTTATGGGCCACTTTTAAGTTATGCTCTCAGCAGTGGATGTGCACAAGGTGTGCTGTGGGCAGTCCGATCCTCCGGAGCTGTGACAAGTGTCCAGACCTCAGGCACAGGGTTGGAATGGATGACCACGGGTGGTAACTTTCCAGCCTGTGTTGGCATTTGACCCCAGGATAGCCAAGCAAGGAGCCTTTCTCAGGCAGACCTGAGAGGGAAAGGGAGGGTACCCCTCTTTTCACCTGCTGGAGGCAGAAGTCACCAGGAGCAGAATCCAGCTCTGTGCCTCTAGCGGGCTAAGCCAGCTTCTTCCATTTTTCCCCTCAAGGAAGATTCATATATCCCTATTAATAAATTACAAACCATAGTAAATGACTTGAGAGCACTATTTAGTGGCTCTAGGGCTCTGCTGTTTATGAAACCATCCATTAAAATAATGTATTTTGCTTGTGTATCCTTGGAGTTAGGGGAGGTTTGATGAGAGTCTGAGAGCTGGCATGTGTGCAAGCCAGGGAACAGGCACATGACGATTTTGTGATAAGAGTAATATGACAGCTTGGCCTATAGCATGCCTGTTATCGAAACATCTAAATGACCTGAGAATTCATGGTTAAATGAGTAGACTTTCAGTGCTGTGTGTAATTCCAGGTCTTATTATTTTTGCAGCACTAGACTTCATAATATGCAGTGCAAAATACTTGCAATTGTCAAATTGCTTGTGAGAATTGGAAGCTGTACTGGACAGTTGAATGAATTGATGGGCTGGCTACCACTGGCAAAGCTTGATTTCTAAGGTTGTGTAGATTAAACTATAAAAGATAACCTAAGGTCATAGATATAAAGCCTAATAAGAGCTTTCCTTGTAGAAAATTGTCCTACAGGTTGTTAGGAAGAATGGTGCAGAAATACAGAACAAAACTCTCTGGACAAAAATGTAATAGCAGGTTACACATGAAAAGCCAGATTCACCTGTGCAGCTCCTCGGAGTTTCTTCAGCACAGATGAGGGGAGGCTCTGGCCAGAAAAGCAGCTCCTCTGGGAAATTGCATCATGAAGAATCTGGCCCGTGGCCACTGGAGTCAGGAGAGTGCTGACAAGGACTTTTTTGCATATATTCTTACAGTTCTGCTTTGGCAAGTCACAAGCCAGGATTTCACATTGTCCTGAAAACTGTGAGGGTGGTTTATTTTATTTCACGTATAGAATATTAGTAAAAGACCACTCTCAGGCAAGGCTGTGTGGCCATGGAAGGCTGAACTGAGGTGATGGGTTATTTGCAATGGCATTCTGTCCAAATTAGGTTTGTGGGTACGAGGGTGCTGTATGCATGAGCCCACTCTGCACAATTCAAATCAGCATTTGAATTTGATTTTTGGCACAGTGATCCTGTGTCTGGGTAGCTGCTGCTCTGCTGGAGGTCCCTTCAGGCAGCTGGGACGGAACACCTGTGCCACGCAGAATACCCCTGGAGAACCCATACGAAATCAGGAACCTGTTGAAAAGGGAGGCTCAAACTAATTTTTTTTTGCCAAAGAAGTAACTGTTCAATACAGGAGTTCAGAATTCTGTGCAGGGCTCTGACATGGTGCCTTAAAAATGAAGCCACTGTGCCTAATGCAGAGGGGTGTGCGTGTGTGTGTGTCTGTGTGTGCCTGAGCACTCTGTGTGTGTTTGAACATAATGGGGTTTATTGGGAGCTCTGGGAGAAGTCAGCCAGGAAGAGGCATGTGACTGGTGAGTTGATTTTACAGCATCGCCCTCCTGGTTCAGAAACTTTTGATACCAAGGCTGTGGTGGAGGCTGAAGCGCCTGTGGTGTGGTGGGACAAAAAGTGGATCCCTGGATCTGTGAATGGGCTGAGGCTGGGACAAGAGGAGCTGGTGCCCAGGGGATAAATGAAAGCCCAGGGAGAGAGACAGGTTTTCTTGTCTGAGTTTCCTGCACTGATGTCTCATTTAGAGGGAAATTCAGGCCTGTGTGTAGAAACAGAGAAATAAAGAAATAGGGAACTGGAGGAGGAAATTTCATGGATTTTGACTTTGTTTCTGTGCTGTAAGCAGAAGACAGGGAGTGAAATGTCCATGAGAGAAATGTAAAGCATTTGGAGCTTAAGCAATGGAAATTTGGTGCTAGGGTTCTTGACTCCAGGTTGATACTAAACAGACAAAGGGAAGATGTCCATAACACAAAGAGTTGGCTAGGTAAGGAAACATATGAGTATTTGTAAGCAGTGGAGTTCTTCATATGTAAAAACTAAGGTATCATCAGATTTTTGATGTGCTGTATTTCTCAACACTTTAAATCACAATTAATATTTGCAATAACAGCTAGATTCAGACCACAAAGGCAAAATATATATACAAAATTCCTTAATTCTAGACCTCTAAATCCATTAACAGACAAGAAGTAAAAAGGAGCTGCCTGACAAAGATGCTCACAGTGTTGCTGTGCCACCTCAGTAACCTGAGCTTTACAAACAACTGCTGCATACAAGGTTGTAGCTGAGGTCATTTCACATCCCCAAAGCCAGCCAGAAAACCTCCAAGCAACTAATGCTAGACCTGTTCTTGCATACTTTGCTGACCTGCACTCATCAAAACTAACCACTGTTGGTGAGCTCATGGTTTCACTGAAATCTGCATACTTTGGAGGAGATTTCTTGTGTATGTAAGAAAACTGAGCGATGTTTGGTGTGTGCTTGGAGGGTTGCACAACACAGGGGCTTGTTTCTGTAGCTGAGTTTAGTGGAAACTCATCAGTGTCTTTGGTGGCACATGAGCTTCTCCAGCTCCTCCTGACCCCACTCAAATCAGTGCAAAAACTCTGGACATTGGAAGGTATAAAGGGTGGTCCTCATGGCAAGCTTTTGAAAACTTACAGTAATGTATTCTTTAGCTTATTTGTGCTAAAGTTGTGTGTAAGAAACGCTGAGTAGAGTTGAAAACTCAGCAGAGTTTGCCACCCAAATCTGGATGGTAAATCCACCTGAATTGTCTTGCTCCAGCCCCTGCTCAGGCCAGGCTCCCCTTTCATGGGAGCTGCAGAAGGACTGACACAAACAAAGGAACTTTTGCTCACCCTGGGAAAGGAAAGCAAGACGCTTTATTAAGGCTGAAATGTTTGCTTTAAAGATACATTAGTTTACATAATTACTTTGTTGCACAGGTGGGTTTTTCTTTGCATCCCTCCACTTTCTGTAATTATGACTCTAAAGTTCAGTCAAGTTACTTTTGAATAGCTGCTCCCTGAAGAAAGTCTGTCGCTGCCAGTGATGTTGATGAGGTAAAGTGTTCTATCACTTCGCACATTTTTATTAAGCAGTGGGTTGAAAGGCAGCTTAATTGGAAAGCCCTGTCATATCTTTGATAAATGCTTTCTAACATTGCTGTGTTTTGCCCAGCTATGACAGAACCCATTAGAATGACATCTATTTCAGCTGTCGCCCGTGTGGATCTGCGTGCGCTCCAGGAAAAAGGAGCCTTGCCTCTCCTCCAGGAAAAGGCTGCAGGAGGGGAAGACCCTCCACTGTAGGCTTTGGGTGCTGGGCCACACATGGCAGATCCTGATGGGATTTTTCTGCCTTGTTTTCAGTGTGGGCTTTTTTATTCTATAGCTGTGGTGGGAGTAGGAGGCCCTGCCAATTGGTGTGTTTATTCATTTATTTATTCTTTTTTTAAACCTAGCACAGCGAGGTTCTGCTCTTGGATTTGAAATGGGGGTGCTACTTGATATAAATAATAATCAGATAGGTGTGTAACAGGTTTCTCAGTGCTAACATTCAGCTTAATGCAGCGTTTTTCATGAATCATTTCCGCAGCTCCTCTTCCAAGGAGAATTTCTGTAGCAGGTTTCTTTTGGCAAATACAGAGGCTGACTGAATTCAAGTGTAGGCATTATTTGAAAGTATAGTGCCAGCTGAAAGACCTTATTGTGTAAAAATTATAATGGGTAGTTAAAAGAACATTATTTTCATCTCAAAATTATTAATTTTAAAATTTCTAATAGTATTTATTTGTCACTTTTGGGGGAAGTCAGTCAGAAACCCCACAGTTTCTCCCCTGTGCAGTCAATTTCTTATGGTAAAGACCTTTTCACATGAGAAGAAACCAATTTGGATACACTTACAAATAAAACCAGGGTAAGTCTAAAAATACTAATCATCAGAAACTGGATTTAATAAATGAAAATGGTTGGTTAAAAATTAAAATGGATTTTGTCCCTTTAATTATAAGCAAAAAGTACAGTGTGAAATGCCATTGTAACTGGAGTTGACAGTAAATTCAGCTCTGGATCAGACCTCACATGGCTTGAAGTAAAACAGAGATATTACTCTGACTAATTTTGCATTGTAATAATTATTTAATGCTTACAATGAAGCCTTGTCCTTAGGGTTTTATGCTTTAGCTGTTTCGTACCCACGCCTTGTAGTTATTAAGTACAGACAAAGCTGCCATTTTTTTCAAATGGCATAATGTATATCAGTGTGTGTCAATGAAAAACATCAGAAATAGACATTTTCTGGTAGAATACATTAACGGTATGAAATCTGGAACAGTTTATCCAGCTTTGGAAGTTTCTTTAAGCAGTGCACAAGCCATAAATAGAGTTCTGTAAGTACAAATGGCTGTCATTTCAAAAATTTACAGATCTTAATTTCTACAGAAGTAGAATTTGCTCCATTTGTGTTCCGTCATATGCTTTTGGTTAATTCCAAGCTTCTTCTCATACTAATGAACTAATTTCACCCTATTGCTCAGGAAGTACTTTGTAATGATTGTCTTGGTTTTCTTAAACTACTGAAAATGCATTCATTTTGCATTTCAGTACAGAAGAGTTTTCTTGATTCCGTGATGTTTGGTTTTAGCCACCTTTTACAAGTCTGTAATGAACGGCTTAATGCAGTATTGAAATAGAATTTTGAGTGTTTAGGGTGGTGGTTTTTTTATGTCAGGACCTCAGGATTAGACCTAAACACCCTGGTGTATCCTGGTGATTGTGTAACAGGAGAAATAGCAAGTCCGGTCACAATAAATGTGTGAAAATTCAGAAGTCTTAATGCTCAAGGCAGGCATTGATGGTACAACTGTAGTTCTCTGGGCCCTAGCTGGGGGCCTGAACGTTTGATGGACAAGCTCATTTTGATCTGAATAATTCCATTTGAAGTTGAGGTCAGAATCATTCCTTCCTGAGGGTGGGAGGAGGCACGTGGGAGCTTCACAGTAATAATGCAGGGAAAATCATATGCCCATGTGAAATAACATCATGGGCTGTTTCTTGCCCTTGGGCAGTAAGTCCTTACCCTTGGAAAAGAGCCAGATGCTCACATCATGTAAATCGGCGTGATTTTCACTGGCATGCATGAGTGCGTGCCCATTTACACCACAGGAGGATGTAAGTTGTTGGTTTTGGTTTTGGTTGTGTTTTTTTTTTTTTTTTCTCTGAAGCTCCTTCTAGTTGTGTTTCTTGAATATCTTCTAAGAGCCGACCCTGTCAAATATTGTATTGAATATCAAAAGGCTCCTCCATCTCGGAGGGCAGCTGGGAGAGTCAACAAGGGCAGTTAGGCTGTTGTGAGACCCACGTGTGGATGTGATTTGGACATGCAGAACAAATACTTGTGACCTTTCCTGTACTAACTTCTTGCAATTAGGAAAGCTGCCTGACTCAGGAAGTTTAGCACTGTGTTTGGCCAATATTTAATAGTTATGAATGAATTATAGATGGTCAAGCAAAAGTAGAATTAATTTGAGGAGAATCTTCTTTCACAAATAGATGTAAGGTAGCAGTAATATGAAAAAAACCCGACTCGACTCACAGCCTGTCAGTGATTTATTTGTTTTTCTAGCATTAATATTAAAACTAACTCAGTGAACTGGGTTGAAAGAGGAAAATCCCCAGATGTTATTTAAAAGCACCAGTTCTAAGATCATATATGCGGCATGTTTTTATGAAGTTCACAAAAGAAATCTATGCATTGACCTCTTCCCTGGGGGTTACCCATCTGTATGTTCTGTTTAAAATGTTCCCGTGTACTCATACCACACTCACCAATTTTAATGCAGTGTTACCGTGGAGGCGAGTCCTTAAATTTAACTCTTCAATTTTCGGATCAGATTGGGTATCCTCACCTAATTACAAGGGCCCTGTAATACTTTTCTGCTCAGGAAACTCCTAATAGGAGTGGCTGCTCTGACAGATTGCCATTAATCTGTCAATAATGAGATTTTTCCCGGTGATGCCTCGCTGTAAGCTCTTTGGGGAAAGGATCATCTCCGTGCCCTGCGCTCGGCACAGTGGGGCTCTGCTCCGAGGTGCGCTCCCTCTCCCTCCCGCACCGCTCCCGTAAACCATCCTGCTTGACGTGAGGCAAGATGAGGGGAATTCTTTGTGCGAGGAAGATCACTCTTTAAAGCCCAGACAGCCAGCTCAAATGCGGGATTGTTTCGCTCCTGGAGCGGACTGGCCATTTTCCCTGCCGGGGTGCAGCAGGCCGGCGGCACAGAGGGGTACGGGCAGCAGCGCCGGCAGCGGGGCTATTTCCAGGGCCGGGGCGGCGTTGGTTGACTCTCCTGCTGTCCCCAGCACAGCAGCCGAGCTCGGAACAAGGCAGATTTTTCTGGCTGGCGGATGCCTGCCCGGAAAGGTGATCGCTCTGCAGCGGGCAGCTGTTCCCCCGCGCCCCCGACGCCCCCGCACGCTTCCCAGCGCTCCCGCAGCGACGTGCCGGAAAGCTGAGAGCGGGGTGGCCTCCCACAGCCCCAGGAACTTGGAGATGCCTATCCAGAGCAGGCAGCCTGGAGCGCTAAAACGAGGTAGAGCCCCATCCCTGAGCCCAGGAGCACGCAGGCTTTAAAAGGAGATGGTTGGAAAAGGGGTAACATGGCTTTAAACTGAAGGAGAGTTGATGTGGGTTAGTTGTAAAGTCAAAGTTCTTTACGATGAGGTGGTAAAACACTGGAACAGATTGCCCAGAGAGGCTGTAGATGCCCCATCCCTGCAAACATTTAAGGTATGTTTAGATTGGGCTCTGAGCAATCTAATCTAGTTTAAAATACCCCTTACTGCAGAGGGGTTGGACTCGATGAGCTTTGAAGGTCCCCTCCAGCCTAAACTATTCTGTGATTCTTATACAGAGCTGTGACTTAAAACCAGCACAGGAGCACAGTGAGCTTGGGAGGGTCCGAGAGCACTCACTGAGATGGGGAGAGCTGACAGTCAGGGTTAGGAAGCCATTAGCAGCCAGCATTATGTCATGTCTGCCTTACTGCTGCCAGGCCAGGTTGCTGTTAGAAAATAACTTAAAAGTTCAGAAGAGTAAAAAAAAAACCAAACCCCAAACCAAAAACAAAAACCACAAAGAAAACCCCCAACAGTTGGGCCTCATTTGCAATCACAAAGAAAGATGTATTTGCTTTAAATTACACAAAGATTAAAAGTGCTGATAGTGGAAAAAAATCTTACCTATGGCACTTTCAGTTAACTGAGAAAGTTCAGCCAGCGATTAAACTACTGAGAGGGAGGAGAGCACAGATTGCATTTCAAAGGGAAATTCAAGCAATGCATTAACGATTATTAATGTGTGTTATTGTTAAAATAATCATATTTATTATGGTCTAGCCTAGGGAGAACCAGCAAAAATGGAAGTCTTGTTCCGGAGACTGCAGAAACATGCACACAGTAGGTGGTCCCTGGCCCGAAGAGCCTGCAGTCTAAATAGTCGTAGATGGAGTGGATAAAGCCCCAGCCCGGCTAAGGAGAGATCAGCAAGAAATGCCGTGGGTTTGCATCTGCCCTGCAAGGGCCTGGATAGTATCTCTTGCCCAGTTCTCCTTCCAGTGTTTGCTATAGATACGTGAGGGCTTCTGTATGATCCTGACTGAAAAACAAACAAACACACAGATGTGAGGAGTAGAGAATGACTGATGTATTGCTGGTATTGGCTCTTGTAGATGTAGTGGAGGCCAAGGATGGGAGACAGGATAACGTGATTGCTGCTGCAGAGTGAACCACAGGCTTGGTTCCTCACTGCTTTGCCTGAATAACAGAAGAATTTTACACCCACTTGCACAGATAGAAACATCACCCATGATTAAAAGCAGCAGTTGTTTATTTGCCACTCAAATATTTTTAATTGTGTTCTGCCTATTTTGATCAGCCTGCTCTGCTTGGACACTTGTGTCCACCAATGCTTGGTGTAGTAAAGGGTTACAGCTGCCCTCAGGAAGTGATACCAGTTTCCTAGGTGGAAACTGGTTGGGAAAGCAACCAGACGAAAGCAAACCAAACTGGAATTAGGGCCGTCTTCCCTGTGCATCCGGCCATGCCTGCCATTACAAGCAGCTGGTTTTGCCTTGTCTTACAAACTGATGTTTCTAAATGTGTATTCCCGCAGAGCTCTTTGTTATGCGATCAGGATCACTGACCCCTAATAAGGAGTAAATGTGGTGGAAGAGGTGTTGAACGGCTTGGCTGGAGGTGAATCCTGTGAGCTCTCAGTCTGTGCGCACCGGGAGAGGTTTGCTGGGACAGCTGTGCTGGCGAGCCCTCCACGGGGAATGCAGGTTGTTCTGGCAAAAGAGGGCATTGGCCACCACTTGATGCTTGTACTTCAGACAAGATACATCTTCTGCAGGGCTTTTTTTGAAAGTCACTTTTTGCTAGTATTTATGGCTTCATTGGATACCATTTTGAGCCTAGTTTAGTTATGCAAAGTTGAGGTTTCTCTCTCTCCTGCCGTGGTCCCTACCCCAGTCGCCCTTGATCCACTGCCAGGGCTTCACAGTGGCTGGCCAAGCTAAGCTGGAGCTGAGAGGATGTGTCAGCATGGCACAAAAAGTATAAAACTGGCGAGCAGGGAGCTCCTTGCTCCGGGGTGTGCTCCTGTGGCAGCCCAGTTCCAGCTGGCTGTTACGGCAGCTCTGTGAGCGTGAGGCCAGGAACATCCCTGGTGACGGTGCCTGACACAGCAGTGCAGGAAAAGTGCAGCAGGGAGGTCTGGTGGCTCCTGTGTCAGGAATAAATACCAGTCCCACGTGCCCTGAGAGGGCTGTGGCTTAGGAAATCCTGGTTTCCATTGTGCTTTGGTGATGAGGGGCTGCCCTACCTGCAGAGGGATGTAGCTGTGCTGGCTGGGGCATTGTGCAAGAAACTTGGGAGGCTCTTCCAGCCTCCCCAGCTGGTGAGGAGGGGAGGAAAACCAGCCCTATACCTCCTGTCTCCTTTTTTGTGCAGCAATTGCACTATGGAGAGCAGAGGCCCCTTATCCTGCCTGTCTTCTTTGACTTACAATTCAGCCAGCCCTAATTATTAAAAAATAAACAAGCCTGTAACTGCTTAAGAGCCTTAAATCCCCTAAATGACAGGGAAATAGCCCCTGAACACCACCGAAATAGTCTCTTCTATGTCTGCCTATCCTGGCAGCAGATACAAATCATCATTAGTGGGTCACTCTGACACAGATCCCTTAATGTAAGTGCTACATTACATTAACAAGTGAGTCAACAATAATATTAGCAATAAATGAGAAATTAAATTCCTAGTCATTCATCCCTTTGGGTTTCCCAGTGTGTCTCTTGTGTTTTTCTTGTTTTGATCCTAAGCATTTCGAAACAAGAAGTGTCTTTATTTTGTGTCTTGTGGCGTGATCCCAGCCCATTAAAATGGATGGCAGTACTGCTGTTGACTTCAGTTAGCAATTACTGTAGGAAAGAGCGCATGGTGTGATTCAGAAATTAATAATAACCATATACAGTAATTTTAAGGAGAAGAGATAAAATTGAACTTTCCTGCTGAACTGATTTTAATTCAAACTGGTTTTTTCCAACGGTTTTTCCAGGAAAACAGATAAAAAACTAATTTGCGTTAAATTGGAATACTTTCACTTTTCTGAACCAAGTGTGGTAGTGAGGGAGTCGCCACTGCTAAGCAACAATAAAAGAGAATGTTTTTACACACTAAGAAAACTCTAAATGAGGAAGACTCCCAAGCAGAACTGCAGTTTTTGGCTGCTAATTTTAATGGAAGATGTGGCTAGACCCTCAGATGGCTCCACAGCCAAAATATTTAAATTGCTTTGTCTGTGTTTCCTGTTGCTAGATGTAGAGTGGAGCATTGTTTTGTTTGTTTTGTTCAGATTGCAGCAGTAGCTTAGTTCCAGTATGTGATGGAAAATTGCTTATTGGACTCTCCTGATCAGAAAGCACTGATTATGGGATATTAACTGTAGTGCTTTTATGATGAAGACTATTAAAGACTGAACCAAAAACCACAACCTCATTACTTTCAGAATTAATGCTCAGAGTAAACCTGCCTTGTTCCTGAAAGGTTAGTCTCCAGTGCATTAATTCCTTGGTTCCCTCTTGGCAGACGTATTCACTGAATTGCACTGGTGGTCTGAGCATTGCTAATTTCACTGCCTCTTCACCCAAAGTGGACCTGCAGAACCTTGTAGCTACAGCTGGGACAGATTGCATGTAATCAATTATGGAACAGTAAGTATTGCAAAATATAACAAGGCAAGAAAGGGAAGAACTCAGTGCTGCGCTCAGAGCCCTGGCACGTGCCTGTAATTAAACGTGTGTAAACCTTTCTGAAAGGGCAGGGGGGTGCTCAGCCCTGCAGTGAGGGCTGNTAAAATTGAACTTTCCTGCTGAACTGATTTTAATTCAAACTGGTTTTTTCCAACGGTTTTTCCAGGAAAACAGATAAAAAACTAATTTGCGTTAAATTGGAATACTTTCACTTTTCTGAACCAAGTGTGGTAGTGAGGGAGTCGCCACTGCTAAGCAACAATAAAAGAGAATGTTTTTACACACTAAGAAAACTCTAAATGAGGAAGACTCCCAAGCAGAACTGCAGTTTTTGGCTGCTAATTTTAATGGAAGATGTGGCTAGACCCTCAGATGGCTCCACAGCCAAAATATTTAAATTGCTTTGTCTGTGTTTCCTGTTGCTAGATGTAGAGTGGAGCATTGTTTTGTTTGTTTTGTTCAGATTGCAGCAGTAGCTTAGTTCCAGTATGTGATGGAAAATTGCTTATTGGACTCTCCTGATCAGAAAGCACTGATTATGGGATATTAACTGTAGTGCTTTTATGATGAAGACTATTAAAGACTGAACCAAAAACCACAACCTCATTACTTTCAGAATTAATGCTCAGAGTAAACCTGCCTTGTTCCTGAAAGGTTAGTCTCCAGTGCATTAATTCCTTGGTTCCCTCTTGGCAGACGTATTCACTGAATTGCACTGGTGGTCTGAGCATTGCTAATTTCACTGCCTCTTCACCCAAAGTGGACCTGCAGAACCTTGTAGCTACAGCTGGGACAGATTGCATGTAATCAATTATGGAACAGTAAGTATTGCAAAATATAACAAGGCAAGAAAGGGAAGAACTCAGTGCTGCGCTCAGAGCCCTGGCACGTGCCTGTAATTAAACGTGTGTAAACCTTTCTGAAAGGGCAGGGGGGTGCTCAGCCCTGCAGTGAGGGCTGGGGACAGGGGTGCTCGTGGGCACTCACAGCACTCCTGGGGTGTAGCTGGGTGCTCCCTCTCCCTGCACTGCCAGGGTTTGGCTCGCTGGGAGCAAGTGGGACACAGCTCCCTTCCCACCCTCCTCTGTGCACATCCAGGAGCTCGTGAGAATGGTTCTGCCCCCCAGTCCCCAAAGGCAGGTCTGCTTAATTGCTTGTCATCTGGGATGGCTGCTTTGTTTCTGGGTGCATCTGTGTTCTCACTGATTGCAAGTATCAGCCTTATTTATGGCTGGATGAGTGTTGGTGTGCGCTTGGGATAAAGTGCCTGCAGTGGCTTCCTGGGGTGGGGAGCCTTGAGAGTCTCCTTGCCCCTCCCTGCAGAGCTTTGGAGATGGGCTACAGGGTGCTCAGGCATGGCTGAGCACCTTCTCCCATCAAGTCAGTAAAACTGACTCATAATTAACAGAAACAGGGTATGAAACGTGGGGAGCTGCTGACTGAGGCAGAACAGGAGTTCTTAAGTTTTCAAGGGACTACGTGAAATCAAATGCTAAAAATCTTACCATGTTCCTCCATTGTGGAGTTTGGGGATTTTGTTTGGATTGTTTTCTTTCATCCGACTTTCTCTCAGTATAAATTTCTTTTTTGCAGCTTCCTCTAGATATACAAACAGTCTAAATAATATAAAATAAATATTTGTAAACTCTAGATACGTAGATTGTATCTTATTTATTCTCTGCAGCCTTTCTCCCAAGGAGCTGTTATCCTGTGTATTTGTCCACAATATATGGACTCAAGCAATTTTTTTTATGTTTTCCATAACCCCAGCATTTACTTAGGAGTATCATACTAGCTTTTCAACTAGTAGAATCCATCTAAAAGCCTTTGCTAAAATACTGATAACTCTGTGTCTTCTGCTTCTAGCACTGCTGTTGCAGTGAGGTCAGCATAACATTTTCCCTGTGGGTCATAGCTTGCTGACCAGTGTGGAAATTTATGAATTGCTGAAATTGTGATGTCAGTTAGTAATAAATTCAAGCGAATGCAAAATTTTCATTCTCTCAATTATAAAGAAAATTCAACTGAAATTGTTGCAGTTTATGATATAGAAAGTTAGGCAGGCCTAGTTAAAAGCAGTAAAATGGTTAAATCCATAGGAATATATTGGCTTTGTCTCTTGTCCAGTGGTTCCATCTTCATGGGTGATCCTTTGCAACAGCAGCCTCAAGCCTTCCATTATGGGCATGTCATGCAATTTATCACTCAGGTTTGTAGCTTTTTGTTTCAGTACAATGGCTGATCCACTCTGGTCTTGCTTAAATTTACTGACTGTTTCTTACAGCTGTTCCAAGTTTTCCATGAGTCATAAAATATTGCACATAGGTCAGCTACTGTGAGAAAATAGTTGATGTTTGTTAGTGTTTGCCCTAAAAGCGCAGGCACGATGTCTCTCAGGGGTTTGGCCATACCCTTCATGCTGTGTCTGGGGGGTCAGAGCCAGTTCAGCTACGAACCCCGTGGTTCTTGGGCTTGCCCCCCATCCTCTACCAGGGAAGCGTGGCTCAGGTCTGAAGCACTGAGCCACGCTTGGGCACACACGTGTGAGTTACAGCATGGGAAACGAGCATCAGATTGTGTGCAAGCGGTTTCGAATATATGCAGAGGATTCCTGAGCAGTTACTCATGCTGCAGAGGGCACTTTGAGTCAAACTTGTTTTGTCCCCTCAACTCCCGTTTGGCTGTTTGCTGGAGTACTGAACAGCAGTGTTACTCAGCATGTGGTCTGTGCATGTCTGGCAGTCCATAAAACTTCAAAAGATATTGTGAGAGGACTACACATTTCAAAACCTGAAACAGTCCAATCCATGCTAATGTTCCCATACTTGCAAGTAAACAATCAAAAAAAAAGTGAATAAATAAAAGTGGCAAGTGATTATTTGATTTTTAGCCTTAAATTAAGTGATATAAATTAGAATCTTTGTGGCAGCACTGCAGAATTTTTTTTGAGAAACCTGGCTTTTCCTTGGGTGCTGCAGGATTGAGGGTCAGCTGTGTCTGGAAGCCAGGGCAGCCCTGCATACTCTGTGCACTTCAGTTCCTTCACTCAAAAAGGAGAGCAGCAGACCTGGATAAGATTCAAAGAGTGCAACAAGGAGGATCAAAGAATTTTCCTGCGAACAGCTTCAGCACAAGCAGTGACTCACTCAGTGGACTGCACCTCTTGGACCCAGGAGTGGTGACTCAGGGGAGACAGGGCTGAAATCTGTAGAACTGAGTTGCACAGAGAAGGTGAATGAGGAGCAGCTCCTCACTGCTTCTTCTGCAGCAGGTGTAAGGCTTAGGTGAGAGGCTCAAAACAAACAAAAGGCACCAGCTCTGGAGACAAGCTCTGGTGCAGCTGTGAATCCCTTTGAAAGGTACAGTGGAAGCTGTATGTTTACATAGGGTCAGAAAGCAGAAATTCCCTGTTGTATCCAGAGGCACTGCTTCTGACTCAGGACACCGTTGGGCTGCAACTTATTTGAATTGGGGAGAACTTTCTTGACCTGTCCCTGCATTTACCCTCCTTTGGTAATAGGTGAGATGCTGCCCTCACTGGGCTTTGGTCAGGCCTGGCACCTCATCTCACGTGCCTGGGACCATTTTGCTCTCAGTGCTGTTGTACAACAGAGGTCTCCTTGCTGTTCTGTTCCTGATCATCCACCTGTTCGTCTTCCTTTGGGATCCTCTCCTTTCTCAGTTCTTTTCTCCCAGCCCATACATCCTCTATTTGTTAGAGATGAGAGAGGGTGGTGACGGGGCACGTTCCCTGTCCTTGGAGGCTGTGGAGTGTTTTAGAGGAAATTCAGTTTTTTCGCAGAGAAGCAGCATACTGTATAGATGTCAATAGGGCTCTGGCAGTGTTTGAATTGCTTTGATTTGCTTGTCCCTATGTGTGCCAAAATTTATATGAAAAGAGGGAAATACTGGTTACTTTATGTGGCACAGCTGTTGGGTTGCTCTTACCTCTCTGCTGTGCCTTTCACCAGCCCATTACACCTACCTGAGGTCTCTGATTTTCTGTGCTAAGCAAACTCTTTGAGAAACTGTGTTTTTAAACAGCCAGTACCATGGAACTGACGCTTCAAAGTAACTGCAAATGTTGCAAAGAATAAATAATATTATAGCTGTGTAATTATAATTTGATACTTAATTCCTTATGAGAGCGCCTTTGGGTCAACCTGAGAATGTGCTGTGATTCGAGCAGTTCATTTTGCAGCTGCTGTGTCATCAGGAGCTTTTGTGATTATGTTTACAGTAAAAGGAAACACAACCACAGAACAAACTGGTGATTATTGTATCTACTAATTTATGCCTTCTGTTTACAGTAGACTGACTGCAGTATTGATCTGAGCCTTTCCAAACCAGTTGTTTTGGGCTCAGTTTTGCCTTTTTTTGCTCGGAATACCCTCAAGACCATTCATATGAATGATAGTATGTGCAACCAAAGCAGAATTACCTCAGGCTTCTGAAGAGAGATGCTCTATATCACACGTTCTGGTGGCTCCTTAGGTAGCTGGAGCACTGAAAATAGGATTGTCTTGCAGTACTCTAAGCTCTATTTTTCATTATACTGATCACTGCACATCACAGGGAGGAGATGGTGCCCCGTTGTGAGGGGCTGGTTACCCAGCAGAGACCCCACAGAGCCGGGCTGACAGCACAGCCTCGGCTCAGCACCACGAGGGGAACAGGGGCAGTCACGGTGCTGGAGCGAGTCCCTGAGCAAAGACTTGAGTTCAATCTCTGCTGCAGGTCTGTTAGAGTAAGTGCAGCAATTGTGGCTGGAGCAGGTCCTTTCAGGGGCTATTTTGGGATTGAACCTATGTTTCTCTATGTAGAAGTTAAGTTTCATCCCCACAAATTCATAAAGAGGCTTTTGAGGACTGGTCTGTTGCATTTGTGGGGCAAGAAAGGATAATGGGACCTGTCAAAAAAGGCATTGTTGCCTCCTCGAAATGGTGGTTGCTGCTCAGCAGAGGCTCAGCCAGATAAAAGCAGCCTTAGCAAATCAAAGATCTGCAGGGAACATGTCTGCAAACACAGTCATAAAATTTGCTGTAATGGTTCTTGGAAAACGTGCTTGTCAGTTTTCTCTTACTTTTCACCTGACATTGGCTCTCACAGCAGCTGAGAGGTGGCAAAATTTCATCTGTCTTGAAAATTAGAATGTGCTTTGCTGTGACTTGCAATTGATCCGATTAGCTAAGTACGTTTGGGGTTTATAATTAAATTTGAAAAGCCGTGTTGTTCAGCAAATGGTATTGCACCTATAATTATGGATTATGGAAGTCACCTCTTCTGTATAAGCATAAAATCTGCATGAGTCCAAAAGTGGTTGGACTCATATTTCCATGAACAACCCAGGCAGATGATTTCATTGCCTTAGGTAGAATTAGAATAGGTTTCATTGATGTACTCCTATCTAACATAAGAATATAATATTTATTATTCTAAGCCTAAATCACTCAGGCTATACACAACTGTCTTGCAGTACATCATAGACACAGCAGCAATTCAACATCTTCATCAAAATCATTTGCAACTCATTTGTTTAAATCTGGCACTGCCTTGTGAATAAAATAAGAATTAACCAGCATTTGTATACTGAGTGCCTTTGTTCAGTGTATCTGCATGAACTAAAGTATACAGGGTTCAGAATCAGTTATGTGGGAGCATGAGTAACTTCTCAACTGATTTCAAAGCTACAGCATTTTGGATGCAGTAGGTTCCACTTTGACCTTGCATGCTAGATTTTAATTGTAAATAACCAGATACGTTTTTATGACTACTCTAATTAAATGTTAGACATAAAATTGATCACAAGATGGTTGTGTTTAGTTTTTTTGTTGTTATGTAGCTGCAATGGTATTCCTGGTTCTGGTGTCTTTTCTGAGTGATGATCAGGACTACTGAGGTGCTTCATTTTAGCTAACAGCAGCACCACATCTCAGCAAAACATCAAGAGATCGCGGTAAAATGCCAGTCTCTGCTTTACAGCACTATGGGAGAGAAATTCTAGTCAGAGAAGATTGTACAGAGTTGGGATTCTGCTTTTCAAAGCAAGGAATTCTAGAAAGAAAATATTTAAATCTTGGAGTGTATTTTTTTACATGGCAGAAATATACTGGTAACACAATGAAAACAACAGTAATAATAATAGTAAATATGAGAAATAATAGATTATGTGTAGCAGCAAGCTTGAGAATCTTGCCTTTATTTTCTTTACAGATGCTCTTCCGAGTGTGAATGTGGAGACTTGTTTGCTGGTTATTGTTTTGAGGGGAGCTTTTTGGTACTGTAGGGCATGGGAGGTTAAGCAGGGAGGCAAGGGAAGGGAAAACACAGATTCACTATTTTGTGACCAAACTGTCACCAAGTCCTTTGAACTCAGTGAACTCAAACCAGTGTGAAATCAGGTGCGACATGTAAATATTTCTGCCTGAGATATGATCCTCAAACCCTGCCTTTATTCTGAATTTAACTGTGTGCAACAATTTTACTGAATTGAATTGTGACATTGCTGGCAGCTGCAGGAAAAGTCACTCATTCCTGGGGCAGGGATAACTGAGAGCCAGAGGTAAAATCCTGTCATGAAGTCCATGGTGACTCCTGGCCAGATATTGCTTCTTTGGGTGTCACATTCATGGGCTACTAGTTTGTTATCGTCCTTATGATTTGTTCAGTTTATCCAGCCGAGACCTGAAAATTAAATTCCAGCTTGACCAAAACCATAGCTCCTGTTTATCTGCTAGAGAACTGCTGGTTCCCTACTAAACTGTATTCATGGGGATTATAAATTATGTGTCCAAAGTCTGTGAAATCTGATAATACTGTGAGATCAGATAAATACCGATAAATAAATACAGACAGACTGCAGTTTTACATCAATATGACTTTGTTACTGTGTTTGGTGATATTGCTCCATACTTAAACCAGAAGAACTTGTATGAGAAGCTCGATGACTGTGTGTAAAGTGGCTTGGAATTATTTTCCTGTTGTATGTTTTTTTCCTTAGATTTTCAGAATTTTCAATATGGTTTCTCAAACACAAAATAAATATATACTCTAAATATGCTTTCATATTATTACTTCTGGAGAAAAAAAATAACATTTCAAAGACATCATGAGCCTTGTGTTTTTAGGCTTATTTAGTATATAGCTTTATATAGTTTATTCTTGATTAACAGTGAGTTCTGTTGTGTTTGAGATCCAAGAGCAGCGTTTGAATTCCGTGTTTGCAGAATGGGCTCTGACATAAAATTTCTCCCTTTTATCATTAGTGGAATTGATTGATGTCTTTGCTTTGCAGAAAGATTGCCACATGGATACAAAGATAGCGCGTTTCTTGCTCTGCTTGAAGTGCATGCCATGCCATTTTGCTTTTAAGCACGCGGTTCAGAAGAGATGAAAAGAGAGATCCCCTGCATCCATCACCTCGGGCTGAGCACAGCAGAGGTGTTCTCCTTGTGTTCCCCTGGCACGCCACTCGCCAGGAACTTCCATACAGACCCAGTGACAGTTCCCCTCCAGCCCGGGGAGTTTTACTGTGGCAGAACCAGAAGGGCTGTGAGATAAATCGCGCTGTAAAAGAGAACAAATGGGGGCACTCAGTGGCGCATCAGTTTCAGTCTGAAAAGATTGACTTTGTTTACTCCGGTTCTGTGCAAACCACAACTCAGGAGCTGTTACAGAGGAAGTTAATGAAGATAATTTCTAGATGGGGGGAAAAAGAAACAAGGCCACTTTGTAAAGAGGAAACTCTGTTTCGGTGAGCAGGGAGAGGAGACGTTCCAGCAGGTGTGCGAGCTGGTGGCAGAGGATGGACCAGCCCCGCTGCTGCAGTGTCTCAGCAGCTCCGTGGATGGCAGAGCAAAATGCTAACAATACTCAAAGCCAGTTTGCTATTCTGCTGCCAGCATATCCTGCAGTTGGACATGCAGGCACTGGAATTATGCATCCTGGGTCCCGTGGCGTCTGGCGGGAACAATCGCGGCGCTTGTCGGGCGAGCGGCGCGCTGTCAGACAGCGGAGTCTTTGAGCGCGGTCAGCTGAGCTGCGCGTCCCTCTGTCCTTTATGCACTTCACTTTATACTCGCACACACAGAAGACGATGGAATCAATTAGCTCCTTGTCTTGCAAGCGGGGCCCAGCTTTCCAGAAGAGCTGCAAGGGTGTGTCTGAGAGCCAGACAAGCTGGAGATTTCTCTCGGGCAGCTCGTGGGCTGGTTTCAAGTTACTCCATATTTCATTGTCTCCTATTTGCTGAACCTTGATTGCGAGCGGTTGCGCTGCTTCGCAAAAAAACTTAAAGGCACAGGTTCTTCCAGCTCCCCAGGCCAACACAGGGAAGGACACGTTCTCCATAAAGCCTGGGAATGGTTTCACCTGAGGGTGTGTACAGGGAGCCAAAAACGTGTTGTTACTGACACACGGTGCACAGGTAGAGGGGCTGCGCAAGCAAAAAAAATCTATTGGCTGTGTGTTTTGGATGAAAGGGTTGATCTTTCCTGTGTTATTTTTCAAAGAATAGCTGTATCATGAATATGATCTTTTTCAAAGAATAGCATGTATCATCAAGAACTCTAATGAGTTCTTTCTCCTGTTTTTTTTTCTTTTTCTGTAATGAATGTGGGCCGATTCAGTTGGAAGCGCTGTGATGTTTTGTGTTCCCTCTGTTTCATCGTCTGACACTGATGGTGTGTCTGCCTGCTCTGGACCTGCTGTCCTGTGGTGTGGAGCATATCCCCCATGTTGTGCTAAATGCATTTCAAGAGAAAGGTCTCCTTGATAAATCTATTGCACAAAGCTGCAGTGAGTTAGGCACTGACAATAGATTATCTGGGCCAACCCTGAAATAGGGAAATCCATTTTGATTTGATTTTATTTTTTTCATTATTTCATTTGCCTTGGCACCATTTTATTCCTGTGAAAAGACTGAAAAATGAGAAATATCTCCTACTTCATCTGCAGCATCTAATGTAAAGATTTGCGAGAGTTTGCAGTTTCTTGAAGTTCAAGTGCTCTTTATTTTGGCTTGTATCAGTGAAGGCTGCTAGTGTTATTTAAAAACAGCAGCTAGAGAGTTGCTGGTGATAACTTTCTGTCACAGTGAGCTCACAGGATGACCATATGCTGGGCAAAGGATCATTTCCCTGCTCTGTGTTTAGAGTGCTTTGAGGTCCTTTGGATGAAAATGCTTCAGTCAGATGAACCGTTTTTCCAATGTTGTCAATACTGTTATCTTCACGATTAAAGAATATTGAAAAGAATGTCTCTACGCCGAGCAATTGTGAAAGAGGAGCTTCACCTACCTCTTCACCTGTCTGTACCCATGAGCTGAAGTCCAAACCCTGAAGACAATTCAAAGAATTCCTATACCAGTCCAACATACAGAGAACTGTATTCATTTTTGAAGCATAGGTGCCTTCTTCGGGTATATTTCAAAACAGTTTTGTTGAGTTTTCTCTTTTTAATTAACCATCAGGGCTTTCTTTTTGTTTTCCTAATAAATATTGCTGTAGTTTTGTAGCATGAAAAATGGTTCATGTTTTTGATCTGTTTGAAATAAGGGACTAAAAGCGTTGGGTGAACACCATGGAAATAGGTTTCCCTGAGAAAAGCTTTTTTCCCCAGGTGCAATAGCATTACTTGCCAGTTTGCTGCTTCCAAATCCCAGAGATTTTCCTGTGCCCTGTCTAGGGTGTCATTTGAAGGGCATGCCTCCCTCACTCAAAGTAAGGTTTATTTTCCAAACCCTGATTGTCAGGGTGGCTGGAGGCATCTTTTGGTAAAACAAAACAAAGATGTAACAGTTGATTTTTACACCTTTGTGTTAAAAGTAAGGAATATGATGCCAGTGCTTTAGGTCCTGCTGCAGGCATCTTTAAACCCAGCAGTGACAAATGAAATCAATTTGTGTAAGGTGGCTTTTTCTTTTTTGTTTAATTGGTAAAGGATCACTTGATGATCCAAATGTTCTCCTGCATGAAGCAGAATAAATGTGAAGTTGTACCACGGATGTCAGGCTGCATTCCTGGTGAGACTTTTCTAAAGCAATCAAGGTTTCTTCTGCTTCTTGCACTAATCGTTAATAACTATGCTGTTGTCACAGCTCAAAAACTTTCCTATTGACACTTCAATCATTTTGAAAGATCCTGAATGTTCGGCATGTATTAAAGTAACCTTTTGCACTCTATTAAAATTTAAGAACTGCTACATTTTTAGTGAATGCCCAAGCAACTGGATCATGAAAGCATTACCTTGTGCCAAGGGCATGATGCAGAGCACTGATTCCTTTTTAACAAATAATAAGAAGTTTGACTTTTCATTTACACATTCTGCCAATTGCTAACAAGTTTCCATCTTGTTCAAACACTGAATTGATCCTAAGAAATTGAAAATATTGATTTAACCCTCTGCCTGATTTGTGCTGTGGGCACCTGCTAGTACAGTCTTAGCACATTACAATTGCTTGGCCGTAATTCCTCAGGGGACCACTAATAACTACCACATTTGTCTTTTCATCTTCTGAAATTATGCTAGCAGTTGTCCAAGTCAATTGTGATTCATTTGATACTGCTCTCCTTCAAGACATATTGCAACCAAATAGACTTGCTCACCAGTAATATATCTGATGACATAGTTAGTTCTAGTTAATTGACAGAATGATTCAGGCTTTTATGGATGGCATTAATTGGTCCCTGGTGTCCATGCAATAATTGACCAGACAGTGTAGGCTACATTAGCTTCTCATCCAGTCAGAACAGTGGTAAGATGAGGTAAATGTGGTACAAATGATAAAATGGCTATATTTTAAATCAAACATTTATAAACTATAGAAGTGGGAGATTGTGGCATCAGGAGGGTCTGAATAATGGGAATACATAAATGTCCACATTCGAGGGTTGTGTTTTCTTTTTTTTCTCCCCACCCAATTAACACATGTGGTAAGTCACATTTAGATGCCTTAATGGACTCTGTTTGAATCGTGGTTTAATGTGTAAAGCAAAGTAGATGGAAGGGCTGTTCGTGGTGTTTCAGCTTCTCTGTGTTTATGCCGAAGAATTTTAAGCCTGGTGTTAAGTGTTAGAAGGAAGTCAGAGGTAGGGCAGGCCCTCGCATTTACAGAAAGTTCTTATTTTATTTTTCCCTCTCAGAAAAGAAGATAAATTGTGGAATTATTTTGATGCATTCCAGGTGTCCAAGAAATGCAAAGCCTGTGCTTAAATTAAAAGTGAAATTTGTTAGAAAAAGTGAGATAAACAAGAAAAGTGACATCAAAACAATACTAACTTGCCACAGCTCCTCTTGAAGAGTAATCATTCAGTGATTTACAGCCTACTTTTCTTAGTCTCTGTTTTGTGTAAGAAAACCATAAAGATAAGCAAGGAGGGTCTGCTGGGTGTGGCTCAGGTTTAGAGGAATGTAACTGAGAAAAGACACAGAATCAGGGAATACTTTGAGTTGAAAGGGACCCATAAGGATCATGGAGTCAAACTCCCTGCTCATCACAGGGCTACCCAAAACTAAACCACAGGAGCTGAAGCAAAGAAGAGTACTAGTATTGTAGGGGGGTTCAGTTTGGGCTGGTTCAGAGATATTTGTCTTGCAGGCCCATCTCACAGTTCATGGTGTACCTATCACCTGGACCTTTGTTTACAGGTTTTTAGGTCATGCAGAAAGAAAATATCAAATATACATCTAGTGGGAGGAAAAAAAGGAATTGGTCAAAGGTTCCTCCTCTCAGTATATTTTCTAGTGCATTGCCAATTTTGTTTTTAGTGCCTTAACATGGGACATTCTTTGGAGCTTGTTTTAAATCTGGAAGGTATTTTCTTGCTTAAAATTTAAACTTTGTTTCGTTAAGATCATTCCTCTGTGTATATTCTCACTAAAAAGTTTAAAAAAATTGGTTCCTCTTCTGTCTTTATGCAACTCAGATGTCTTCCCTGCCCCTGCAGACTGCAGCACTTTTTCCTGTGCCCACGAGGCAGCCTCTGGCTCCCTGTGCTGCTCTCCCTCCCCATTTATCAGCCCCTTTCATTCCACCTGCAGTGGGTTCGTGAGTGCAGTGTCGTGCCAGAGCGGGCCCACAAACCTCCCCACATCCCCCAGCCACAGCCCTGTGGATTACAGCCTTCTGAAGCACGGGAGAGGCACTTCTCTGGGGATTTGTAGGAAATGAGGATGTCAGTAACAGGTAGGCTGAGCTGCTCTGGGAGTAGTCTCTACCCGAAGTGCAGAGATTGCTGTATTAATAAAGAATGCCAGCCACCATCAGCTTTTATCACTACATTCACTTGCTACACCCCTTTTCACTGCCCTATCCCTTTTGCTTAAATCTTTCCAAACTGCAGAGTTGTCACAACATTGATCATGCATTCCTTCAGCGTCGCGCTCTTGGTGGGTACTGCCAAGAACAAACAATAAAACCACTCGTTGCCCTGCTTTAATTTTTATGAATTGTTGAATGTCCTGAGCTCCCACTGATTTCAGTCTTCTGGTGGGAATTGAGGGCATTCAGGGATTGCTGGGAAACTCAGCCTTTACACCATGTACATGCTGATTGCAGTGTCTCCACTGCCTTGTAACTTCTTCACAAATCAATCTTTCCAATCTGCTGGTAATTTACTGCTCTCCCAGATGCCTTCAGCACGCTGGTATGTTTTTTTTTTTTGGAACTGATACCTGCAGGTTGAGAGGGTTGATATAGGAAAAATGGGAAAATCTTGAACCAAAGAAAGTCTTCTGGGAATGCATCCTTTTCTCATGAAATGGGTCCATTTCTCTGTTTTTACAGACTGAGCCACATTTGGATGAGGCAGTTCCTAGATGAAATGGTGTAGTTCCTTTGTTCCTGAAAAAAAACGTTGGGTGTTCATAGATGAGACCATTCCTGCCGGGCTCAGTGGGTGTGTCTGCCTTGCTGGATGTGAGCATATGCCATCCTTCAGTTCAGTGTAATCTTCTCAGGCAGACAAGAGGTGGTGTATTTCCCACAGGTCACATAAAGATTATGATCCTTCAAAACACTGATTTTATGCAAAGGGATGTTATTTCTGGGTAAAGAACCCTGCCCACAGGTTGGGTCAAATTTAATGTGATCTGTTATGGAAGGTATTGTATTTTATGTTGTAGAAAGCAATGCTGAACTTTCAGGCCAATGATTTCTACTGAGCCCAGCATTGAATGCTAACTGGTTTTATTTCCCACATTTTAGGAAAAAGACAAGACATCTATATGAAAGAAAACAGATTTTTTAAAAAGTATATTTGATTTTATGACAGCAGTTAAAGTTAACCTACATTTAAAATCAAGGTTTTCATTTTACATACACCTTAAAGATGTCACTGACAGCGACTTCAATGAAACCTTTCAAATACGAAGGAATGCAATTGACTTTAAGGAGGCTTAAGAACAGGGATTAAGTTTGCCTAATTTATATAATTTGCACTGGTTTAAAGCTTCTCAAATTAGAATAAATTATAATAGTTAATACAACTTAATTCAATTTACTAATTCCTAAAGCCAGGTAAACATTTATTTAACCTTATGAAGTCAACAATTTTACCGACTCAAATCTTTTCACCCATAAACATTTTGACATTGTAAAATATTAATAATTTCTACTTAATCCCAAACTATTTTAAACCCAAGTTTAGTAAGATGTATGGATTGAGTATGAACCATCAGCAGTATTAAAGAACAGATGTAGGAACTGGGATTGAATTTGTTATTTTTGTTCACTAATGTCTCCAGCATAAAGAGATTTATTGCAGGTTTCTGTTTTCTCCTCTGTTCAAGCACAGCCATGAAACTACAAGCTTAGAAGAGGAAAACTCCTTGATCCACTTTGGTTCCCGTTGTTCTTTTCCTATGATCTTTCCTGCTTACCACAGGGACGGAGGATCTAGATGGCTCAGATTAATTTTCTGAGCCCACTGTTTGCATTCGTGTTCAAATGCCATAAGCAGCTGGGCTTTAGATTCAAATTTGAATGCAACAGTGAAACAAGACTCTCTCACTTGAATTTTTCTTTTGGCTACAGCTCCAAAGTGGTCCACAAGTGTCTGCCTGCCTGTTCTCCCCAGTCACTTCTGCAAATCCCTTACTTAATGTTAACTGGAGAGGTGATGTTCTTTAGGAAACGTCTTTAGAAACTTCTTGAAAACAGGAAGGAGGGCAGATGGCAGAGAGACCCAACAAGTAGTTGACCCAGAGGTCTTCTTTTGGGGGTCTTGCTTGGGAATATAGAGAAAGAAAACTGACTGAGATCTGATTTCTGTGGAGATTCACTTTCTCAGATGCACAAGCTGAAGGATTTCCAGTGCTCGGAGAATCAACAAATAATTCAGGCATAAAAGTTTGTGATCTAATTTTTATAGCTGCTGAGTATATTTCGCTCATGTTCACTGTTGAATGACCTTACTTATGCACACAGAAATGCCTGTCATCTTCACATTTTTTTTTAATCTGGAGAATAAAAAAGAGCCTTTTGTCCAGGTAAGAATGGGAAAAGATGCAAACAAAAGCCTGTTGGAATGGCAGATGTTACAATAGAAAATAAATGCTAGGATAGAAAGATCTGAGTTACTGAATTTTAAAATCTTTTATAAATTGGCTTTCATTGTAATTGAAGTCTTTCATTAATCCAGTGGAAATGAAAAGATAAAGGAGAAGCCAGGGTGATTGTTTTAAAAGCACTGTAATGACACTTTTGTTTCCAATCTATGAACTCGTTTTTTTAACAAGATCGGAGTATCAAGCACTGACAGGTGCAGAAGACACTCTGGATGAGTTTCTTTATCTGTGAGTGAGTGCCATGAAGTCTCAGGCAGATCAGCAAGGCAATGATTCGCCCTGTGTAGGTTTGAAAAGGGATTTGTCCATATTGACTTGTCCTAAGTTTCTGGAAATAATTGCTGTTTCTGTTTCATCAAACATGCACACTCTGCACTGGAGCCTTTAGCTAGTTGCAGCAGTTGCTGTAGCAGAAATTCAGCATTTCTGAAGTATTAATGTGGAGTGTGAGAGTTTCTGAGGGACCCTTTTTGTTACTCAGATCTATATTTCTTTCAGAAAATGCTATGTTATGACTTCAAGCGCAGTGTCTGATGTGATTAAGGTGGCTTCAGGGATTTGCTTTAGGGTTTCTAAGAGTGTCCTTTTGATAGCTGAGGCTTATGTTGTATATACCCTCTGTGGGAGGACCATAAGAAAGGACTGAAGACATGGAAGATGTTTCTGGAAGCAAAAAGCTTGTGTCATAAAACAGGCTTCCAATCAGTTTGGTTGGCACTGGCATGGGGCTCTCCTCAGCCTTCACCCTGCTGAGCCTGCATCAGAAACAGGAGCCACTTTGTGCCTATGGCCCTGCAGGAGAGGGGAAGTTCTCCAGCTGTAGTGAGGGAGTCCAGCATGCCCTCTTTCCTTAACTTTGTTTCATTCTGGGTTTTGAACAAAACCGTTCTTCTTGCTCCCACTCCGGATCTTGTTGCTGATGTGTTCCCAGATTTGAGACAGAAGTGTCAGCTCTGCTTTGGACTCAACACCTCCCATTTAGTTTTGATTTTCAGTGAAAGATTCAAGTTAACATCATTTAACAAAACACTACTTTGAGGAAAAAATCAGTGGGGACTACGTGGCATCAGCCTTCTGATATTTCCACCTCTATCCTCTTTTCAGCACCATTGTGCTGGACCTTTGCATAAATTCTGTGGTTCCTCTTTTTAAAACAATTCCAGTTGGGAGCAAAACTTCACTGATAAGATTTTCTAGCTTTAATTCTCCCTCCATTCTGCTAGTAAGAGCTGGAAAGGTGATTGATTGCAAGGCGCTTGTTTGCACCCGTTACCCCTTGAAAGCCTCACGCCTGAGTGTGCAGCAGTCCCAGACAGCCCTAAGAGAGGTGGTTCTGCTTCAGGCTTGCAGAAGCCTTTGAAAGTCCTTTTGGCACAGGATTCCCTTCTCTGTAGGTGTGAGGGTGGTCTCCTGTGCAGGCAGCTGTCCCAGCTGCCCACTGGTGCCCATACAATGGGACAGGTCCCTCAGCTGCCTGCTGGTGTGGCAAGTTTGGTTTATAGGTGCGGGAGGAACTTGAACATGTTTTATGTTTAAGCTTCTTGTAGTGGGTTTTAGCTTCTTGTAGTGGGTTGACCCTGGCTAGATTCCAGGCACCCACCAAAGTCTATCACTCACCTCTGCAGCTGGGCAGGGGAGAGAAAATATAACAAAGGGCTCATGAGTTGACATAAGGCCTGGGAGGGATCACTCACTAATTACTGTCATGGGCAAAACAGGCTCTAATTAGAGATATTAATTGAATTTATTGCTAATGAAATCAGAACAGAACACTGAGAAGTAAAATAAGACCTTAAAAACACCTTCTTCACACCCTTCCCTCCTTCTCAGCTCTACCTCCTCCCCCAGTGGCACAGGGAGACAGGGAAGGGGGGCTACTGTCAGTTCACCACAAGTTGTTTCAGCCACTGCTCAGGGAGAGGAGTCCTTCCCTGCTCCAGCCTGGGGTCCCTCCCACAGGAGACAGGTTTCCAGGAACATCTCCAGTGTGAGCGCATCTCACAGCCAGCAGTTCTCCCCAAACTGATCCAACGTGGGCTGCAGGGGCACAGCTACCTCACCATGTGCTGAACCAGGGGCTGCAGGGGAATCTCAGCTCTGGTGCCTGGAGAACCTCCAGTCCCTTCTTCTGCACTGACCTAGGTGTCTGCAGGGCTGTTCCTCTCACATGTTCTCACCTTGCTCTTGTCTGCCTGCAGTTACATCAGTGCAATAACTTTTTTTTTTTCTTCTTAAATCTGTTATCACAGAGGCGTTGCCGCCATTTCTGCTTGGCCCAGCCTTGGCCAGAGGCGTGTCCATCGGAGCTGGCTGCCATTGGCACTGCTGGACATGAGGAAGCTCCTGGCAGCTCCTCACAGCAGCCACCCCTGTAGTCCCCAAGCTGCCAAAACCTGGCCATGCGAACCCAGTACACTTCTGTGTTCCTCTTAAATCTGGTTTCACGTTCGTGGCTGCTCTGAGAAATGTCATGGCAGCCCTTCTTCCCCTCCTCTGCCTGACTTTCAGCAAGTGAAATGTTCCTGTTTGGCAGAGCCGGGTTTCTCACTGACAGGGTGCAGCATGTACATCTCACTTTGGCTGCAGCCCAAAGTATTGCTGTCAACATCAGTGTGATCAGCAACTGGGCCCCTGGGAGTGCTGCAGTGCCCTCTCCCATCTGGCTTAAAAAGAAAGGAAAGGAGAAGAAAAAAAACCCAAATCTCTTAAGTCCAGGAAAGAGGGCCACCCATGTTTTAATGACAGACACTTTTTAAAGCTTGTTTGCGTTTGGGTGATAATGTACTTTAGTGTGGTAGGGGAAATGAGAAACTTCACACATGGCATCTGGAAATCCTTGTGGCTCACTACCCTCCTTGACAGCAATAATGTGGCTGTAAATTTCCCCCAACAGAAAACATATAACTGCATCAGCCATACCAGAAACAACCTTTCATTTTCTTTTAAATGGATGTGTTGTTTTAAATCTCAGCTTTTTAATAGCTTCATATAAACATTTGTGAGCCTCTGAGGTAAGTAAGTATATTTTTACTTCTTGTTCTTATGTCATAGACTCACAGAATCATTTAGGTTGGAAAAGATCCCTAAGGTCATCGAGTCCAGCTGTTAACCTAACACTCCCATGTCCACCAGTCCTTATGGAAAATCAGTCTATGCCTCAATTTAGTGTCTGGAGTGGTGAGTCCTGATGTATTCATACGCATCTCACAAAGATGAGAGGGGTGTCACTCTTGCAAGCACTCTTGATAAGTCTCTGCAGCACTAATTTATTCTCTTTGTGCACGTGTTATAGCTCAGCCTGATGTTGGATGGAGCTCCTTTGGCTGACCCAGAGACTGTTTCTTTGTCTTTTAGTAGCAAAAACCTCATGTGTGCTAAAACGTTGATAGTGGTGTAATGGCCAGGTTCAGGATGGATTTGCCAGCTGCCTCAGGGAAAATGCCTTTACAACGAAAACATATAAAGTTTAAAATACAGCACAGTGCTTCAAAGTTTGTAAAACTAAGAAATTGGGTGCCCTGTGAAGTTGGCAGAAATTTAGGTACAGTGTGGTAGTCTGTACACTGCCTGTGTTTTAGCAAAGCACAGATTGCTGTTTCTGTGCTTGCAGAGGCAGAAAGTTAGGAAGGGGGATGCTGAGCACATTGCCACTGCTCTGAAATACCCTTTTGCCAAGGGACGCACCTGGATTCATACCAGCGTTAGAATGTTGAATCCAAATACAGAGCATTTAACACTTTAAAACCTTTTTTCATGTGTTGGTCTCAGCTGCTCACTGATAAAACTCAGGACCTCTTCCTCACCTGAAACTCTTCTCTCTGTGTCAAAATGCATCCAGCCAGGCACTGGCCAAGGTAGAAGTCAGATGCAGGAATCTTGGTCAGAACTTTGCCCACTAGAGAGTAACACCCCTAAAACAGCCTTCCTGTGGTATGTGACAGCCTGCACAGGGTGGAGTCTGCACACTATGGACCAGGCAGAAGGGAAGTGCTCTTTTCAGGATGAACCCATATGGAATGGAGGGTTATCCTGGAAACAGCCAGGAAAGGGGAAGGATTGGTGTTACTTGTCCTTACTGTTGAAGAAGGGCAGGGGGAGGAGAAGGAGGGAGTGCGATAGTAGGAGAGATAGCACATTGCAAGAGGGGAGAGAAGAATGCATGAAGTGCCAGTGATTAAAAGAAAAATGAAATCATTTTATGCACCAGAGATTACTGATTACCATATGAGCAGGTTAGACTAAACAGATGATAAAGTCTCATGAGCAAACTGGGAGCTTGGTAGGGACAGAACTCTGTAAGCCACATTAGTAAATGTTGGCTGCAGTTCCAGATGTGTGTGTGTATTTAAACTTTGCTCCTCTGCTGCATGAAGCTGCTCCTGCCAGCGGGTCTGGTGATGCCAGCTGGGGGGGCTGTGTTGGGACATGTGCCCCCATCCTGGTCCTAATGCCAGCCCTCAGCTCCTGGAAGTGTGGATATGGCACTTGGAGATGTGGTTTGGTGGTGAACACCGCGGTGCTGGGTTAATGGACTCAGTGGTCTCAGAGATTGCTTCCAGCCTTAATGAATCTGTGATTCTGTGATGGAACTGAGAAGCAAAGTCCTTCTGCTCCGTGTGAAATGTCCATTGCTGCTGTCAGGACTAGAAGCCACTGGGGCTGCTCTGTAGGATAACCATGGATGTGGGTGGAGGAGAGGCATCTTTCATCAATCTTTTTCACTACGATGTGTAGAGAACTAACATCTATAACAGGCAAAACTGTGAGGGGAGCACAAGGACTCGACAGAGCTGCAGCTGGAAGCCCAGTCTCCTCTTCCAGTCCCATGTCAATGGTACTCAGGCACAAAACAACCTGTGAAGTTTCTCTCCTGCTGCATCAGGAGAACGAAAGTGGGATTAAGAATTACGTGAGAAACTGCATTTGCACTTCATTACTCATTTATCCAAAACAAACAAAGAAAAGGTTTCCAAATGTACACTTTTTGAATAAATGTTATGTAAAGTAAAGCCATGAGCTGGGAAGCAAAAGAAAGTAGTGATTTACTATAGAAACAAATAAGTGGTAAAAAGATTATAAATAACTGTGATTTTCTTTCGGTTCTCTGGCATGTCCTACCCCTTAAATTATTTTCCTTCAAAGAGCCCTCCCGTCAACCAAAACAACCACTTTAACTAAAAAAATATGTAACAAAGATTACAAATATTAGGGTTCTAATGCATTTGGTGGCTACACAAAGCAAAATTTTCTTATGATTCTCCAAGATAACCCTGCAGATTTTGAAAGGCATGAATGGAGGTTTTCAATTCTAATGAAATCAGCAGCATGGTATTTACCCTGCTTGGGATGTACAGTGGGATGCTGGAGCCTGGGGCAGAGGGGTAGGGAGAGCCAGGCAGGCATTTTTCTCTCTGACAAATGAGTAGGTTATGAGGAACACTTCCAAATTTAAACAAAATGCATTATGGTGCAGTTTTATTTGATTATTCAGCTTCTCTTTGCTGTATCTCTTAGCCAAACTTCAAAATAAGCAGTGGTGTCTTCTGTTCTTTAACAGTTTGTGGTCTTCTGATACCTGAGTTTATGATGACATTAAGCTTTCTTTTTCTCCCCTTGGACTGGTGTCTTGGGAATCCTTCAGAAGTGCAGCAATATTGTTCTCCTCCACTTCAGCTCAAACATCAGTGACCAGTGGGGTTCTGCAGGGAGGCAGGAATGGGCAGCTGATCTGATGGGAAGGAAGCATGGAGAGGTCTTTCCTTAGGCTGAAAAAAAAGAGTTAAAGGAGTCTCAATTTTAAATGTGTTTTGAGACTGAGTTTGCAAGAAATTACTTACCCTGTATCTGAAGTATGTTGTAGGTCTCTCTTGTGGGTTTGTAATTGGTGCAAAATATTTCTTGTACTGTAGCTAGAATGACACTGCTAGCTATAAAATCTCCACAAAATGCTACTTTGTGCTTGTGAAATAACTTGGAAACCAAGGTTGGTGTTGGATGTATCCCAAGCCCATTCATATGCTGGTCAAACGTTTCTCTACTTGGCCCATCTGGTGTCAGAAGCTGTCATCTAACACAAACCAAGGCCAAATACCCTGGACATAATGAAAATTTAAATACCTTTTTGCACCTGCTGTGAAAATAAAGCATCTTAACTGCATGGGACACAGACACCAAGTAAGTTGTGAGCTAAACAAACAGTTTTTGCAAAGAGTTGCATGAAATCCCAGTGCAGGGTCTGTAGAGCTGAAAATGAAGGCAGCTCACCTGATGTTCCCTTGCCTGTGGGCGCACAGAGCTGTATGGCTGCAGGCTGTGGCATTGCCCTGTTTTGGACAACCTCTGGAGGTGGCCAGAACCCCCATCACTGAGCCAGACAAGTGACCTGCTCTCTTAAAATCTCTTTACAGTAAATGCTGAGTTGAGAAATCACATCACAGCTTTTGCTGTTGGCAATGCCATCTCTGGAAGAAACGTGCCTCCTTAATGCCCCAGCTTTGCTCTCCGTTGGTGCTGCTGTAGGGCATGGTGGAACATATCACTGGTCTGGCTGCAGTTCACTGCTAGAACAGGCAGAGTTCAGTAACATATTCGGCAGTACCCAGATGTGTGTTTTAAGAAGTGCTGGATTTTCTGGAGGCTCCTGTCTGCCTGTACTTTGGGATGTGTGGGCCTTGCAAAGAGCAGGACCTCCATGGTTTCCACAGCCCTGGTCTGACAGACAGACAGATCTTGGTTGCTCTCAGCAGGAGCGAGGGGGAGATGGTCCATGGGTGTTTCTGCATCTGTTTGCCTGCCTGTGTGCGCCGATTTGTCCACACGGATTTCTCTCAAAGCTCTGTTGTATAAACAGTATAATGCTATTCTGTGAGGCCAGCCTTTCATTAGGTCACTTTGTGCAGCCATCTCAGAGTCTTTTAAGTACCAGCACTGTGTGCAATATGAATCTGGTCAAAAGAAACCTGCAGTGATTCAAGCATCTGCCTCTTACAGTTCTTGACTCACAGGCTCGTACTCAGAACCTCACTGAAGCATCAATACACAATTTAATGTAATTTTTGGGTCTTTTTGATCATCTCTCCCTGAACTCAAACCACTTTTTTGGGGGGGGTATAATATGCAGCTTGGAAACATGTATGCATTGAGGTATACATACAATTTAAGGTGGTCAGAACACTGTAGTTGTGTAATGCTCTAATAATAAACACATGGAGAAAAGGATACTTTTGTGATAGCTAAATTGTATTTCTTAAAGAATAAACAATAGGAAGCAAACCAGCACCCAGAATTTCTTCTCTGCAAATAAGCGTTACTTAAACAATCGTAATTCCTTTAAAAATGAACTTCATTTTGCCTAACAGAACAAACAGAACTGAAGCCACCTACTGAGAAATTCTATTTTGCTAATTTTTATCTATTCTAATGCAAATAGTGGTTTTAATCCCCTTAACTCATCCATCATGCATGACAGGTCAGCCAGCCCATTGTCTGTGTATTTGAAGGATTCCTGTCCAAATCAGACTTTCTGTCAGCAGCACTGGGCAAGAGGCTGCTCCTTTCTGAACTGCTCCTGTCACTGAGAAACTGCAGCTACCTCGGAAACCAACCCGGGAACTGCATGTGGAATTCACACGGGGTCTTCGCAGAGAGGTTACTGACAGTTCCTACCAGAGCAGGGGAAAAAACCCACAATGTCAGATTAAGGACATCCAGGTTTTTGTATAATCCCCTAAACATCTGTAGCTGATCCAGAGATATGGCAAAGGTCAAGTTTGGGGATTTTTTTTTTCCTCCTGTGGGGATTTCTTTGTATATTCTGAAGCATAAAAATTGCTGTTTGTTTTGAAACGCATTTTTGGTTGCAGTAAAATACAGTTTATTGTAAGTAGAAAATAATTACCAGGAGCAAAAAAAATAAAAAAAAGCCATGTATTTTTGTAGCATTTAAATTTTAATTAAATGGGACTTAGAGTAAATTGTAAAACCTTCTTTTGTTGAGACAACTGACACTGACAAAATATTAATTAATGAATATTCAGAGAGCTCTCTGGATCACTCCTCTCTTTTCGAAATATATTCTGCCTGTGTTTTTTAAAAAATCAGAAGAAGAAGATTAATAAACATTGCTTATGTGGAATATTTCCCAGTATGAAGACCTGCCAAACAGAATCCAATGCATTGCATTAATGTCAATGAACACTTTTGAACCAGATGTGTCGATGGGTCTTTTTCATTGTTTTCTCTAAAACTGAAGCTGGGATAAAACCCAAAGATTAAGACTTGACATGAGGAGAATATCTTTCTGTGCTACTATTAGGTCATTTCCCTTTTGCTGTGTAAATTAAATTGTGGTCTTGATTCAATCTGGGATCATTTTATTGTTGTTGGTTTTAATACAATACACAAAAAGTTCTTTTCTTTGGAAGTATCATTACGATATAACTTTGATGAGTCATTGTAATTGTTTGCTCATTAGCATCCAAAGGGATTATTTCGGTTATTTTGTTTCTGGGATCTTTTCTTTCCCCTCTGCTCTTGGGCAGCCCAGTTAGGGTACGCCTTGAAAGCAGTTAATTTGCTAATAATATACACAATTATTATTGTGTATAATAATATTTAAGTGACTCATTGTAGTTTTGTGTGTGAGTGCATACACGCACACCACTGGGGCAGCCCTTAAAACCCATTTTAGGAACCCTGAGGTCTTTGTCCCCTCTCAGTCCTGTCCTTGCATGGCCACTTCTCTGCATGGTCCTGACCTAAATTCTGAGCCGGACCCTTGGTTCCCAAAGGATTCAGAGCACCAACAAACTCCAGCAGGTCGAAGACACACAGTTAATGTTTTTGCTCCCATCCCATTCCCTGGGGACTGTGAGACCTGCCTGTGTCCTGGGCCCCAGCCTTCTGACACGTACTGCTGCTTAAAGAGGGGAAAAAGAAAACTGAAAAAAAAAAAAAAGAAAAACAGAGAAACAGGGGAAAAAATAAAATAAAAAGAAAAGGTGTAGGGGGGATCAAGGGAGTGTTTGCATTGGCTCACTTGGCGATTAAAAATACATAAGTGAAAGAATTGCCATGAACTTGCCCAGAGGGCTATAATAAATAACATCCTGCATGACTGGTACATAAAGTGTGCTCTATGGTTTTTAGTGAAATGACTGTGTTTGTTCTTAGGGTTGTTGGTTGGGGATTTTTTCGGAATTATAACAGTTGGAATTCAAATAGGCTTATGTTTCTGTAATTGTGGTAAACATATTTTAAAAATCGCTGTTTGATCAACTGTAAATATTACCAGTTCAGAGGTTAAATGCTGCTGTTGAAGTCACTCAGGGAAATCCAGCAGAAGTGTAAATATGGCAGAAAAAGTTAAACAATATGGCAAAGGAATATTTGCTGACTTAAGAGTGCAGGATCAACACCAATATTTTTCCAGTGATGCTAAACCTCTTGTAACTGCTAAATTGGATTTGTAGTTGAATGAAGTATCAGCTGCTGTTGGACAAGCCCATAAAGGCCGGACGGCTGGCCTTTTGTAGGCAGGGCTTAGAGGACGATTGATATGTTTTAGCACTTCTGGGATTATTGTGATTAGGAGGAAGCCATTCTGAATGATAGAGAAAAGGATGTAAAAAACACAGCCCACAGCTGGTAAGCAGCATGTGTTTGCTATAAGAAGAGGTCATGACTAGTTGATCCTGCTGGTTCAGGCACTGATTGACAGTCAAGAAAACTTGATATTATGAAGCAGACCCTTCTTTTTTCTTCCCCCTA
>VZRS01014847.1:615961-655456 GCA_013398055.1 Ifrita kowaldi
CCCCCTTCCCCCCCCCCCTTTTTTTTTTTTCTCCTAAAGAAATGATGCTTCTGTTGCATTAAGTATTACAAAATCTGGAACATTCACTTGTTGCAAGTTAAATGTTCAGAGACACAGCTGCAAGTTTGGAGTCGTTAAAATATCATGTAGAAATTAGTATTCAACCCATATCACTGAGAACAGTAAATAGGAGTTACAGAATTAGCTCTGGTGTTTCTGTGTTTGCCTTTTTCATATGTGTTAGTCTTAACAAAAACCCTCTTTGCCATCTAGTAGAAAATTTATGCTAAGTATGAGGAAATTTCAAGTCTGCTGAACTTGTTGACTATTATGCGCCTGGTATGTCCAAAATTTTTAGCCGGGAGTAATATGTGTAAAAAATATTTTACCAGTCAGAAAACAGCTTTATCATTTTATTTCTGTAAGCCACCTGCCTCAGAGGACATGTAGGTTATTTCCTCTTATCTCTGCTATCCACTTGGAAATGTAGAGCTGCTTTTTTCTCCTTTTTTTTCTTTTCTTTTTTTTTTTTTCTGTGAGCAGCCATCCGAAAGCTCGCAAATGCACATTTAAATAGTTGTATCTCTGACTCTTTTTAGTGGGGCTGTACCTCTTTCAAAATTTGAGTTTAGCATACCACACAGGAAAGAACACAAGCTTGCCAACTCCCGCTGAGCGTTTTTTCAAGCCTGTGAAAAGAATGAATTATTCAGCAGTAAGCATGCTTACAGCTGGCCATTTGGGAGCTTTGATGTGCGAATCAGGCGGTTGCATGAATGCCCTTATTGTCATGTTATGTGTACACAGTGTGTGAATTATTGAAAATAGTGAGGCCTGAGCCTCATCTGGTAGAGATTACAGTGCAGGCATGCTGGGTGAAGGTCTGTAATTGAAAATCCCCAGATGCTGTTTATTTGGCCTCTGTCACGTGGCCCTTCTGCAGAAAGCTTGGCTGAACAAAATGCTGCCCGCCTGGGAAGCGGCGCCCAGCCCCCTCCCAGCCCAGCACAGCCCAGTGTGCCCGCGACTTAAACACCTGCCCATAATATTTTTAAAAGCTTAAATTAGATTTGCCTATAACGTTTAAATAGAGGATGCCTTACTTAGAGGTTTAAACTGCTTAGCCAGTTGTTGACTTGCAGAGCTCTTTTATCTACAAGAGGCTTTTTGTTAGCCAATTTAGGTATAAGGCGTCTTCAGAAAGCGGCGGTGCCGAATTTGAGGCGGGATCTCCCAAAGCCGGATATTCTGCCGGCAAAACGGAACAGAAAAGTGCTGGGGCTGAGCACCAGGACAGGGCAGCTTCTCCTCCACAGGCTGTGAGCTCTGCTGCCCAAGGGCCCCATACCCACCTTGTGATGAGGAAAGGGTTCAAACCAGCACATCCCTGCTGATGGTGTCCATGCCTGGGGTGGGATCTGGATCCAGCCCGGCTCAGTAGCCAGACAAAGAGCTGGGTGCTGCTCACGGGGACTGTCCCAGGAGAGCGCTCACAGCCTGGTTCCTCATCGAGCAAAATTCCTGCTAGCTCTCCAGGTTTGGCCCCCAGGCACATGGGCAACACGGTGCGATCACCAGGCCAAGTGGAAGTGGAGTTCGCCACAACTGGCTGACAACAGCTTTGCTATGGGGTAAACATGGCTGTGAGAATGATTTTGGAGATGAAATTGTGCAGCTCTGTCCCCAGACTTTGCAGTCAGGATGGGAAATACCTGTTTCGAGCCACAGTCCTGTAGAATTTGAAGAAATTCATAGTATTTGATTGTCTGAAAAAATAGGCTTTTCTACTTGGTCATTAATTATTTGGCTGCGTATGAAAACTTTTTAAAATTAGCTGTTCATTTTCAAGTTGCTAGCCGGCTTTATTTCCCAAACTTGCCTATTTTTATCCCATTCGGGTAGTGCCTATTACTGGGAGCTGGGAGGGCAGAGGTTTAATTTGTGTCATTAATGTTCTAAATAAAGACACCCGCCGGCCTCGCGGCTGCTGAGGGACGTGGTGCACCAGCTCCCTGCCCTCTTGCCTGGGTTTGAGCAGTGATACCCGTGGCCAGGATACAGGAAAAGTGACATGGTGTGGCCAAGAGAATGTCCACAGCTTGTGCAGGTCCTGGTAGAGCTGCCTGTGGTGCTCTGGTGGCTCCCCTGAGGCAGAGGTGGTGGTGGTGCTGTTTTTGGCCCGTGAAGGGGTTGCTAGTTACGCCTTCCTCAGTCAGGGGTGGGTTTTCACCTTCGAGGGCATTGCTGGTGTTGGGTAAGTGGGGACAAACACACCCTTAGCACCAAGGGGGGACCAGGGAGCCTCATGGAGACCTTTGTGGGGGCCGGTGCTTGGCTGCTTTAGGCTGTTCTTGGAAACAGCGTTGGTGGGGGAGGCTCCCTGCACAAGGGCCCTCTGTTAGAGCAACAACTGCCTCCCCCGGGGAGGGGTGGTGGGAGCCTCCCCACTTTGCAGCTGCTTCTACTTATTTTGAACAACGGGAGCAGAAGTGTCAGCTCTCTGCTGCCTGAGAGGTGTCCAGGATCACCACACACTCCCTGTTGAGCATGATGGTGCTCAGGGATGGGGCAGTGGTTTGGGAAGGTGGAGGGAGCCTGTGTGCCACTGGGCTGCCCTGGGGACTCGGCTGTTCCCTTGGAGGGGCCACAGTAGAGCTTTGGCTCTCCACAAAGCCTCACAGGCTTTTAGCATCTGCATTGTTTTCTAGCTGAACTCCCTTTTTACTCCATGCCATGATTAAAAAAGATGTTCCATTGCACAGAATGCCTCTTCCTCAGCAGCAGTCCAGGGAGAATGATAGTTTGCAGTTGCACTGACAGCACAGAAGGACATGACAGATAAAGCCTGAATTAACAGGGAAAAAAGCAGACTCCAAGAAGCAGCCTATGTAAAATATTTGTTGTGGTCCTCTCCTGATCTTTTCAAGATCCTTGGGAAGGATTCCTGTGCTGTGAAGATGTATCTAACCAGGCACCTCCCCATGCCGCTCTTTGATACCTGAACCAAATCATTCAAAGTAGGACGCTGTCATAGCGAATGACAAGAAGAAAGAGCTGAAAATTTACAGTTCATAAATCTGACCTCTTCTCTTCTGCCAGGCAATTTCCCAGATATATATGACAAGGAGACAGAGGGAGGGCATGTATGGAAAGTATTTCGCAGCTGAGCTCTTCTAGAGAAAACAGATCTATTTATTAATGAGCATTTTTCACCCTAAGGTTTCTAATGGCCAGTTAAAGAAGTTCCTTGAGCTTCCTTTTGTTTCAGACTCTTCTCATGCCCAAGAGCAGGAAAGGGTGTTTTTAGGATTATTAAGCTTTCCTTTCTTTAAAATCCTCTTTGGGCTTTAGTTGATCTGGAGATAAGATCATTTCTGTCCCTATCTGTCAGAGTTGGTAAAGAAGAGCACCAGTGTTTGGTAGATAACATTAAGGCTGTAAACTTTTAGTTGGGGGCATCTATCTTGTTTATGTATGGCAGTGCTTCTGTTTGTGTTTATGGCTTTTGGTAGCCCAGGAAAGAATTTATGTCTTTTCAGATCATTGTGGCCTGGCAGAAGGTATTTAGTGAGGCTTCAGTATCTCCTGCTCTGGCTAAACCTGATGCATGTGTCTTTGCTGTGTTGAAAACATGCTGGTAAGGAAAATATACATTAGGCTTTTACCTCAGCCACTTTTTATGGTTCCTTGTGGAGTTCCTCGTCCCTGCAAGTTAAGGCAAATTATTCCACCCTATTGACTCTTATGGAGGTAGGTATGGATAGCCTTCAGCTTCAGGGAAGCAATCACTTGCCAGAACTGCAATCTTGTTAGTTATAGCCCTGCCCAGCTAGATAATGGCTACAGAAACCCCCCTTGAGGGAAGCCAAAGCATTTCATGGATGGACTGGGGCTCAACCAGAGACAGCACTCAAATAATATAGTCTAGACTTTCAGTGCTTGGTGTTTTTAATAAAGATGCTTTTCCTGTCAAGTGGCTGCCTGGGAACCTGAGCTTTCCTTTAAAAATAGCTTTTTAGCTGTCTTGTCTGGGAGGAGAACTGTGAGACCTCAGCTGTGGCCAAGGGCTGCATAGGGCTGCCTTAATGGGCAAGGAGTGGCTGGAGTGACCTGTGCTGTGCCCAGGTGTTTGAAACATCTGCAGCGCTGACAGAGGGACAAGAGATGGCATCACATCCTTAGAGCGTCACTGGCCTTGCACAGTCACCAGCTGCTGGTCAGAGCAACCTGACCATCTTTTTGCAGCAAAAAACCCCATTCTGGCTATTAATGTGTGCATGTACTTAAACACATGCAAAGCAGGTACTTTCTGGAGGGGGGACATTCCCCAATTAAATAAAAATGTGCATTTAGAAATATAAAAATGACAGTGACCTGTCACACTGGTCACTGCAGGAACGTGGTGATCTCTGCATCTCACCAGGCCGCAGAGGGCCTTGCAGGCCCACAGAAGCTCTTGCAGGCTTCTGTTTGGGTTATGAGCAAGAACACAAGAATAGGGAGATACAGAGGTGTAGCATTCCCTGGTTTCACCCCATGAACACAAAGGCACTTGCTTATTGCAAATGGCAAGTATCTTGTGGGCATTACAGGCTGCAGAACTCCTGTTCAGCCTGAAGACAAGGTCTTTGCATGAAATTAGGTAACTACCTGCTCCTCTGTTTGCATGCGGAAATCCCTCATTTGTGTGCAGAAATGTGGCTGGTTTGTGTAACTGTTTGCTCATGCAAAATTTACCTCTTGAAGTTTGTCCTGAAGAGACCTGCTGAGGAGTTACAAACCAGTGGCGTGTTGTGGGAAACGTGGCACACAGTCCAGACCAAAACAAAAACGCAGCTCTCGCTCTGAAGCACGTTGATATTTCATGTTCTGGTACCCATTTAGCAAGCATTGAAGAGACAGGAACCATGAGACATTTGATACAAAGAGTGTAAAATAAGGCTCAGAGGGGGAGACAGAAGAATAAATTCTAGTTTGACTAAATGTTTTCAATCTTTCAGTCAACACAATGCCCTTCAAACATATGCAGGCTACTTCAAAACTTCCCAATCTCTTCTCCACAACATTAAAAGTGTAGGGGTTTGAAGCCCTGACTGATATAATAATTTTCTGCATTCCCCAGCTATGTACTAATTCACTTCAAAATAGTTTGGTGGGTGACAAGTTATTTTCTTAACCTCCCCATTTTCAGCTCTCTGCTAAATCAGTTTTCTCATTTTCTATGCACCGGCTGCTTTTCCCCTGTGCTGAATGCAAATAGCTCTGTAGCTTAGGACTTGTTGAACAAGTATATTTAAGTTATTACAACTCATGGAGACGTAACATAATATGCAGTGAAAATAAACAGGACACCACATAAAACTTGTGTTATCTTCCATGTCAGCAATACTTAGGAAGGAAATTATTTGGATAGAAAATGTTAGTTTGCATTAGGTAGCATAATGTGTGACTGAAGAAGAGTCAAATAGCCATTTCAGAGACTTGGAAGTATTTCACATTTCCAAGAGCAACAGAGCTCTGAATAACAAACCACCGTGTTGATCGGCCCTGCTCCCACAGGAACTTCAGCACTGCAGGGCAGCCACTCTTGTGAGTAGAGTTAAGGGTGTGATTGATAACCTGCTGAACTGGGACAGTGATTTCCACCACTGGAGGAGGCTTTCTGGCAGGAAGGACAGATTTTGCTGTCCTCCTTGCAGAATTAAAACTTGGAGAGAAGCTGTCACATCTGGGTGATTGGCACTTAGGCTCAGGTAAGCACACGACCTGCTCAAGAGCAGCCACTCCTCCCCGCAGGGTTCCCGGGGCACAAACACCACCTGGAGCAGTAGGAAGCAAAACCAGAGGAGCTCAGACCTTGTGTCAGCCCCAGCATGGGAGGTTCTCCAGTGAGAGATCATGCTGGGCACTGCTGCTGGCCAAGGAGGTGCCTCTGTGCCTGCAAACTGCTGCAGGCCTTTGGTGGGGAAACGCTGAACTCGTGGTGCTCTGCAGAGTTTCTGCAATGCCTGTCAGGGAGATGGAAGGGAAACACTGGTGAACAATGAAAATGCTGGCAAATTGTTTGCAAAGGAAAGTGGAGCAGGTGTAAGAAAACATAAACCTGATATGCGTGGAGCTCGTGTTCAAATGTGGTATTTTGATGGTGTTTCTGGGTGTGGTGCTGCTTGTCCCTTACCATGAATTTTTCTTTGTTTCAGGTAGGAATGAATTGATAGCCAGATACATCAAACTTAGAACAGGGAAGACACGGACCAGGAAGCAGGTAAAATAACCCAGTGGGGAAGTATGCATGTCAGTGAATGACAAAACATGGCATTTTTGGCTGCAGTGGCTGTCTGTGCTTCAGCTCTGACGAGATGATGTATTGACTTCACTATTCAGATTTAATACATGCTGTTTAGGGAATATTTAAAACTCCGGGGTTTGTGTTGGGGTGGTTTGAGGATTAATTTTTTATTAATCTGTCTGTGCATGAAGCTATTATCCCACCATATTTCATTAAAAGATTCAAAAGTTGAAGCAGAGCCATAAAGCATTGTGCCTTATTTCTCTATATATTATTGTAATATAATAATTATTTTGAAATGGTAAATAATGGAACTTCTTAGAAGTTAAGAGAACTTGGCTTTATAATAGAGGCTATGATTCTTGGATATGAGAGGTAAATAGATAAAAATGATCCAGAAGAACTGATTGTAATCATGCAGTCAGCTTATGGCCAGTAGTTGCTACAGAATATAAAAATAATTTTAAAATTGCCCTAAGAGCCTTCAGGCTCCTGGTCTTTGTCCATGGTAAGATTTCATTCATCCAAGAGTCAGAATAAACCTTGAAACTGTGTTAAGTTTTTTTTCAGATGATTACCACATAACCATTAATTTATCTCATATGACTAAATCCTTTAATTTATAATATCCACAGCGATCAGCAGCCTTGCAGAAGGCACATGATCTTTTATGCAGTGGTTACTACACCCTTTTGCTGTTTAAAAATGTTTCACGAATGGCTGAGTGCCCTTGCTGTAACGTCAGGCATTGAGATTGCCCTTCTCCCCCTGCACGTGTGTGACAAAGGGAAGGCAGAGGCTTGCACACTTGCATGCTCTGCATGTTCTGCAGTGCAGGGAAGGGTGACACTGGGTCATACAAAGCTGCCAGCGCTCGGATTTGAAGCACTTTGGGTGCTGTTTTGCCCTGTCAAAACAGGAAGGAAGGAAGGAAGCGTGTGTGTGAGGGATGAAAAAGGGCATCAGAAAGGAGGTGAACTGCAGCACGTGGGAAAGGAGCAACCCAAAGATTGGCAAGGAAATCACAAACTAGAGTCCCCAGTTCTGCCCTGCCTTGCCCATACGAGCTCCAGGAGCTGGAAGTTATGCTGGGGTCATAAAGTTGCCTCAGGAGTCAAAATGCAGCCTCTCCTCTGCATGGGGTGAGATGCTTGGCCAGCATGTGCCAAGAAAGCAGGAGGGCTGTGATGGCTATGTGTGGTGATGTCTGCCTCCACACTTGTGCATCCCTCTAGAGCAATTCATAAATCACTTTAGATTGAGTGCTATAAAAAGTTTGTCGCTACTCTGGAGTTTTAACTGAGTGATTAAATGTTATGATTGTGCTTCTTGTATAACCTTTAACACCACTAATATTCCACTGAAAGCAAAACAAATGGACACGTGTGAAAACTCAGTCTAGGTGTTTGACTGCAAAATTGCTCAGTAAGCAGCAGTATAACTCTGAATTACTGCACACTGGTTCCTGAGCTGCTTCTCGAAGGTGGCCTTCAGGGACTGTGCTCATTGATGCATCTCTGTTTGCTTCCCTGCTAAAATACAGGCTTTTTGGTGCTATTGTCACAGAATAGTCTTACAGGGGGAGGAAATCATCGTTTCTCCTTTTCTTTGGCATTGTTCTTTCCCTAATAGGAATTGTAACTAATGTAGGAAAAATGTGCACCACCTGATCTGGTATGTCCTGGGTCAAATGAGAATAGATTTCCCTTTAGTGGTTTCTGCCATCACTGCAGGTTTTAAACCTTCACACAGAAGGCTGAAGGATGCTGAGCCCTACCAAGCAGTGCTGGGCAGCATCATTAAGCCCTCATCAGCAACAGCAGGGATTCAGTATGTCCCTGGGTAAACAGGAGTGTGAATTTGGGCCCAGACCCCTCATTGCACAGGCAGCAGCTTCTGACCAATAGCTGGCGTAGTGCGGGATTGGGTTTGCACAAATTTCTGAGCAAAACAGCCATGGGCCAGATCTGGGCATCACTCAAGTGATGTCAAGTTACTGGTCCCCAGTTACACAAATGTTTTGTGGGCAGACTTGATGCTGAGATTACCAAGAAAACCAGCAGGGGTTCAGGGACCTGTGTTGTGCCAATATTTTATCACTTGTGCCAGAATTTAAAGCATTTCAGTGGAGTCAAAATGCAGCCTGAGTCTCCTCCTTGGAGCTGCAGAGCACAATAAATAATGGATAAAATATCTTGGTGCCAAGTTATGTCTCAAGCCTAGTGGCAAATGGTCAGAGTGGGCATCTGCATCCCCAGCAGATGGGGTAGAAATCCTTTGGGCTCCCCACATGAGAGCTCAGGGCCTGGGCATGGATGGGATCTGTACCAAAGCACGTGGGCTGTGTCCAGCTGTGAACTGTGTCTTCTATCTTGTAGCTGAATGCACAACCTGGTGGGTTACACTTTTTTTTCCTTTCTCTTTTTTTTTTTTATTTCTTTAATCAAGTCACTGCAGTGATGACCTGTATTGTTAAGCCTCGGTGCTAAGAGCTTGGTATCTGGCTGGGAATGTGGTATCTTTAACAGCAGAGCTTACTGAAGATGCAAATAACTTCCTCCCCTTGGAAAAGTTTCCTTTTTTTTCTTTTTTCTTTTTTTTTTCTTTTAAGAAAAAAATAGACATTTAAAATTTGATTTGCTTTTTGTTTTTCTTTTGTTTGTTGTTTTTTTTTCCCCCTATAAACCTGAACAATGTAGGTGTCTAGTCACATACAGGTCTTAGCAAGAAAGAAAGTTCGAGAAATTCAAGCCGCCATTAAGGTACGTTTGGCTTGCCCAGTTGTAGGGGGCTTTTCATCTCCATGGTTACAGGCTTTTCCTTTGTTTCCTCCCTTCCCCTACCCTGCAGGTGTCTAGTCACATTCAGGTTCTTGCCAGAAGGAAATCTCGTGATTTTCATTCCAAGCTGAAGGTATGCGCTTTTCTGCTTTTGGGCTTGTGGTTGCTATGCCTGTCCCTTCCTCCTCCCCGCGGTGATGGGCGAGCGCTGGGGCTGCTGTGCCTGTAACCTCCTTTTCCTGCATGTGGGAGCTGTCTGCGTCTCTTTGTGTTTAATCCCCGGGTTCTGCACTAGCATCCACATTAAAAACGTTGTTTTAACACTGTCCAAATGCCGAGTGAACTCCTCTTTGTAACAGCTCAGCACCTAAGCCTGATTTTTAACCCGTTAGTCCATTTTTTGTTTTACTTTTTAACAGTTGAGTGCTAGGAGTGTATTTAAATACACAGGGGTTTTGCACAGTTGTGTAGATGCTTTTTATCTTTTTTTTTGGCTTTTTCCAGAGTGGTTACTGGGGGTAATTGTTTTCCATTCCCAAATGTTTTTTGTCTGTGCTTCTGAACTGCCATCAAGAATACTTAAACCAGATCATTTATTCCAAGTGCCAGAGAGCACAGCTTATCCAGATTGCTCTATGGTGTTTCCAGACTACAATCTAGTATCACCTCAAGTTCTGCACTACTTACAAGATTCCCTGAAATTTTATTTTTTTTTAAAGTAAATTATTGACATTTAATCTTTGGTGAGCCTCAGTCAGAGTCCTGTTCAGGGAATATTAAGTATGTTTGCTTAATCTGACATGATGAATTCTACATGTCCCTGTTTTCTCTGCCTTCCATAAAATATATTCTAAGGCTAAAAAGAACCTCTTGGAAATGCTTAATAGGGGTTACTTAGATTGCTTGTTTTTTCAAGTTTTCCAGCAGAGATCTTGAGATTTTTTGGGGTTTTTTCCACACTATTTAAAAGTGGAAGAGGGAGTTTTGCAGTTTTTGCTGTCGATCTTTTTTTTTTTAGAAAAAGCAAAGCAACTTGTAAATCTTTTACTTCCCTCCCTCCCTCCTTTTTTTTTTTTTTTTTTTTAATGTGAGTGGATTTTTTTTCCTTTTTCTTCACCCAGATGAGAACAAATCATGTTTTTGTTCTAGCTGGAAAGCATAACGTTTCGGGAAGTGATTTCCTGGTCCTGAGCGGTGAGCACTGCAGATGCTTACCCCCATCCTCGAACTGCAGCGCAGGAATAACAGCCTGGCTTTGTAACAGGCCTCCCTGACAGAAGCACTGGGTTTTTCATGGGCAGCATGCTGGCAAGCTTGTCTGGCTGTTGGTGGCTGGCTTTTTAGCTGCACTGGCTGAGCAGTTGGGGTTCGTAAAGAACGACTAAGACAACTTAAACGTACTGCTTTTTAACCGAGGGTGCAATAATACAGAGATATGTAGCATTTTAAGCTCAAATTGTCAAGCCTTGATGCCTAAAATTAAGTATGTAAGTAGGTGGCCTTACTTTCTGAGGTGCTCAGCACCAGCAGCTCTTGGAGTTTTAGAGGGCTGCAAAAACCAGGAAGCCCACATAGGTACCAAATGCAGGCCTAGGAGCCCAACACAATTATTGGATTTACTGTTCTAAAATATTTCCCTTTCTGAATGACCAAAATACCTTAAAATGTGAAGACACTTACAAAGCAAAAAACATTTTTAAGTACTGCACCTGCTGTCTGATTTTTATTGAAGCTTTCCAAAGAAGAAGGAGGTAGCCAAACCCTAAGAATATTTCATCTAGTCCAGATGACATTTGCAGTAAATAGAGATCTGGAATGAATTTTCGTTTTAAGGAGTTGCCTGAAGAAGGAAGATCTGTTTGGACAACAAAATATTTTGTAAGGGCTTCATACCTCGTTGCCCTTTCCCACCTGTGCAGGGGCTGCAGCTCCCCCAGTGCTGAGTAGAAAGTGGAGCAGCTGCCATTTCACTGCTAGGAACTGATGGCTTCAGGAAGATTCCCCAGCTCCAGGCCCTGACACTCTGCAGGGGTATTTGCTTCACCTCTCTGTGACACCACGGTGGGGACAGAATGCACACAGGTGACAGAGGCTTGCTGGCCCCTGGCCTTGCTGACAAAAGCTACTCCAGCCCTCCCCCAGAGGGTCTTGCTGGCTGATGGGTCCCAGGCTGCTGGTCCTAGCCCTGCTCCTGTGTCCCCATGCTGCCTGTGGAATTAGCTCCCTCAGGAGCCCTGACACAGCCCCCAGCCTAAAGAGGGCCCAGGAAGGCTGAAGGAGCCAGGCTCTCCCCACCTCCCTCTTCTTTTCCTTGCCAGTGTTGGTCTCAGGGAACCAGGAGCCATGGCATGACACCTGACCCCTTGCACTGGTCCCTTCTGGAGAAGGGACAGCCTCCCACAGGCCTTTTCCTCCCCACATGGAAGAGATGAAATTTTGGTGTGAGAAGGTGCCATAAGGGAGCGGCCTTATGAAGAAGAGAGCCCTCGTTCCTCTTGCCTGCTGCATTTAGTCCCTGGAGGTGGTAGAAGCTGCTGGTTTTGAACCTGGGATGGAACTTTGCTTCTCCAGACATTTTGCTAGTGCTACTGCCTGTTTTTTTATTATTCCTGTATTGAGCCATCTGTATGGTCCACTGTCACAAAGAATCACCAAGGATCATGGACTAGTTAGGACTGAAAGGGCCCTTTGGAGATCTTTTAGTCCAACTCCCCCATGCTAAAGCAGTTTGCAGAGGACTTCAAAAGCTGCCTGAGTAGGACATCACTGGTGCAAAAGGAAGACAAGGTGGACACATCCCAGCACCTCTGAGTGCTCATTGTTTCAACGGGGACCAATTTTGGCAGCAGCCTGAACTGCCTCATCAATATCCTCGGGAAGATGATGGGCTCTTGCTGTCCTGGAGTGGGTGCTGTCTGCATTCCCTGGTGAAGGGGTGACCAAGGAGAAGATAGGATGCACAGTTTTTTACATGAGTGACTTTTTACACGAGCGACTTTTTACACGAGCATGTAGTGACAGGACAAGAGGGAATGGCTTCAAACTGAAAGAGAATAGGTTTAAATTAGATATTAGGACAAAAAAATTGCTATGAGGGTGGCGAGGCACTGGCACAGGCTGTCCAGAGAAGCTGTGGATGCCTCATCCCTGGCAGTGTTCAAGGCCAGGCTGGATGGTGCTCGGAGCAACCTGGTCTAGTGGGAGGTGACACTTCTTAAAAAGTCCCACTTAGTGGTGGGGTTGGAACTAGATGATTTTTAAGGTCCTTTCCTACCCAAACCATTCGATGATTCTATGCTTCCCACCCAGGCCATCTCACCCTTTTAACAGTGAGCTGCCACTGGTAAAACCTGTGATTGGTGGCATCCATGGAAGCAGTTACTACTTCAAAAAATCCCATATGCATCTGGTGTCAATTTTCTTTTGAGATGTGTCTGATCTGATCTGTCCCACTGGCCCCAGATCCTGGCCTCTTAGCTTGACAGTGTCTATACAAATACCCCTGGTTCCCCAAGTTAGCTGCTGAGTTTAATTTGTACCAAGAGATCCTACTGTCCTGCCTTGGTCTGAAATCTGCTCATGAAGAACTTGGGCAAATCTTCTTGTGTTTATCTTCCGCAAAAATCCACATGGATGGAAGGGTTTCAGAGCTATCTGCAGCCATGGCACTGGAAGCTTTCCTAAGAGGCTGAAATCTCACCTGCATGCCATAAAGTCTGCTTGGTCCAGCAAAGTCCCTTTTCTTCAGTGAGAAGTACCTGCAGCCACTGGATGGATGGATCCTTAGCCTGCAAGAAAGAGAAGTGTCACCCATAAATGCTATTGCTGCCTTTCAAGACCACCAGTAAAGAATGTCCCCTCCACCCTTCCAGGGATGTTGTACATTTTAATTCTCTTTACAGCAGGAAAATACTCCTATTTTAGAGATTTTAATCTTAATATACTGAGGTTATTAAAATCTTCCTGAAGTTAGAGAAATTTAATCTCATGAAAAGGGGAAGAGAGGCTGAGATAAAGTTGTCCTTGGAGACAGATCTGAAAGGCGGCTCCTCTTCATGGCATTTCCTCTCATGCAGAAGCTGGAGGAGGCAAAGCAGAATTTTTGCACTCCAGTGTTGTGTTTCTGTGTCAAATACACCAGCCCATAGTGTCAGGTCACAGCATTTTCCACCTTTGCACTGACAGGGAGCCAAAGTCACCTCTGTCCATTCAGGACAAAAGATGGATTGGAAACTGTACATAAACAGAGAGTAAAGGTGTTCACAGCAGGATGTACATCTATCTTAGGCTTTCATATCAGATTTTTTTCATAGTGCAAGATTAATTAGACAGAGACAAAAACCCCCACATTAAAATGCCTACAGTTCACATGTATTACATGTTTTTAAATCCATTATTCTACATTCCACATTTAGGCATAAAAAGAAAATATTGTTGTCAATTATAAAATGCTAAAGATAGCTCTATACTTTTTTAAATGAACAATGATAAAAGCCTTGAAAAATTCCCTTTGATGTGAATGGAGTCTTCAGCATTTTGAAATACAATAAGATGGATTAATTGCTACTCATTAGGCAGCAAGTTGGGACAGCTTTGAATGCGCATTCTCTTCTTGGCATTAGCTATTGCCTGGCTGAAATAGCCAGCTTTTGTATTTACTCCTGTCTTCTCTAATAATAAGCAAATTGGAGATCAGGGCTAGAAACACTGAAGTGCTCTCTATCTTTTGTCCAGAACAATTGTATATTGTCATGATTTGTTTATCTTTTTTGAGCTACAGCTAATTATTGTAAAGGTTATTTGAATCAATACGAGATCTGAGCAGAAATAACATCTGCAAAATTGCTTATTAGGAAGCTATTTTATGCTAGTGTTACTGTAACATCCATTTTGTGAACAAATTGTTATTTCTTATGTATTTTTTTTTCTTACATGAAAAGTTTTGCATTTTAAATACTGGTACAGGTTTTAGAGCTTCTTGAATTAATACTGTCTGTTGTGCTTACTTTTCCACATACTGTCTTAGATTTTTTTTTCTCCCGAAGTCATAGATAACATGGTATTCAAAGCCCCATTTATCATTCTAGGATAAGAGATTTTATTTTTTGCTTAAGAACTTGTTTGAACTGATTGATTGAATTATTCTTCTGTTTTTGTTGGATTAAAAGAAAGTCAGGCACAAATCCTTTTGTGCTTGTCATGTAGAACTCTTGTTTCATGCGGGGCTTTTATAGATATTAAGATTTATAATTGGATGATACCGGGGAATTATTATTATCTAATTTAACGATGTATTTTGCATTCCAAAACTAATTGTGAAAAGCAAACCTCAAGGGCCTGATTCATTAAAAGTTGTAGTCTCCTTGCATTAGATGCTTAGAGCTTATATCTTCCAAAAACAAAGTGTGGGCAACTGCAGCCAGAAGCAGTCGGGTAAAACACGAGACACATCTTGATCTCCTCTACAGAGAGGATATTTTAGGGATTTAGTGGAACTAGACCAGTTTTCCACTGACTGTACTCTAAATCCACCTTGGTAACATTCATTACTAATTATGTAGTGCAGTGTAGAAGACTTTTATAGGTGGAGGGGAAGGCAGGAGTCTGAGTGCAGCCTGTTGCTTACTGCAGTGTCATTCCTGGGCAGCAGCAATCCCATCCGAGCTCATGAATTAAGTGGGGTCAAACCAGGTCAGGGCCAGATGGGACCTATCCAAGGAATACCTTAGGCTCCAGCAGGATTTAATGATTCAGTAGGAGATACTGTCCCCCCAAGCCTCTGCTGAACCTCAGCATGGGACTGCAGCATGCTGGGCCAAACTTTTATTTTACTACATCAGTGTAAACCACATTGACCTGAAAGAAATTGTTCCAGCTTTACAAAGCAGCACAAGTGAGAGCAAAACCAAACCCTTTCTGTCTTGGACAAGATAGGAAATCAAAATCTTAACTATTTGCAGTCATTAAAAATCCCACAACGTTCCTGTTTTAGAGTAGGGGTGTTAACCCATTTGTCCTGGCCAAATTCCAACCTGGGTAATTACTGTAATCTGCCTGTTTAAATTACCCCTGCCGTTTTAATTGGATATATTACTTCTCTTGCTGCCTAAACTGTGATGTAATACCATTGTGTGTTATTAATCAGTTACCAAGTTCCATCCCAGAAGTGGCCGCCTCTCAGTGATAGGTAGAGAGACTCATTCCCTCCTGGTTATGAGTGCTCTCTATTACAGCCTGAAAAACCCCAATATACACTTGTTTTTAAGTGGCAGACAAGCTAATATTGCAATCTAAATAAACAGCTTTAGAATGTGGTTATCCCATTTGTTTTTGAAGACCATGAAGTCTGCTTGATTTTACAAGCACAGGCAACCACCTTGTAGCTCTCAAAAAGTGACAAAAACCTGGAGCTGAAGTTGCTCTTTTGCCAGTGGAACTCAGGACCTCTTAAGTATCTGTATTTGAATTTGATTTCTGTCATGTTTGAATGTAAAGTTACTTTGAGAACAGCTGAATCTTCCCACTGTGCAAAGATTCCTAAGCCTACAAAAGGTGAAACTTCCCATTGATGTGTGGTGGCCTGAGTGTGTAGGTGTCCCAGATCAGATTTGTCACCATTGGGAAACTCTGCAGGGATTGTTGAAACTCCTCAGAACTAGCTCTATTGCAAGGATTGCCTTTCTGAGATGTCATTCTAAAGGTTTTTTACTTTCTCTGCATCCTCCTGAAAATGTAATCAGTCAAAGAGGATGAGATGAATGGCCCCACAAAACGCAGATCATTCTGGGGTGAAAAGCAGTAATTGGCAAGAAGGAAGGCACATGCCATTTCATGTCATGAAAGAAAAGATGTTTTCTCCCTCCAAAAATCCCTGTCACTGTTCCTAAAATTCAGGACCATCAGATTCACTGTAATGGTGACTAAGAGCTCCACAGAAGATCCTGAAGAAAGCGTAAATCTTCAAAAATTTTTCCTAGTTCACCTGTTAGGGTGGGATTTGTTGCTGTGTTGGGTGTCCAGGCTCCTATTCTAGTCCTTGGATGGCAATAACATTACAGAAAGTATTGCACTTCAGTTTGTTTCAGTGCCTCATCAGGCAGAAATAAATACATCTTTTTCTGGAGCTGCACTAACACTAGCAGGGAGTTAGCCAGAGACTTCAGAGGGATAAAGCAAGGCAAGAAGATGAACAATTTCATAGACACATAACCTACCTTGGGCTCACACAACTCCCACGAATGGACTTTAATAGCCCTAAGAAAGCTTTTACTTTTAAATTCTCCTTTAGTTTGGATCCATCTAATAGTGGATCCAGAGGAGTCTGGGAACTTGGCAGGGGCACAGGCACTGGCTGCATCTTCATGTGGTGGCACTGGCGTGGTTGGTGGCAGGCAGGAGGCAGTGCAGGAGAGGAGCTTGCAGAGCCCCAGCACGCCTGGAGAATAACAAGGTGGTCACAAAAGCAGCACTCACACAGTTTTGGAGGTTACTAGGACCCAGAGACACATGTCTCTTGAATCATTTATTTTACACACAGGATACAGATCCCCTGAATGTTGGTTTTTGTTAGGATTCAGCAGGCAATGTGTGAGACTCTCATGGTGTGGCATTTCCAAGCCAGCTCCGCTTACAAAAAAGGGTGAAACAGAGAAATCTGGTAGGGCTGGATCTCCATATTGCTTAGGGACATCTCACTTTCATCTTTTCATGATGGAGGGTCCTTCTTGCTGTGCAAGGGTGTGGAGGGGTCTGGAGATCTGCATGAATGTCAGGATACTGCCAGTTCTTAGCACCCAGCTAAACACCTTTTTAGCCTGGTGGTCTGCAGACATCCAAAGGCAGCCAGTAAAGCATGCCATGCACAAACCTCCTGTGCACACCCTCCCACCCTGGGGCAGGCAGGGGTGAGAGCCAGGGCTGAGCTCCAGCTCTTAACCAGAGAATTGGCTGTGGTTATATCAGAAAGCTACAAGTTTTGAGAAAGGACCAAGTTTGTCCCCACGCTGATGGATGTGTCCCCCCAGCACAGGTGAGCCCAGAGTGTTAAGAGTGCTCAGGCAGCTGAGCAGAGGGCTGTCCTTCAGGCTCACATCCTGCAGGGTGCAGAGGGAATGATGCTGGAGCAGCTCAGACAGCTGAGCAGAGGGCTGTCCTTCGGCCTCACATCCTGCAGGGTTCAGAGGGAATGATGCTGGAGCTGCTGAGGCAGCTGAGCAGAGGGCTGTCCTTCAGGCTCACATCCTGCAGGGTGCAGAGGGAATGATGCTGGAGCAGCTCCTGCCCTGCTCCACCTGCTGCTCTCCAGGTTGTGTCTCACAGGGGCTCCTTGCACAGCTCAGGGAAACACACTCAGCCACAATCCCTCATTCAGTATCCACAGCTTTCACACAGGGAGCTGGGGGTTGTTTCTCCCCAGGGTTTTGTTGTTATTTTTTTATCCTTTTTTTCCCCCTTTTAATGAATCAGTCCCTGGGTGAAAATAATGCATTTGTTTAAAACTGATATTTAATGTTGAGCAAACTGCTCTTCCTTTGTCTCTTACTATTTTGTGCATATTTTGCTAAGAGTCTGCTATTCTACACAAGCATTTTAATAAACTGTTTGTTGTTGTATCCAGGTAACAAGCATGGTAAGTATTTTGACTAAACCAAGTATTATGTACCTTAGCTGTGCTTGGCAGAATTTTTTGGCTAGCTTTTCCTGTACTTTCAGCCTGTGCTGTTTCTAAAGGAGCTATTCAAAGGAAGAAACTGCTCACCTATAGTACTACTACATACAAGCTTTAGAGGGAGCATATGTGCAAAGTCATATATCATACATAAGAGCATGCATCTCTTGCCAGCATGCTTGCTACTTTGCTTGTAAAATAAAACCAGAAAAAAAAACAACCCAAAACATCCTTGCCTAATACTGCTTGTGTTCCTTCATTCTAAGTGACGTACCTAAATATTGGTACTTATTAACACAGTACTTCTGGATGAGGAACCCTGCTTTACCAGTGTGTAACAGCCTGTTGTTTACTCATTTTCCCTGACCTAGGACATCCCCCTGGTTAACTCTGTTGCATTAAGAGGCTGTCCCTTTCTGTCCTGTGACCATACCTGACTGGCAGTGGCTGGGACTCCAAGCGCTGCTCTAATACAAGTAACCGATAACAACCCACCTTTTCCTAAACTTGTTCCTGTGTGCTCGAAAAAGCAGGAATTTTATGGCTGATAGCTTTCTTTGGGAACACTGTAAACCAGTAAAATGGCACAATTGAAAATATAAAATGTTATTTCCATGTTTGTGACCTATCTTTCGAAATGCTTGTCTTAAAGCTGAATCCAAAATTACTCTAAGCCTGTAAGCATGAAGAAAACTCTGTCCCTGTTTGCGAGTCAGCCGCAGTTCTGTGTTCTCATTTTACACTGCAATACAAAAGGCAAACTTCTCTTAGATGGAAATGATAGAGCTTGAATCTCAGTGCTCCCTGTCCTGCAGGCAGAGCTGAGCCTCAGCAGCATGCCCTCCTTAGTCCAGCCTGATTTAAAATCGGCAGAATCTGCCCAGATAAACAAGTGGGCAGTAGTTTGCTCTCCCAGAGCTTCCTGCGTGTTGGCAGAGCAGACTGTGAGAATTCAGGTCTACCATACATGTCTGAGAGGAGGTTTTGCCTTGAGGTAGTTAGCCTCCGTGCTGTATTTTTTTTTTCCTGCATGGTTTGCTATTTTTGCATTTTCTGTGTGGCTTTTTAAGTTTTTAGTTATGTGCTTGTAGCTGCAGTTATTTAACATCATTTGTTGTGCCAAATGTTTTAAGACTCCGTGTAATTGTCATATTAAAGGATCAGACAGCAAAGGACAAAGCACTCCAGCACATGGCAGCAATGTCATCAGCTCAGATAGTCTCAGCTACTGCTATTCACAACAAGCTGGGCCTGCCAGGAATTCCCCGTCCTACATTTCCTGGGGCACCTGGGGTAAGTCGTTAGCCAAGTCCCAAAAAAATCCCTGTATTCTCTAACAATGTTCAGTAGAAAACTAAGGCGGAATTAATGGATTAATGCTTTGACTTGAGTTTGCAAAAGGAATCATGCTTGTTCAAAAATACCCAAAGTATTTCAACAAAGAGAACAACTGTGGGCCTGTTTGTTTGTTTTTCCTCTTTCAGTTTTGGCCGGGCATGATTCAAACGGGGCAGCCTGGATCCTCGCAAGAGTAAGTCTGAAAATTCAAATATGTTTCTGTATGCAGTGTGAGGGTGGCTTGTGCACTCTGTGATACGAGGGAAGCAAGAACTTGCAAATTTTCCCAAAAAGGAGGTAAAGATAGTTTTAGAGAAAGGAAGAGTCTCTGCAGTGATGTGAACTCACATTCCAAAAGTTATAAGGGATCCCAAACCTCAAAACTGAGGCTGAATACTGGATGGACACCCTCCTTTGTGACCCTTCAGTTCAGTGTCCTGTGGGTGTCCTGGGAGTCCAGCAGTGCCCATCCCTGGCTGCTGTGACTCTTGCAGCAGCAGGTCAGGTTTCCTGCTGCGTGATTGAGCACCACTGAGACCCCAGCTTTAGGATGCTGGGTGTGATTCTCATCCCCTCTACTCCCTCTTTGCTGTCTGCCTGTTAAATATGCTCTGCAAGGAAGAGATATGTTTGTGGGTAAAGGTCTTTAGCCACCTATTTTCCTATACTGTGTGAGTCTAATGGAATTTCCCGTGGATGGCACAGTGTATGATCTTTGTGTACCTCTTTATTCCAGCGTGAAGCCATTCGTTCAGCAGGCCTATCCCATACAGCCATCAGTCACAGCTCCCATTTCAGGTAATTCTCCCATTTATCCTCACCCTTAAAAATACGTGAATTTTGTACTGAATGTATTAGCTTCTGACATGGGCAGAGCCACGACTCCAGGTCTCGTGTTCCCTCCAGCCAAAGGAAACACCAATCCCAGTGTCCAATTATCTCATTACATCTTAGGGAAAATCGTTGGGTTTGGGATTTTTTTAAGTAGGAAGCACAAATACATATGCAAGGAGTTGTGATGTGGGATTTCCAGTCAGCATTCCATATTGTAGGAATTACTGTAAAAAGTGAGGGATAAGATGAATGTTTCTTTTATAATAGCTATGTAACAAGAATACACCTTAAATTATTTTAAACTGAGCCTAAAATCCCTTCCAAAATCATATATGTTTAGCCTTAAGTATAAAACTTCTCTGTGTATCAGGTTGTTTATAACTCATCCCCTCCTGAAGGTCCTGCTTTGCCTTCTACCACTTTGATAAGTACCTAATGTTTATTCTGAATTCCATTGCTCAAATTGATCAAGCCCTTCCCATGGCTACTTCCCTGCTCCTTTTCCCAGGATCCTTCCATGCATAATTTCAGGAAAGGTCATTATTTCTTTGCAGATGATTTCTCATGTTACGTCTCCCTTGCCAAATGACCCCAGTGCTTATGACTCTGTTTGTGCTGCAAGTTTTTGACTGTTACCCAGTTCTTTATGATTTTCTAACTTGCTGCTATTTAATGCTTCAGACTAAAGCTATTTTTCTGCATTCATGAGAATGCCTTTTTCTTGACATCCCTAATTTATACCATTATTTTCTAAGACAGGTGTTTTCTGTCGTCTCCTTTTGTTCTTCCATGTTTTCTCTCAGAACAGGAATATTAGTATTTCTAAATCGGTCAAAACTCATGCATGAGCTTTTGCTTCATTAGAATTCCTGTTCATGTCTAGCCAGTGACATTTGTAATTCCCTGTTTCATACAAGCCTCACGCCTTCCTGGCCTAAATTTGAGGTTGGGGTCGGGTACCACATTCCCTTTATGGGATATGGACACACACTGCCTGTGACTTCTCCCTGCTTCTCAGCCTAGCTCAGGATAAGCCTTGCTCTCTCACCTTTGGTGCCTCTCCCCTGCCTTCCTTGTGCCTGTGCCTCTCCCAAGATGAGTTTTGCCTTTGAGCTGCTGCCTTTTCCTCCTCCTTTACGGTTTTCTTTCCTTCTCATCTAATTTTCTACAATGAGGACCAGGAGATAGCATTTATTCCTTCTCTTGAGGTGAATTAGAGAGGGTGGTTAAAATCCCTTCTCTATCTAGATCATGTCATTCTCTCTTTATTATCAATTTAAAACCTTTTTTTTTTCTTTTTAGGGTATGATTCAGCTCTCTACAGTAATTATTTATTATTAGCTGTAGCATAATGATGCCTAAAAGCTCCAAAAGAAGTCAAGACTCAATGTGCAAATACGTAGTAAGAGACAGTCCCTGCCTTGGAAACCTTGTGCTCTAAATAGGAGAGGGGAATTGAGAGTGGCAGAAGAAATAGGCAAAAAGAGGGGTGATTTACTTGTAACGTGTGGCACATTAGGAGCCAGAAATGGAGGGCAGTTCTCGTGACTCCCAAGGCAGTAATGTCTCCTGTGGGTCTTGATGCCAGTTTCCAAGGAAGGGTCAGCTGTAAGACTAGGTGAAGTCTCTATAAATTTCTATAGTATATAATTTAAACAAAAATTCTACAGTGAGTTATAGCCCCAAGGAAACAGAATAGTAGATCCTTTCTTTCCACCATTATTAGATTGCTGGGTTGGGACCTCTTTTTCGACATATTGGTCTGAGTTTTTCCAATTTTAACTCATCCTGAATTAATTAGTTGCTAAAATTAATATAAATATCCAAGGGCTACATGCATAATTCCCAATTATATTTAATTGAGAAAATACAAACTGAGGAAGTGTCAGCTTCTTCATGAAACTGTTTCCTTTATTTCAGGCTTTGAGCCCACATCAGCCCCAGCTCCCTCAGTCCCTGCGTGGCAGGGCCGATCCATTGGTACGACCAAGCTCAGGCTGGTGGAGTTTTCAGCTTTCCTTGAGCAGCAGAGGGATCCTGAATCAGTAAGTATTTATTGCCCTTGTGTCCACTGGTGCTCAGCTTTGCTCCTGTACTGCTGATCTTCAGCTTTGCCCCTTTGCTCCCCGCCCTCTGGGCATGCCTTCCAGGGCTGAGTCTGATGGAATACACCCGGTGTCCCTGCGTTCACTGCTGCTCTGTGCAATGTTCCTTTCACCCTAGGACTGTATTTTCCTTTCTTGCCCTCTTTTCCCCCACTTGCAGCAGCAAGAGGCCTCTGTGAAAGCAGGCGGGGTTTGCTCTGGCACCTGTCTCATTGCTGACCTAGTTTAGCAGGTGTACCAAATTGCATTGTGTTCTTGGCAAGAATTCAGTGCTTGAACTCTTAAGTTAAAGCCTAATCTATTTCCTAACCAAAACAAAATTAAGAACTTGCACAGAGAGTGTGCATATTGCATATTGGATTTTTGTAATTTATTTTTTAAATGAAATTTTTAATTTTCTTTTGATTTTTAGTCTGCATACTATACCTGCAAGGATAATTTCTGAAGCTGGCTGTAATGTTTCATTTACTCCAGTAAGCCTTGAACCTTGACATTAATCACCATATATTTACCAAGAACATTTGTCAGTAGCCTAGCACTGATTCTACTGCATCACAAATAAATTGAAAGAACTTCTTTCAGCTCGAACCTGAGAATTTTTTCTGAGATAATTTCTGAAAAGCAAATACTGTCCTGAATGGGTGATATGGACAGGCCATTCTTGTTCTGATTCCTGGTAAAATACAGTAGCCTGCAGAAAAGAGAAGCTATCATTTTCTTTTTATAATCCAGCACTGGAAACCATAGCATTTATGAGCTCTGGCCAGGGGTGTTATCCAAGGAGTGTTTACCTTGCACAATGGGGATTGGAGACATAGCCCAGAAACCTTACAACAGAGGAATGCTCCTGGCAGAGAAACATCCCAGGGAAAATACACCCTATCTCAGCTATTCATGTACCAGCCACGTGGCACTGCGTTGGTTTGCTAAGTGTCACACTTTGCCAGGTTCAAGTAGCTTTGAGGTGCAGGAAATGTTTGGCAGCAGGCATGGTTCTCTCAGCACTTACCTGGCTGTTGGGCATTCATGGTTTCCCTGGAATCCCTTTGCCTTCCCGTGGTCTCTTGGCAATCCTGGCTCTGGTGGGCTTCACCTTAGTGTCCTGCAGACCACTCTGGAACGCCTCCTGCACCCCAAGCCCCGAGTCCATCCAGGCAGCAGTTTGTATGTCTGCTGCCAAAGCACAGCACCCAGGTTTTCCCATCGGTCACCCTTATCCAGGCACAGATTTCCCAGCCCTCGGCTTGCTGACCCCGTGTAAGGTGTCTTGCTGATTTATGGGCTCTGCCATCTCCAGCCTGCTCCACGCCAGGATGTGTGTGTGTGCCTCCAGGTTACCAGGAAAACAGGATGTGGCCATGTGACACTCAGCCTTGCTGTCTGTGTGTGAATGAAATCACATTTCAGTGCAGTCTGACTGGATGGTTTGCCACCGTGCCACCTAATGATCCCTTTGCCATGGGTTTTAATGACTTAAATCTATATGCAAAACCCATGGGCTGATATGGTGTAGTGCCTCTGTATCTGTGGGGTTTTACGTAAAAGGCAGCAAACAGGGGCTGAGCAACTGAGTAGCTTCAGCATTGCAGGGAGAGAGTGGAGGTCTGAACAGAAGCATGGTTACCCAGGCTGGCCCCACAAGCACTGCAAAGCCTTCTTTGGAGTAAACTAATATTATTTGGAATTCCTGAGGGTGCAGAGGCCCACTGGATCTTGTCCCAGCTTGCAAGAAGACTGCTGAGAAACCCACCCACCTTTTAAACGCCTTTGTGCGGGAGGTTTACAGGGCAAGCAAGAGCATCAAACTACCCAGACTTGTTTTAAAAAAAGGAGTTACCTGTGTGCTGTAACATTGCAAAACTGAGACTCCAGGAAAAGTCAGCTGCCAGTTTAGTCAGCTACAAGTGCAGTGGGGCAGTGCTCTGCGTGGGGACAGCCTGCACCATCCAGGCAGGTGCCATGGGGAGCCAGAGGATGAGCCCCCATGGCAGTGTGTTGGCATCACTGCCTGGAAAAGGGGAGTCAGGAGAAGGGCAAGTGTTGCTTAGATCCAGTTAAGTAAATTTGATTATTTGGATCTCACACAAGGGCACTGAAAAAAAGCCCCAAGGCAGTGTGAGCAGTTCCCTGGGCAAAGGGAGAAGGATGTGTGCTGGAGAGGCACTGGGCAGAGGCACTGGTGTGCAGGGACAGCTCTGTGCCTCCTGCCAGCCTTCCCTGTCTCCAGTTCACAGACCTCTCCAGCAAGCACTAGGACTTCTCCTTGGAGATGAGAGCAAACCCCAACCTCATGCAGTGCCACTGCAGACAATGTGAATTCTGTCTGCAGTTTTGCACACCTTTCCTTGTGTGGGTGAGATGTTTTACTGCAGGTACGGTTTGCACAGCACAGAAAGGATGGGGTTTTATTACTTTTCAAATAAAATCAGCAAGGCAGGTGATGTGTGTGTTTGCACAGTGTGCACATGAAGTCGTGTAGGCACGTGCTGTGGTTGCAGCATCTCCTTCGTGCCTTTGCTGACCTCGGAAATGAATATATTCATGTGCTGCTGCAGGAGAGATGTGTAGGAGTTCTCATGTATCTTCTGGAAAAGGACGGTTCTATATTCATTACATTGCTGACTTTTCACAGAAAATGACATAAAATATTATCTTGATCGAATGTCCTTCCAACATTTTATTAAAAAAAGGTGACCCTTCCTCCCTCTCTCCCCCAACACAAAATCAGGCCAGAAAGCCTTATGGTAGTGGGGGCAAATAGACCAATTCTGCCTTAAAATGTAACCTGGAAGTTGAGTGAAAAAGGTGTATTTGGCCTGGCATCTGGGGACAGGACTTGATCCTGGCAGGCCCCTTGCAGTCCATATTCCTGAACAGAAATGAGAAATTGAGGTTTGTCAGCCATGGTGACTCCCAGCACCTTCAGTGGAGCTGTGTATGGGCACAAAAGTCCACCCACAGGGAATTCCTGTAGGAGTGGGGCCTCCAGCATTTCTGTGGCTCTTCCAATGGCCATTGGTGTTTAAAAGCACAAAAGCTGCTCAATGCCAGGCAGTTTTTGTTAGTTTAGAGTGGCCATTCTGGAGGGTTGCAAATCTGCTCCGTAGAGTCCTCTCACTTGTGGATGGCTGTTGATCTTTTTCCTCATCTAGACACGAAATTGTTCCATTTGGAAAAGAGGAAAATATAGAAAGGAAACAATAAGCAGCCCTCACTGTAACTCTGCATGGCAGAAGATAGTCTGGGGAACACAAGATGGCATGGTTGCAGAATATTGGAATACTGACTCTGCAGCTGAGGATGGGTAGAATTGCTCCTCCTTTTACATGAAAATCGATTCAGTTTAAAAATGTCAAGCTGCATTTTCCTTTTGTGGCATTTTGTGCTTAAGTACAATTCCTAAATGGTGCCTAGAAGTTTCCCTTGCAGGTCCAAGCAGCAGCATTTCAGTTACCTTTGATTATTGCCTGCCCTATATAACTCTATTCTCAGCAGATGAAGCAGTTCATGTGCCCATCTGCTGCTTCCAAGACAGGTTTTCCTCAATGGGGGCTTTCCATTTTTATTGTAGTGGGTCTGTGGAAGTTCAGGACAAGTGCTTAAACCAAGTGATCCCATGTTCCCTAACAAATATAAACTGAGCATGCAAGCAGATTACAAAGGATCTAAGCAATTGATTACTACACAAGTAGATATAAAATTCAAAGACTATAACTGAAATGAGAATAATTCAAATTCATATATATAGATATATATTTTCAAGCTTGATTTTCAATCAGAGAAAAAAACCCTATCACCCCCTAACAAAAAAGCCCTTTCTTCTCTTTCTTTTTGAGGTTTCTCATTCTTGCTGTCACATTTGTTTAAATTGTGAGCACTTCAGACAGCTTTACATTTAAAATATCTATACAAGGCTGTAAAGAACATGGGTGATGGACATTTTCAGTATTAGTCCACCCATCCAAACTGTCAGCTTGTGTTAGGTCCAAATTTCAAAATGTATTTTAAAAAGTGGTGAAGAAATAAAACATTCTTTATGTTTTAATTCAGGTTTTATCGTTGTTGTAAAAGGACTTTGTGAGCCCGGGGAGAATTGTGCCTGAGAACCAGAAAGGGAAAGCAATTGCTCAAGGGCCATAAAAACAGCCTGCCATCATTAGCCAAATGCAGTAAAATTCACCAAAGTTAATCAAACCACCTAAGTGATGAAAAATAAATGAGATCTTTTCAAAAGAAGCCCTCCATCCTTGAACAATATCCATTGTTGCAAGGATTGTTTATCCTTTCTGTACTCCCTGTAAACAGTATAAAAAGCAGTTCAGCATTTCTCTCACAAGGAAGTCTTGGTTTAGTGTCTTTGTGATGTGAAAGGACAAGAAAGCAAACTCACATTAGGATGAATGTCTCGGAGCCACAGACTCAGGATTTGAGGTCATTTTAATCTGGAATCAGGAAAAGTTTTGCTGAACACAAGGCTCATTTATTTTGCCATGCTGGCGAGCTGTATGTTGGCCCTGGGGTGCAAATGTCATATGCTGTGAAATGTTCATTTTTGAGTGTCCGTAGTTAGAAGTGCCAAGAAAGCACTTTAAAGAGATCCAGGATTGACACAGGCTCCAGTCATGAAACTGGCATGGCAGCAGACTTCTCATCCAGCAGGATTCCTGGGGGACCCCATGGAAACATGATGGAAACCCCAGGCCAGCTTCCCCTGCCCAGTTGTGCCAGGACATGGACTTCACAGGGAGGGTCCTGGGGCCAGAACGTGGTTAGGTGTGTTGGGAGACCAGCACCATTTATCAGCTCATGGGTGGAAAGCTGCTGGGGCCTGGCTGTGCTCTCACTGCTGCCTTCATGCAGCTCTCTTCCTTTTCTCAAATCCCACTGCTGCTGGGGAAATTTCCCAGCAAAGTGGAAGGTGCAGGGGACACGTGGGGTGGGCTGTGGCTGTGGTGGGCTGCAACTGTGAATTCCCCACTCTGCCTGCCCCAAGCACCCGTCCTGGCTCGCCCCAAGGGCTTTGCACCTGCCTGTGCCTCTGCCCCGCATCTCCCCAGCTCGTCCAACAGCTTCCCCCACCCGTACACCCACCCCAAAACCGCTCGGCCCGGCTGCAGAGCCAGGCTCTCAGAAGTTGGGAAATGTCCCCGTGCGTCTGCTCTGAAGAGAGCAGATAATGACATGCTCACGTGTTTATTTGTTCCTCTGCTGCATTCAGTGGAGATGTAGATGGCCCTTCTTTGATAAGCAACTATTCAGTAGTTTGTTTTCTTCTGCTGCTGAAATGTGTGGCCCCGTGCCCTGCTCGCTGTGCACTGTCTAACCTCCCTTCCAAATGGAATTAATAATTCCCTCCATTTGCATCTCACAGATGTACTAGTGCAGTCGCTTTAGATGAAGGAGCATTATTACTCACAATTGACAAACCAAGAAGTTCAGGTGCAAAAGAATGAATGGGCCACTGATTTTGAGGGTCCCCTTTGATTTGGCATGAGCCTGATTTTGCAGAATACTTAATGTTATTGAGAGCTTCCTACAGTCAGGCATAATTTTCACATCTGAACACTCAGCACTTCTGGAACTGGGACCGAAGGGTCTTAAATCAGACAGGCCAGAACTGAAGGATGCATCTTCACTGTTGCAGAAAAGCTGATGGAAACGTTGTGTAAGCACCTTGCCCAACCAGCAAGTCCCAGTTTCACGCTGGGACTGCTGTGGCACTAGCTGGGAAGTGCTGGTCAACATTAAGGGGTCAGGGAACTGCCCTCCCTCATCAGCTATCTCTACATTTCTGCAACCATAAAATCGCCCAAAATCCCCTTTTACCCTGCATTTCTGATTCAGTCCCTGCTCAGATCCAGGCAGGAGTCTGAATGTGTGGAGGTCTGTGAAAGACCAGGTTGCCCATGAAGCTGTATCATAGCATACAGCACAGAAAGTTCAATTAACATTTCACAGGAAAGTGTTAAAAACCTCAACAACAGGAGTTGGTACAGACTCCAGTTATAGCACTAAAATGTCATGTTTATAACTCCCAATCTGCTTCAGTGGAGGACAACAGCAGCAGGAATTAAATATTCAGTTACTAGTGTTTTGGTAGAAATAAGAACACTTGTTGGCAGAGCCAGTGATTTTCTTACATCAGCAGGAAATTAAAGAGTTTCAGATTTACGAGATACAGCGAGGCAGCAGGGCTGAGGCTGGGCAGGGTGCAGTGTGAGCCGCACACAGACTGCTGATACACCAGTGCCTGCGCCCCAGTCAGCCCACCCCACCTGGCTCCTGGTCCCCCCAGAAGCACAATCACTGCTCAGGAGGTGACTCCCAGCTGTGTCACCAGCGTTTGGGAGGGTTAAATCACGGCTGGGTACAGCAGGAGGGTGCAGCACCCTTGCACTCAGGGTGCTGGGCCCATGAGCAAGATCATTGCCACAGAAACAGCTGCTCCCTCTCAGGCCACCTGCCTTCCACCTGGCTCAGCATCTACATCACCCTGTGCATGGGGAGCCATTCACCCCCCCACGTGCTGGTCTGTATGGTTGTGTCAGAATATAAGTGCAGAATTGGTGAGGAGCTGCTACAAATACATGTGCTGGCTGATAAAGCAGATGTAGGTGGTTTGTCTTTGTTCTGCACCAGCTTAAATGCTTGCATCCCCTGCCATTGGCAATTTGTCTTGGTTCTTTTAGATTCCTAAGTGGATTATAATTTTTCTCGTGGTATTATTTGACAACAGTCATATTTCATGGCTTTACTGCATTCTTTGGATAGTTAGAATTTTTTTAAGGGAAGGAGCTCAGCTTTAAGAGGCGGCCATCTCCAGGGCATGTAGTGTAATGCAGACACAGAAGACAGAGCTGAAAATGTTCCTCCTATTTTTGTGTACTTGTGTACTTAGAAAATACAGGATTTGACTTGTGGTGGTTTATGGCATCTAAAGCACATTATTGCCCTGATGCCAGATGCAAATCCTTTAAATGCTGTAGTGTGAGTAAATTCGTCAGCAACTAATGTACTTCAGTGACTCTGGAATACTCAGTCTGAATGAACAGTGAATTCTCAAGATAATGGGGATGTTTTTAAGCTTTTCAGACACTAATGGGCTCAAAAATATAGGCATAAAACTTTGCTCCTTTGCCTTTATCTATGCATCAGCTGCTGTCGTGGAGCGTGTTTGTCGGAAAACGATTGGGATCATTTCAGTATCCATTTACCCTGCTGCAATATTGCATTATCGTTTGTTAGTTTGCAGAAATATGCCATGTCTAATTAGCTTAGTAATGATTGTACTTAGCATAGGAATTGCAGCAACATAAGGAGAAAATAATCACACATTGCAATATCAAAATAAACATTTCTGTCCTAAGAATGTTGTCAGGTGATGTCATACCATCTGTCCTACTGTACCCGCTCAGAAATTTTGCTGCAGCAGCATCTGGTGCTTTGGCGAGCTCTGCAGACAACTGTGGCAGCTTTGCAGCTGCCTCCAACTTTGCTTTTATATTTAAAGAGTATTAGGACTTCACGCTCCATGTCCCTATAAATGTGTTTGCTGTTACTGAAGTTTGGATACTGAGCAATTTGTATATTTGCCTGGCTTGCAGAATAAGGTACAGTGTGTGAATTGTCTTGGGAGTTTGCAGTGGCCAAACTGTAAAATACAGCCCTCCCTTCCCCCTTCCCTCCACAGCCATCTTTGGGCTGGGAGAGAGACACCCTTTTGGGGAGGAGGAGAATTTACAGGAGAATCTGAGCCCTCAGTTCTGTTTCCATAAAAATGTGGTTATTTGTACAACCTGGAACAACTCCAGCAGACAAGACTGAGAGGAAACAATCTCCAAATTTTTTTTGCTTGTGCAAATGCCTTAATAAGATGTTATGCTTTCCTTTTTCCTTCCACAAAATTAAAACAGAAATACAACCCTGCAAAGAAACACAGGCTGTATCTCATTTTTGGCCCCATACCCAGATGCGTGTTCTCTGGTTCTAAATTCGGATTTCACTGTGCTAGATGATTTTTTAATAGATTTCAATTTCATTTCCTAAGTGCAGAAATCTAGCCAGTCCATTTCCTTTTCCCCAGAGTTTTGGACATCTGCTAGGGAAGACTCTGCTCACACCGAAGGAAGGCTCTGAGTGGTTACCCAATTCATTTAGATTTGTCACTTCAATTTGTTCATTCAGCAGGTACATTGTAAACAAAATAGCTTAAATGAGGTTTGCTTTGGGGTTTTAAATATTTTATTTGTGCCTAGCTTTTGGGAATTGCCCCTTATATACAGCATCTGTTCAATGTGACAGGGTTTTCTAGTGTTCATTGACTGCATATCAGCTTTCCCTTAACTGAGTTAGAGAAATGTTTTGTGATCTGCATGGTGAAAACCCCCAGTGTTTAATCCTGCCACTCTGGAGCTCCTTCACTCTGCTCTTATGACCCCAGGAGGTGCTGATTGACTGGTGGAGGGTCTTTGGTGTTCATCCTTCCACTTTCATTTTGGGTGCTGAAAAGTTCTCTTGGAGGAATGGCAGCCCCTGAAAGATCACATTGGGCTCCTCTGGAGTGGACTGCACCGGGCCAAGGATTTCGCCCAGGCAGGAAAGCCGAGCAGATTCCTGTGATTATCATAGCGTGTGATGGGATGCAGTTAAGAAATAGGAAATTGAAGCTGAATGTGTTTTGGCACCCGAGGGAAGAGGGAAAAGTTGGGCTCTTTAATATTACATGGGTCGAAATACAGGAGGACACGCAGTGAGGGCAGTGTCTATAGGAACAGCAACACCAAGTAACTGGCCTTCTTATTACTGTCATCCTGCACTTAAAAGGAAATCCCTTCCATCTCTTTTTGCTGAGATGTGCTACAGATAGAGGTTTGGGGCTTTTTGATAGACAAGCAGGTGGTGTGCATGAGTGGGCTCTGTGGCATGAGCAGAAATTCAGGCTCTGAGGACACTGGCCATTAAAAGGCACTGTCTAAAGGAGCAGAAATAGGCTTTCCTCCTGAGCACATTCATCTTTTTATGCTCAGTGAAGGGCTCCTTATCACCATGCTGCCACTGGGTCTTGCAATGTAAATTACCCCCTTGCAGAGGCCCGTGCTTTGGGGTTTGCAGTGGGGACACAGGTTTTTTTGATGTTGACCCTTGTTCACAAGGGTCTGTGACACAATCAGTGAAGTTGTTCATGGAAACCATATTGCAGAAAATCCCAGTCCCAGGAGCGATGTGTGAGTCATTTAATCCACCAAAGCGCAGCCCCCTGCCGTAACAACCCTCTGTTCTTCTCCTGCAGCACTGATTTTCCTGTTTCTTCCTTGCAGTACAACAAACACCTCTTCGTGCACATTGGGCACGCCAACCATTCTTACAGTGACCCGCTGCTCGAGTCGGTGGACATTCGTCAGATTTATGACAAATTCCCTGAAAAGAAGGGCGGTCTGAAGGAACTCTTTGGGAAGGGGCCTCAAAACGCTTTCTTCCTCGTAAAATTCTGGGTGAGTAAGACGTGGAGGACCTCTCCTGCCGACAAGGGCTGTGTGTGGTGCTCAGCACCCTTGGGGTGCCTGTGGAAATTCCCTCTGTTGTCCTGCACGAGTGCAAAGCTGTTCGCCCGGGGCCGCTCCTGCTGACAGCTCCCCAGAAGCCAGAGCAGCAGAGGCAGATGTGCCTCAGCTCTGCCTGACTCTGCAGCTGCTGGGCAGGAGCCAACAGGTACCGAGAGCCCCCGTTTGGAGATGGGGAACTGCCATCTAGTGGTCCAAGGAAAAGCAGGGAAGGCACGGGAATGGAGCCTGCGTTTGGGTGTTTCCGAGGTGCAACTTCTGCCAAGTGCAAGGATCAGTCCTGCCATCAGCCCATGCTTGTGCAGAGAGGACCAAGCAGGATGGGAGCTGAGACAGCTGTGAGCCCGGGAGGGTGCCGGGGTTTTCTTGAAGCACATTTCTCCTTGCCTTTTTCTTAGTCAGTGTGCTGGTTTGGCCAAATTTGGAGGAAAAAAGGAGCTGAAAAGCTGGCTGAAAAGCACCAAGGGTGTTTCTTCTCCCCTTGGTGCCAGAGCGGAAAGCAGAGGAGTGTATCTGTGTCTTTGAAACAATTGTTTTGAAAAGTTCGCTTGGTTTTTTTCCCTTTCTTCCCTCTCAGGCTCAGTTTAAAGGCACAGAAAAGGCACAAAGGTAATTTCTGGGCAATAGAGCAGCGATAGGGGATCCACATCATAAAGTCACCCCAAGACAGTCAGCCACAGGACTCTGCTCCAAAACTTATCCTATCAGAGCAAGGGTGAAAAAAAAAATTAGAGTAGAGGGCTGGGATGCTGCGTATTGATCTGGTCGTGATAAATTTCACTGATATGTCAGGTTTTTCTTACTGTATTTACAAAATCTCCTGTTAGCAATATAATCATAAAATAATAAAATCATTTAGGTTGGAAAAGGCCTCTAGGATCATTGAGTCCAACCATTAGCCAAGTCCACCACTAAACTGCTAAAGGGTTCACCCAAAAGGATCAGCAAATCTGCAGGCCGAACCTCATGCTTATACTAAAGCTTTTTATACTCACTAATTCATTGGGGTACTTTTTTTGTGGTATACTCCTTTTCATAGCAGCAGTTACCATCTAAGCATTTGAAATTTTTCTTTTAAAATCTCAGTAAAAGGGGCATATTCAGGGTTTAATTACAGGGTGGACAGATTGAGGCTGAAACCAGAAAAGGCTGATCTGGAGCCACTGCTTATGATCAGATTTCCTGGCGTTTATCTATGGGATTTGAAATAACCTGCACCTTGTAAATCCCCCAGGCTTCATATCTTTCAAAGAGTTTCTGTGCACTGGATTTAATAGTGGAAACTGGAATAAGGGAAACTCTTTTTTTCTCAAATCTGATGTAGAAGGACTAAGCCACTGAGCAGGAGCTGTGCTGGACTGCAAAAGAAACCCATTGAGAAATTCATGGGGCTTAAAACTGGGCCTGGGAGCTGTAGACCAAGTATTTGAGGGCTGGCTGAGCAAAGGGCCAGAAAGAGGAGACAGCAGAGGAGTGGGAGCTGAAACACAGTGGGCACCAGTGGCCTGGAACAGGCAGGTGAGAATGTGGGGTCAAAAAGAGGGAGGCAGTGGGAAGAAGGAGCATTTGGGATAAGGAGCCTGCAGGGAAACACAGGGATGAAGTACAGCAGAAAAGGTTTCTGAGAGCTGGGAGCAGGACAAACATAACAGCGGGAGAAATCCGGCTGCAGAGCAGCAGAGCTCAGAGTTAAGGGTCTGTGACCATTAAACACATTTCCTTGTGAAATTTGGCTTGAGCTGAGGACCATCATCTCTCCAATCCACTCCGCATAATAAATACTTGCAAAACCCACTGGCAAAAATGAATGTCACCTCACATGCCTGTTCTCATTTCCCACAGAGAATGATAAGCCTCAGACTTTATACTAGCAGCAGAGATTTGTGATATGGTAATTGATGTATTGTATGTTCTGCTTTTTCTCCACGTGGAAATTGATTTTCAGGCATGCTGAATGCTCAAAGGTATACCTAAAGCCAGCAGAGACCTTCTTTGAATCACTGAGGTCTGTGTTATACTCCTGACTTCGAAAACTCGAGTGCCAGCCTTGTCTGCTTTGTCTCCTGCAAGCAGTGCCCACCTTTAACACTCCTGTCTCAGTCCCACATCTGTAACATGGGGGTGATACCACCCCTTCACCCCAGGTGGTCACTGACAAATCAGACTCATGGCTGTTTATAAGGTCTCAAAGTGATGCCATGAAAAAAGCCTCTATAAAACGTATAATTCTGTGTTCAGCACAGGTTCTGAGGAGTGTTCAGGAAACAGGGACTGGGCCACAGTGAACAGCAAAGACAAAGAAATGTTGTGCAGCTGCTCAGAGGGCAAGTGTGCAGTTGTGAGGCTGAAGCCTGTGACATGACACAGTTCAGCAGTCAGGATGTGCAGGCAACTTCAATCCAACATTTCCTAACCTCACCGTGCCTTCCAACATAATGGCCTTTTAATACAATTTTGTGCTGTATTAGCTTAGAGATTAAAAAACATACAGTGCTAACATCCTTCTGAGTTATACATTAAAAATGTGGTGAGAACACTTTCCTGAGCCATGGTCTTAAAATAGACCAGTGGATTTTCTCTGTCATCAAGTGAATGAGGCAGAGAGAGGGTGCCTGAGGTGGTGTTTGAGTGTTGCAAGAGTCACGATGAATACTCTTCTAGGAATAAACTTCACACCAGTGGCCCCCAGTCCTAAACATATGTGGGAATATGTATAGGAAAAACAGCAGATAGTTGTCTGATTAGTCATGAGAATTAGATCCTAAACTGTCAGCTCACTGTCCTTTATTTCTTTCACCCCAGTAGGGTGTTTCTTCAGAAAAAAAGTATGCTGTTCCCATTTTTATGGGGAGTGTTGAAAAACTGTTTCAAACAGTCATAATATCACCAGGGTAAAGCTGGCACAGGTTGCTGACAACATTTTTGACCCTATAAGTAACCTCAAGTTTATTCATATGGGAATGGATTAATTTTGGTTGAATAAAATATCCAGTTCTGAATAAGTATTTACTCTCTCATCATCTGCTACCCCCTCCTACTCTTAAGTTCACCTCCTCCCAGGTTCTGTTCATGATGTGTGGTTATTGCTTAGTCCCAGTGTTGTCTCACCATTTATTTTACCATTTCCCCCTTCCCAGCCTTTCTGTTGCCTTCCTCCTTCATTATCATGCAGCCATCGATCATTTGCTCAGCACTGTGAGCTGCTGCATCCTAGGTGACTGTGGCAGTCCTTGTTTTGGTGGGTAAAAGAGGAAAGTGAATTTTGGTTGGGCAAATAAGTGCAGGTGTGAAAGCACTCTGAGGAGAATCAGTGAAAGAAAAGCAGGGTCTGAGTGAAAGAAGTCAAGGCAAGCCAGAGAAGGGAAGCAGGAGAGTGTCGTGACGTGAGGAGCTTGAAAGTGAAGGTGAGGATTTGATGCCGGAAGGGATGGTGACCCTGCAAATGGATTTAAGGGAAGTCAGCATGTCACTGGAGGCAGCACAAAGGGTATTTTGTTTAGACATTAAATGTGCTGTGGAATGGATATATGGGAAACAGGAAGACCACAGATGAGTACTTGTACTGAGGATGACTAAGGCAGAAAGCAGCTGAGCTCTGGTAGCTGGAAAGAATACTCCTCTGGCTCTTTCCTGTTTAGTTCTGCTTCAGGCTGCTCAGCAGCACAGTTTTCCCTGTTGTCCTGGTTTCGGTAATAAGGTTTGGTTACAAAAAAAGTGGGAGGGAAAGGTCTGAGATCTTGCAAGAAGACATTTGGCAGTTGTGGAGTTGACTTAGCAAGGCAGCACCAGGATGGAGTACAAAGCAAAGTTTGCTTTGCCTTGCAGAGCTTTATTGGTTCATGCAGATTGTATCTCATGGGAAACACAACCTGATGCTGGGAATGGATGAGCTTCTGGCCCCAGTCCTGGTGAAACATCTGGATGTCACACTTTTGGGCCTCTTCCTACCTCACAGTGCAGGAGGTACAAAAGGAAGAGACTCCTCCTCCTACACCACCTCAAACAACCAACCTTACAGCCCTGCAATGCATTTCCCTGGTCCTTGTCTTGCACCCAGAATGCAATGACTCTGTTCCTCTGCTTTATCCCAGGCAGTCACTGGCACCACAGAGTTCAGGGAAATTGCCACAGAAGACAGACTTTTACAATAATAGAGGGAGTTTTACTTGGTATGTTGTAAATAAGGAGCAATGTCCTAATGACGTGGCACAGGAAGTTGGTGTGACAGGGATATGAGACTGGAGATTACAGGGCTGTAGAATTGAAACAGAAGTAAATGGTCCTAAACAAATGTAAAAGCTGTCCTAGAACACTGATGCAGAGTTCAGGGAAGGCTGGAGAGTATCTGCAGGGGGAACCTTTCCCTGGCTGCAGGTGGGGTGCACAGTCCTGCTTCTCTCACCTTATGGCACTTGGCCCAATCTGTGTAAAACAACCAGGTATGATTCATGCCATCTAACCTTAATCTGAGGAGGGTCAATGCTCCTGGTGGTTAGTTTGTGTTTAAACTGGTTTTGTGACTTGGGAATAGCCCCAAAGTTTTCTGCTCTTTGAAGTTCCAGTTAGCCTGTCCAAAAGCTAAGTCAACACAGGGTGCCCGTACTGGTTTCTTTTCTTGGTTGAAGTTCTACTCATGTTCATACCTAATGCTTCTCCCACTGATTGATTGCTCACTACTATTCTTACATACTGGAATTCTAAACTATGCACTTAGGCCTCCTAGACTGAATTCTGCTGCTGTAGGTTTGTTATTTCTCTCTCAGGTTTTGCCTCAACCCCCAACAGTAAATTTTGAGGCAAATTTTGCATGACTTTTCCACGTAACCTACAGCACTGTGCAGTGGGTCCTGCCTCCATTGGGATCCTTAATGCTGGTGTAAACACACCGTGCAATAACATGCTGGGATTTTGTGTCTCTCACACTGCCCAATGCTCTGTGCCAACCTGAGCTGATTTCTGCAGCTGTAGGGGCAGATTTGGGAAGAAAATATTTCTGAAAGGAAGAGGGATGTTTTCTTGTTGGTGACATAGGAAAAAACCAACTGATATAAATTAACATTGGCCTGTCAGGCTTTCTACGGATCTGATCCACTGGCTTAATTTTAAATGTTTGCAGTAGCTTGAACTACTCTTCTAACTGAGAAAAGCTTAGTCAGAGCTCACTGCAACTCTGAAACAAAGACCCAAACTCATCTGAAGATGCGTGGATGATATTAATTGATGTTTAAAATGAATGCCTCTATTTGCAGGAATCTGCAATGCAAACTAGGAGTTTTAGAAAGTAATGCATATTATAATTAGGGCAAGCTTTTAAAGATGCTTTGAAGTCCTAAACATTTTTGAAATTCAAATGTGGGATGGAAATAAAGGAATCTACACAATAAAGGGGCATTAAATTATGTCTCTCAAAATTTCACTGTTTTATAGATGTAAATATATGCCATAATTAGTGGTAAGTAACATGAGGAGGATAGTTAAGTTTATTCCTATTCTTATTCAAAACAGCTGTGGCATGAAAAATAATGCTCCTTCTCTTTGTGATACACTGGAACAAACAATTTACCCATGTAATCAGTGTTCAGAAATGGCTTGTGCCTGTGGTCTCCTCCCACCCCCTCCTGAATTTATCCCCATGTGCCTCCAGCCCTCTTAAAAGGTGCAGAGATTCTTTGTGCCCTTCATTCACACACACACGATTGCAGCTACTGCCTTTTTTTGTTTTGTTTTGTTTTTCTTTCTATTTTTACATGTAATTTATATTGCATAATCCAGAATCTTAGAGTTCCCTCCACACACACGCACACACATACACACTCTCTTTCTAGCTTGACTGGCAAATGATCTGCAGCTCACAAATGGGACCCGTAGTGTGAATGGCTCTATGGCCGGCATGCAAATGTATGCAAAACAAATTAGGCATGGAAGAAAGCAGACATCCATTTGCTTTTCCCCACCAGAGCCCTCTCGGCACAGGGGGCTCACGTGGTGCTGAGGAGGAGCCCTGTGCAGGCTGGTGCGGGGGCTGGATAGCGAGTGGAAGGGGCTGGGAAGCCGGAGCAGCTTGGCCTGTCCATCACAAGCCCGACCATGTGGCAGGGCTGGACACAATTCCTGAGCTGCAGAGCCCAGACGTGCCAACGGCCCAGATGCTCCCGCTGGAAAAAATTGCTTCACAATTTGGAATGGCTGCTCTTTGGTGGTGCTTTGCAGAGGAGGAGGAGGGGAGGCATGGTGCGGTCTCTGAGTAACACACCTCCCTGCAGTCAGCACTTGCTCAAACCTATATGTTGTTAATAAGTGACCTGATGTGCTTCATGTTAACTGCTGAGTGCCAGTGCAAGCTGTTCTGGCCCTCCCCAGATCCCACTGTTTCCAGTAGGTGCTGTTTTCCTTCTACTCAGCAGGATGGATTTAGACTCTTCTCAGCAATTTTTGCTGGAGTTGCTTTTTTGGTAGCCAACGCTGTTATTATTACGCAAGGGCTCTACCCTCTGCCCCTGCCTGTAGCACAGAGCCCAAGAGCTCTTGGGAGAGGAATGGGAAGATGGTTTTAAATTTATTTTTACTCTTTATTTTGTTTGCAGCCAGCTCTGTTTAGGTGTTTCCTCCAGCACACAGGCAGAGGCTTCTCTATTCAGTGTATCAAACACTTGGTGCTCTAAATATGTAATATTTCCAGTGCTACCCATTGACAAGCTCTGCTTTATTAATGAATTAATCATGCTCTTACACTGGAGATAGGCTGCCAGAAAGCTGAGTGCCTCTCCCGCCTCCAAGTGCATTCAGCTAATATAAAACTCAGTGCTCAGAAATAAATCTAAATTAGAGTTCTACTCTTGAAAGTAAAGAAGAAAAAATTTAAAAATTCCATTTGTGGTTTGGAATCTTTTCCCCCCTAAACTGCATTGATCTTTAAAACTCATTGAGTAAATGGACTCCTGTTCATCACACGTGATCATCCCATAATGTTTGAAATGCCATAATATTTGAACTCATGCCAATATATTTGAAGTCACCATTCAAAAAGTTATTTATCTGTACAGGCAGCAAGAGTGCTCCCCAACCCCAATGCCTGGAGCCCAGAGCACAGCTGCCTGAGAAGCTGTACAGGAGGAAAGGCTGTTTTACAGCCCAGGAAGCCTTGCAATCTGAGTGCAGGAGAACAGCTGGAGACAGAGCACCATGGAAATAATGCACCAGAACTGGTAGCAGCACTCCAAAGGCTTGGCTGTTGTCGTATTTTTCACAAGGATCACTGGAATAGGAAATTGTAAGGAGAAGACTAATAAGATAAATTCCTGTATTTCAATTTTGTTGTTATTATATTTATGTGGCCTTGCCTCTCATATAACACAGGCAGTGAACCTTGCTAAGTGACGTTTGCCATTGGACTATACCAAGCCTACTTGAACCAGAGCATCCCTGTCAGATCTTTAGTTGGTTAAAAAAGACCCCAGGTAACAATGATTTCTCCTCATCTGAGAATTATGCCAGCATTCCATTGCCATCAGGGTTACCAGCCCCTGCCTTGTTTCTCATTTTGCTTTTGCTTAGCTTTAGCTTTCTGCCTTTTAATGTCCTTTTCTGCAAGATTTAATCTAGGAGAAGACTCTTCCCCATGTAGCAACTTGTAGGCTATGACAAGGTTGTGGAAAAACTTCCCTTGGAAAAAGTAAATAGATGGAGTTTCATTAGTCATTCACTACAAAGGATGTTTTCCAGACCTGAAATCATTCTTGTAACTCTTTGCTGAACACTTTCCAATTTTCCAACATCCCTTCTAAAATGTAGACACAAGCCCTGGAATCAATACAGTAGTAAGGAGCTAAAGCTGAATACCAGGGCATTAATTTATAACACAGCTCCTTATTCCCATCTAAACTCTCACAGCCACAGGTAGCCTTCTTTTTTTTTTTTTTTT